>VZRV01008386.1:41493-62893 GCA_013398115.1 Falcunculus frontatus | reverse complement strand
AAAAAAAAAAAAAAAAAAGGATGCTGAAACCCGCAGTAAAAGAATAGATTTTGTGTGTGCATCTCCTTGAGCACAGCATTCAAAACGTACCCATGGGGCTGTGCTGTGCTGCCTGCAAAAATTCCCCAGCTTTTATCTGAATAGCAGGGATAAAAGAGCTGTGATAAGTAGGTATAATAGGAGTTGGAGTCATATTATGGGATTGTATTACGAATCAATGCTGTGTGGTTTCATTCTGCTGTAGTTTCCTCGTCTGGAGCTAAAGATCTTGTACTGTTTATTATCCTTGTTCCTGCCTCACAAATTACAACACGCAGGAACAGAGCCCTGGTAATTTCAGTCACAGAGTTTGCATTGTGTGGCTCCTGAGAGGAAATTCCTCAGAACATTTCCCTGGAAGATCTGCTCCCAGAAATGAACACGGAATGGTACATGGCTGGGTTTGAAGGAAACCACGTCAATCTCAGGCACCCAGGAGAAAGGGAGAGAAAATCAGGGAATCACAGAGTCCTTCAGGTGGGAAAAGCCCTCCCAGACCACGGAGTCCAACTGCTCCCAGCACTGCCAAGGCCACTCTTGACCGTGTCCCCAAGTGCCACATCCACGTAGCTCTGAAATCCCCCCAGGGATGGGGACTCAGCTGTGCCAGGGCTGGACAGCCCTTCCCTGGAAAAGCTTCTCCTGCTCTCCAGCTGCAACCTCCCCTGGCACAGCTCGGGGCCATTCCCTCTCCTCCTGTCCCTGTTCCCTGGGATCAGAGCCTGTCCCCCTCCAGCTGCCCCCTCCTGTGCCCCTGCATCCCTGCCAGGACTCCCAGGGAAGGGAACCAGGGATTTGCTGCCCTGGAACCTTCTGATGGACAACTGAAAACACCTTCTTAACACCTTTAGGAAAGCTGTACACTCCTTCAAATGGAGATTTTCGGGGCAGGAAACATTCAATCCCAATCCTTTAAAGCTGCCTTTCAAATTCCTTACAGTTCAATCCTCCAATGAATCTGCCACTTTACTTCTCAGTTGTTTTTTCAGTCGTCTCCAGAAATGTTCCTAAATTAGCTCCATACATTCTTTTTAAAGACAGGCATTTGGTTTTGCTCTTTCCAACTGGTGGATTTGGCTGCTTGCAAATATCAGATATTGTCATCATCCTCTCTTTACCCTTTCTTAGGCTATAAAACCAAAATTAAACTGTGGGGGTTTGGAAATAAAGAAGGAATGTGTAGAGCAGATGAGCGTGTGCAGAACACGAGGAAGTGCTCCTCGTGTGTGGAGCGTGAGGAGGAGCTGCAGCACCAGATCCTTCCCCACCCTTGGTGGTTCTCCCAGAACCACGAACCCAACACAGCTCAGAGAACCAAACATTTTTCTTTTCCAAGTTCCCAGCTCATAAATCCAAGCCAAGATGTGCCATGGAATAAATTCCAGTGGAAGAATCGCGTCCTCACACTCTGGAGGTGGGGTTTAGGGAGAAAATGCACTATTATTATTTCCAGTTTAATAAATCACCTTGGCAATGCCAAGCTCTGTCCCCAGCCCCGTTCCCTGCCCTGGACACGCTCCAGCCCCTCTCTCCCAGCTGGTAAATCCTCAGAGACTGGGCTGAGGGTCCTGTGCATTCCCAGAACCTTCCCAGGACACTGCTCCCCGTTTTCCAGTGCAGCCTCTGGCTGCCTCCGAGGCCAAGGGCGCTCCTCCTCTGAGCCCAAACACTCGGTGTCCCCAGGGTGTTAAAGTGCTTCAGGTCTGTGCATTTCTCTTCTTTCCTCTGCTTTTCCTAATGAGCTCTTCCCCCCCATTCCTGTTTATGGGGTTATTAACGAGCTGCTCACCAGAGGTGGGATTTTCCTGCCTGGGCATAACTCAGGCAGGGTTAGGAGGGAGGCTGGCACGCCAAGAGCTCGTGCAGCAGCCTCTGCTGGGGCAGAGCTGGCACCAGGATATCAGGGTATCAGTCAGGGCCCTCACACTGCTCAGGGTAACAATGCCATCTCTCAGGCTGACAGCAGTGTAAAAGCAGGAATAGACAAACTCCACTCCACAATTCCTTCCCTTCTGCCCGGGAGAGGAGCAGCATCACACACTGCAGAGAGCAGGAGTCTGCATCACGGGAGGAAGGCAAGGACAAAACAAACCCTCTGTTATCAGCTTCCCCAGCACTAACTATGGAAATGGAGCATGAAGCGTGCAGCTCCTTTTACTGCAAATATTCTATCAAAGTCCTCCAAGGTTTACTGCTCCTTCTGCCTGGAACTCCAGCTGCAGCTTCACTCGTGCCTGGCCCAGTTTCACTCCTACCACTGGAGCTTCTTCAAAGAGAAAAGGAAGTGTGGGAAGAGGCTGACACAGAAAAATGAAAAGCAAAGCATGTAAAACAACCCCGAAAGAACAAGCTCTGTATTAAGGGCATTTTGTAAATTATTATTAGAGAATCACAGAATGGTTTGGGCTGGCAGGGACCTCAACCCCACCCATTCCCACCCCTGCCATGGCAGGGACACCTCCCACTGCCCCAGGCTGCTCCAAGCCCCAATGTCCAGCCTGGCCTTGGGCACTGCCAGGGATCCAGGGGCAGCCACAGCTGCTCTGGGCACCCTGTGCCAGGGCCTCCCCACCCGCCCAGGGAACAATTCCTTCCCAAGATCCCATCCAGCCCTGCCCTCTGGCACTGGGAAGCCATTCCCTGTGTCCTGTCCCTCCATCCCTTGTCCCCAGTCCCTCTCCAGCTCTCCTGGAGCCCCTTTAGGCCCTGGAGGGGGCTCTGCGCTCTCCCTGGAGCCTTCTCTTTTTCACGACTGAAGAACCTCACAGAACAAATTCCGATGCTACTGAGGAGCCTTTTAACTGCAAATATGGTAAAATTATGAATCCTTGGAGCCCTGGGGGCTGAAATAAGATATCTGTTCCATTAAAGAATTGCTGGGTTCTGGAATTGCTCACAGAGCTCGTTACGGTGCCGCAGCCACAGACCAGGGAGGCTGCAGGGCAGCTCTCACTCCTCAGGAAACCTGGAAATTCAGCCCAATTTCCATTTGTCTCACTTTTTCAACATTGACTGGACTTGACAAAAGGTTTTTATCCGATTATGGTGTCTCCAGGAGGACGTTTAGTGTGTCAGAAGCCATTAGGTGCAGTCAGGGTAAAAGGGATCCGCTGCCCTCGGTCCTTCCCGCAGTCAAGGGCCTCAGCTCGGACACTGAGGGATGTTCCAAGAGTCCTTTTGGTTTATCCCCCCTTCCTTCCCAGTCTGGTTTTATAGAAATTGTTCTCATTCATGGATCCCTTTTGTCATTGATTACATTGAACAGAATTCCTGACAGGCTTTAATTCCTAAAAGTCCTGCCGTGCCAAAGCTGAACTCTTAAAACGCTTTTGTGGTGTCTTCTCCTCAATTTTACAGGAACAGAAGAGAAGGATGCTTGAAAACTGTGGAACCTCATTTGGGGGGAAAGCAGTGGGTTTGCTCCTCCTTAGCAAGAATTCATTAAATATTTAGATGTAAACCCTGAGTGCGAGATAAACCCAGGATGTTCCAGACCATCGGGTGGGATCATTTTCAGATCCTCTTTCCAGTCTGGGGGGCGAGGAAGAGGATGCTCCGAGGAAGAGCTGCAGAGGTTGTCTCCAGTGTTCTCCAGAGCTGTTTAATTTCCTTTGTTAACAACTCTCCAAGCAAAAGTTGCACTTTCAAGCAGGGGGTGCCTTCATTTCCCCTGACAATGGACGGGCTGAAGCCATGGAAGAGGAAATAGGAGAAATCCAGTGGAAAAGATAAATCACAGCAGTCACAGAGCTCAGTGAGATCTCTCACTGCTGGCTCGGGGTGCAGAGCTCCAGCAGCACTTGTGATGTGAAATGATGGCAATAAATAACAGAATAATTACTGCCTCAGCTGGCCCAGGGCAGCCGAGTGCCTGCAGTGAAGGAGCAGGATGGGAAAGGGACATTCCGAGAGGGATAATGGAGCTGGAACTCAGCAGCCAGGACAGTGGGCACTTAAATGTAACCAAGCCCTGGAGAGGGCCATAAACCAAATGTTCTGACTTTAGTACTCCAGCAGTTCATTCCAAAATAAAGTTTTGGGGAAGTGTTCAAATGGAATTGCCCTTGGATGAAGTAACTGCCATTAAAAAAGGGAATAACAATTAAAAATAAAAGCCCATTTATGGTCGTATCGTCCATTTCAGATCACTCTAATTTAACAGATCGTTCTAAAGTAATTCCCATCATTCCATAGCAGCAGATTTCACCTGTATTTGCCTTAATCCCATAAAACCCCAGAGAGCTCCAGGGCTCAGAGCAGGCCCAGCCACCAGCTCATGGTACTTTCCCAGGCTGAATTCCCATTCTTTCCAAAAACTCCATAAGCCCCTGTCCTTCAGAAAGGTTTGTGATCCTTTTGCAGCCTGGGGCTGCCAGGACATTCCCAGCCTGGTGTCACTGAGGGAGGGCAGCGTCCATGGGGTCAGAGCCACCAGAGCAGAGCCTTGGCAAGAGCACGAGATGCTGGGCCAGGGCTCAGGGACAGAGAACCTTCACTGACCCACTGAACTCCAAACTCACAACTGAACCATCCACAATTTTTCCCTTTGCAGTACATTATTATTTTATTTAACCTAAGGATTTTTTCTGGGGGGGATGAGTTTTTTTTTAGCTTTATCCCATATTTTTTCCACCTTCTGCATCTGGCATTGCCGTGTAACACAAGAAGTTCCTGAAAGCCCCTTTGGACTCTGCTGAAGGCACCTTTTGCAGGACTCTCACGGGTCACCAACCATCCCATTCCACTTAATTCAATGGAACAGAACCAATACTCTTCAGGCCCCAGAGGAAATGCTCATTTTGTGTCGATTGTCCTCTGCCTGCAGCTTCCAGAAGATGGAAATTTCAGGCTCATAATGGAAATTTGGCTGCAGCCGTGACTAAAGCACCTCCAACATGGCAGAATTATGAGTTTCAGATGAGAGCAGCCCTGCTCCACTCCAGATAAAATATCCCTGATTTCCACCCCTGTAAATGAGATCACCTCCCAACGCAAACATTTCCTGTGCCTCGAGCCTGGCAGAGCAGGGAAAAACCATTCAAACTTATTCTAGAGTGAGAGATCCCCCGCAGCTCCCGGGAGGGACAAATGTGGGAGGAATGTAATGAATGGATGAAAACCACAAATCCTAGAGAAAACCTTTGGATCAGTCACTAATGACACGTTAATGAGAGTGGGTGCAGTGAGGGAATGGCAAGACCAAGGATGCTGCTTGTGGGACAGGGAGGGTCCTTTGGGGGGCCTCTATCACACAGCAAACCTCAGGAGGCTGCCTCCCCCTCCAGAACTATTTTCCCAAGTCTTTTTCTCCCTGTGCTGAGCGGGGACAAGATGATAACAGCGGCTGGCACCAGCAAGTTAATTTTATAGAGAAAACTGACACCCTGCTCGAGTGCTGGCAATTTAAAAGAGTAATGGATTGTCAGTTTTAGCTGGGAAGTGGTTGTTAGATGATTTTAAAGTCTTTTGCATGTTTATTTTGTCCCACTTTAAATAAATTTGGGGAAGATTTATCTCGTTAGCTTCAAATGCAAGTCCCTCTTGGCCTGGCTGAGGAAACAAATTAGACTTTGCAAACATTGCAAAGACTAAATCAATACATTAATATTTAGGGGACATTAAGGGGGTTTATTAAACAGAAAAAGGGCCTAGAGTATTACTTTGGGAACATTATACATGTTTAAATAAAAACCCGAGGTTGTGGTTCCTGACTGAATCTATAAATGGCATTTCCATGGATAACTGAATTATTTACAGCTCCCGTGTCGGGAGCAGATCCCTGCAGGAAGGGGATGGTGCTGGGAGGGCAGCACAGGAGCAGGGGCTGGGACCCACACACGGGGCTGTCCTGGGGAGTTCTGAACCTGCCCAGCACAGGCTGGATTGAAATAAAAATACTGGGTAACTGATGGGAGCAAGATTTCGTGTCCCTGATCCCCTGTTTTGGGCATTTGGGAGTGCTGGAACCAGGAGCTGGGCTCCTGTGGGATGGGGGAGGCAGAGAGGACAAGGAAGGGCAGCAGACACTGGGGGGACCTGGGGACAGGGGTGGCCCAGGGCTGGGAACTGCAGGGACCTGTGCCAGATGTGCACCCACAACACCCAAACACAGCCCCAAAAGCCCTGACCCAGATGTGCCAGAGGATCCCAGTGCTGTGCCACCAGCAGCATCTCCACGCTCCTGGTGCTCACTGAGGGACACGGGGACACCGAGCCCCCGGCCTGACCCTGGGGACACCACGGGCACAGGCCTCGTGCCACTGCCATGGTCACCCTGTCCCACTGAACCCCGTGGGATCCATCATCCCAAACCCAGCCCCACTGCCATGGCCACCCTGTCCTGCTGAATGCCATGGGATCCATCATCCCAAACCCAGCCCCACTGCCATGGTCCCCCTGTCCTGCTGAATGCCATGGGATCCATCATCCCAAACCCCAGCCCCACTGCCATGGTCACCCTGTCCCACTGAACCCTATGGGATCCATCATCCCAAACCCAGCCCCACTGCCATGGCCACCCTGTCCTGCTGAATGCCACAGGAATCATCATCCCAAACCCCAGCCATGCTCCCTGCACAGCCCATCCACAGCAGGATGGGAACTCAGACAAGGGATGGAGGGACAGGACCCAGGGAATGGCTTCCCAGTGCCAGAGGGCAGGGATGGATGGGATATTGGGAAGGAATTGTTCCCTGGGAGGGTGGGGAGGCCCTGGCACAGGGTGCCCAGAGCAGCTGTGGCTGCCCCTGGATCCCTGGCAGTGCCCAAGGCCAGGCTGAGCTTGGAGCAGCCTGGGGCAGTGGGAGGTGTCCCTGCCATGGCAGGGTGGCACTGGTCCCTGCCAGCCCAGGCTGTGCTCTGTGACACTCCTGCAGAAATGCTCTCCCTCAGCTGCTGCTGCTCTCCCTCCCTGGACCCACACCAAGGGCACTGATGGAGCACAGCAAACCTCTCCCAATCCTCTCATAAGCTAAAGGGAACAATCTCATTCAGAGGTTCCTTATCCCCCTGCTCACCCTGGCAGCCCTCCCTCGGGGCTGGGGTCCCTCTGAGCCCCCTGCTCTGTCCCCATTGTCCCAAACTCGGCCCCTGACCCCGCTGTGCCCCAGGGTGAGGGATCATCCCTGTCACATCCCCAGAGGGATCCAAACACCCAGCCCCGATCCCTCCCCAAGGACCTTGGCAAACCTGGCTGCAGACTGTGCAAATTGAAAGGAAAACGGCTTGGAGGAGGCAGTTCTGACTTTGGTAGAATAAATGTCAGGTTAGAAATGGCAGAAAGTGCAACCTTTTGTAGGAAAATTATGAGCAACAGAGTGTGGCAAGAGGAAATTCGGGTTTTTACTTTGCTGTGGCAAACATCTGATGTTTAAATCACCTGCATGCACCTCGTGACTTTGCACATCAAGCATCTGGCACTGAGTTAGACTGAGCTGATTACAAACTGCTGCCATCGAAACTTTTAGTTAATTATTTCATAATTCCCACTTCTTTTTAATAAGGTCACTGAAATTAAGTTAACTGGATTATCTTCCCCTCTTTCATGTGTTTTTTCCTTCACAGATGTAAATGTGGGCTACAGACACAAGTTCTATTTTCTTTTTTATCAAATATCTCAGGTAATTTTCCTGCCACAAAAAGGAGTAACTGCAATAAGGAACATCGACCAGGACCTGACCTGGTGGTGTCCAGAGGTGCTGTTCTGGCTTTGCACAGGGACTGAACAGGGATTTGGGAGCCTGAAACTCAACCTCCAGCTCTGCCAGAGATTCCTGGTGGGCAGTGGCCAAACCCCCTGGGCCTGGGTGTTCCCTGTGTGGGACAGGGGCAGAGGCTGCTGCTTCCCTTGGGAATTGATCCTGTTCCCTGGGCCTGTCCTACTCGTGGGAATTAAGGCATCTTTAACCCATTAAAATGTATTTATTTACTCCTGTGAACGCGTTCAGAACCTGTCAGCCCAAGAAGCAGAGAGGAGCAGGTTTGACATGACAGCTCCTGGTTCTGTGTGTGGGGAAAGGCTCACACACACTCCAAGGGAAAGGAAAAAAGAGGGAGTTGGGTTTCCTCAGCTTTAGATATAGAGCTTCAGTGCAAATAATTTTCTTGTCTGGAGTCTGAAGATATTTGGGAGCTTAAGATGCGACCAAAGCCTTCCCTCATTTCCTCTGTGACTCAAAGCAAACCCCTCTGGCTCCCCCAGCTCTGCTCTTTGCAGCAGGAGAAGGTTTTCCACTCCTGGAACAGAGCCTGTGGGGCCGAGGGGTTGGAAAGGGCTGAGACTCTGCTTCCCAACGTTCCTTTTCTCCTGTGATTTCCTCGGGTCTGATCATTTATTCCCAACACCAAGGGAAGCCCAACGCCCTTTGGCAGAAAGGTTTTGCTTTGCCCAAAGACTGCTCTGCCCTCACTCATTTCTCCCCAAAGCAGAAGTTGTTTCTAATCTCCAAATACAAAGCTGGGGAAGATTTCACAGGGAAACCTAAAGCTGCTCCCACGAAAACTCCTTGTGTTATCCCCTGATAACTCCTTGTGCCATCCCACGAGCCCTCTGGAGCAGAGAGGATGTTCCAGCCTCTCACACCAGGGACCTAAGGGCAGGCAGAACAACCCTGAGGTGGGGAATCCTGGTCCCATTGGGAATATAAATGGATGTGAGAGAGTCCCTGCACAAAGGAAGGCACTGAGGGGCTGCTGGAAAAACCCTCCCAGACCTTCCTGATCCCCACCTTGTCCCCAGCCCAGAGCTCTGAGTGCCACCTCCAGCCCTTCCTTGGACACCTCCAGGGACGGGCACTCCAAACCTCCCTGGGCAGTGCCAAGGCCTGAGCACCCTTTCCATGGGGAAATTCCTGCTGCTGTCCCCCCTGAGCCTCCCCTGGCCCAGCCTGAGGCCGTTCCCTCTCCTCCTGTCCCTGTTCCCTGCGAGCAGAGCCCGACCCCCCCCGGCTGCCCCCTCCTGTCAGGGAGTTGTGCAGAGCCACAAGGTCCCCCCTGAGCCTCCTTTTCTCCAGCCTCAGCCCTTTCCCAGCTCCCTCAGCCTCTCCTGGGGCTCCAGCCCCTTCCCAGCTCCCTCATTCTCTCCCCCCAGCCCTGTCCCTCCATCCTGACCCTTTCCCAGCCCCGTTCCCCTCTCTGGCCATGGCAAGCACAAACATTTCTGCAGTCCCTGCAGACCTCCCCCAAACCGAGCATTGGCGGGTCCCGAGGCCTCTCATGAAGGTCATAAAAATGACCCAGTGATATTTTAATAAAAGTCCCTTTTGCAACAGATACACTGAGCTCAGAGCTCCAGCACAACATTCCTGCAGGATTCCAGAGGTGCCGTGGATAAGGACAATTGGTTTGGGAGGTGGCTCACCCTGTTATTTCTGAGGGATTTCCGTGTGCCACACGGATTAATAGGGATTGCCAGTTCAATTCTTCTCTTTTATATTCATTGCTTTATTACTCATAAAAATGCAAAAGAAAATGTTAATGATGATTGCACCAAAGACTAATAAGTTAAAGCCTTAGGTTATACTTTGCATTTCTGAAGATATAAATGCAATTGCTTAATAATTATGCATATTTTTAACTATTGAGTTATTATTTCTCTATATGCTTGTAGTTAGCCTAATTAATTTTAAGCTCCTGTTGATATATTTTACACATGCAATTAATTTCCAGCTTATTTTTTTAGCCCTTGCATGAGGGCATTAATTATTAGGAAGACAATCAAAACCAAGAATTGTTCACCCTGGAACAATACAATAAATATTAAATCCACGTCAAAACTGACAGCAGAGCTGTGCAGTGCTGAGAGCAGGGAGCTGTCTGGGCGAAATAAATGGACTGTTCTTAGCAACAGTGGGATCTTGGTGTGTCTGGGGGAAGGAAGGGAGGAAGGAAATCTTTGAAGGGGGTTTAAGTTTCCCACCCATAACCCAGATTTTCGCGGCCCATCCCCACGGATCTGTCCCAGCGCCGTACCTTGCACAGTGAGGTGCACCTGCATGGTCCTGGGGGTGTGCTGGGTCTGCACAGAGCAGGTGTAGGGCCCATCATCCGTCACGTCCACGTCCTGGATCTGCAGGCTGTACTCCCTCCTGTTGGCCGTGGCGATGGACACCCGTGGATCCACTGACCACTTGTCACTGCCCGCAAAGATGATGCTCGAGCGGTTCAGCCAGGCCCCTTTGGATGCTCCATCTTCCAAGTAACACCTGGGGACAAGGGAAACCATCAGGATGGAGATGTAGGAGCTGTGAAATGCCACTCGCTGCTGGTGATTTCAGGCTGAGCACAGCTGTGATTTATCAGAGTTGAACTCACACCAGGAATCATTTGTTAATTCGGAATCATCCTAAACCCCAAAGCCCAGCTTACAAACAGAATAAACACAGATATCTGTCTGCTCTGCTCTTCCTGCCTGGTTTTCCTGCTGGGAGAGGCTGGTGGAGAGTAGGAGAAAAGCCTCAGTTATTCCTGACTGGGCTGGGTCAGCTCTTTCTCCTGCAGCCTCAGCCCCGAGGAGCAACAGCCCCATGTGCTCCATGGAAAATTCCTGCCCTGTTCCTGAGGCACAACCACCTCCTGCTGCTGAGGTCAGGAACCAAGAGACACTTCCCAAGAAAAACTATCCAGGCATCAGAGAATCCAAACCAATTTTTTTTTTGTTTTCAGAGGGTTCACAGAACCCCAGAATCCCCCAATGGTTTGGGTGGGAAGGGACCTTAAAGCCCATCCCATCCCATCCCATCCCATCCCATCCCATCCCATCCCATCCCATCCCAGGGTGTCCAGGAGGGACAAGGGAGTTCCTCTCAGGGGCTGGAAGCGAGGGGATCCCAGGACAGGGAGAACAGGCAGGAGCAGCTTTATCCCCGAGCTGATGGAGGAGCCTGAGCCTGTCTGAGGGGGTGGAGGATGTTTAACCCTGGCTCAACACCACCGTGCTCCAATTCTCCACGTCCAGCACGTGGGAAAAGGCAGAGCAGCCCATGGAATAAGGGGCAGGGAAAAACCTCGATGGACTCAGGGCTGAGAGCAGGAAACTGCAGATCTGGGAAGGGATGCTGCAGCACTGGGAAATCTGCATTTCTCTCCATAAATTAACTACTTTTCAGGAAATGTGGAGAATGAATTAAGCAAATTTTAGACTCACCCCCATGCCCACCTTGGAATTTAAGGCTTTGAAACAACTTTAAAAGCTGAAGGAAGGTAATAAGGAAGATAATACAAAGTGCAACAGACTAATGGGACATTTTTATTTGATAAAGAGCTTCCTGCATGAAGGAAATTCAAGAGAAGAAGGGAACGCAATAGAGCTCATCCCTTTGATGAAACATTAAAATAGCACAGCCATAGAAACTGGAGGGAGAAAATGGTGATTTGGTGGCTTAAGCATCTGGCAGTATTGTTTAAGGGGAAAATGACATTCCATTCAGGAATAAGAAACTGGAAATATCAGGCTGAAATGGTTCAGAAACAAAGCATGAGAATAACCATTCATTTAATTAACGATCTCAACATTAAATCTGAAAGGGTTCTGAGAGAAGCTGCAACGTGGGATAAAAAATCACCATTTACAGAGCAGAGAATTGGGATGTCACCGGGAAGCGGCACTTTGAGGTTGGGATCCCTGCAGGAGGAGTTCTGTAGGGTCTGGTCCCATCCAGGGAAGGCAAGGAGCCGCCTTCAAAGTCCTGTGAACATTTTGAACTTGATTCTAATGAACAGCAGGGTGGGAGAGGCAGAGAAAGCTCCAATTCACTGAGGTTTTTCTACCACGTGTTCCTTTGCTACTGAATTTGTGCAGCAGCTGGATCCAGTCCATTGCAGCAAACCCGAGCAGCCTGGGCTGAGGGAGCTGTCCCTGCCCGGGGCTGGGGTGGAACGAGATGAGATTTCAGGTCCCTCCCAACCCCAACCAGTCTGGGATTCCATGAACTAGAAATCAGCTTTTTTGCAGGTAGCCTGTAGTTCCAGTGAGCATTTAGCAGTTAATTAATTGAACTCTCACACTGGTTATTCACACTCACACATCCAAACCTTGGAAGGAAGGGTTAGCACCGTGAATTCTTCCCACAAGAGAAAAACCAGCCTCCTCCTCCTCTGCCAGCACACAAACCCAGCACCACCTCACCAACCCCCTGCTGCCTGTGTGGCTTGCCAGAAAAAAATCAGCCTTCCTTTAAAAACAACCCACAAAATCACTGAGGTTGGAAAAGACCTCCTGGAGGAGAGGGGTGGCATGGGCTGGGCTTTGAGGTCCCTCCCAACCTCACCCCTCCTGGGATCTCCCCCACACACGCTCCTTCATCACCCAAAGCTCTCCCCTCTCCCCCTGGCCCTGTTCCTGCTTTGGAACTGCTGCACAATTTGCCTGGAGCCCATTGCCCAGGGTGGTTTTCAGCAGCCAATATCCTGTATTTTCCCACCACCCACGTGGGATGTGATGGATAAAGTGTATATTTACCCCATGGAAGCAGCAATCAAATGATTCATCTCAGAAATGTTTTCTAATCTAACAAATTTAATCCCTTTCTGTTTGCAAATCGCTTCTCAGTGCTGGAGTCACAGTTATTGCCTGAAACTCTCCTGCAGGACACTCTGAGCACACCTTCCCCCACGTGAGCCCCTGGCCATCAGAGGCTGCGCTGTATTTTTGCAGGGGAACAGAAATAAGGAAAAACTAGGATATTTTACTGTTTAAAGGAAGGCTTGGCCTTTCTCCCACACACCTTTAGAGTTTCCTATGGAAGAGAGGCCCTTCCATGGATGGTTTGTGTGCCACAACCAACCAATTGCACGTGGATGAACAACTGCCAAGAATAACACCGGGATCAATAAAAACACCAACAATCCCACGGGATCTGAGCAGTGCCCATGGCTCTGTGCTGTGCCAGCCCCTCGTGCCCAGGCTCTGCTGTCCCCCTGCCTTGCTCACAGGGCCATCCCTGGGTGCACAGCTCCATTGGGGCTGGGAACAGGGGTTAATGCCAGTTCTCAAGCTGCTGCTGAGGAGGGATAACCCTGCATGGCTTCCACTGCACCACAGGAACGGCTGGAGCTGGGCCAGGACAGGGTCAGGCTGGAGATCAGGAAAGGTTCTGCTTCCCCCAGAGGGTGCTGGGCACTGCCCAGGGAATGGGCACGGCCCCGAGGCTGCTCCAGGAGCGTTTGGGCAGCGCTGCCAGGGATGCCCAGGGTGGGATTTTGGGGTGTCTGTGCAGGGCCAGGAGCTGGATCCATGATCCCTGTGGGTCCCTTCCCATCCAGGATATTCCTTAAGGCTGCAGCAGCCTTAAATGAGTTCCAAAATTTGGGTTGGCTCTGGGATGATTTGCCCGTGAAATCTCCCAAACCCCTCTGGAAGCTCCAGCACAAGCTCTGAGCCAGCCTGAGACGTGAGCAGGGCAGAGTCTGGGTTTCCTGGGAAGCCACAAGGAGCTGGGAGCTTCCCCTGCAATCCCAGGAGGAGGCTGAGCCTCAGGCCAAGAGCCCAACTCCTCCTGGCCTGCTGTGGCTGGCAGTGCCACCAGAGGGGGGGACAGGGACCCAGAGCTGGGAACAGTGACCCAGAGCTGGGGACAGTGACCCAGAGCTGGGAACAGGGACCCAGAGCTGGGAACAGGGACCCAGAGCTGGGGACAGTGACCCAGAGCAGGGAACAGTGACCCAGAGCCAGGAACAATGACCCAGAGCCGGGAACAATGACCCAGAGCTGGGGACAGGGACCCAGAGCTGGGGACAGTGACCCAGAGCTGGGAATAATGACCCAGAGCTGGGAACAGGGACCCAGAGCTGGGAACAGGGACCCAGAGCTGGGGACAGTGACCCAGAGCTGGGAACAGGGACCCAGAGCTGGGAATAATGACCCAGAGCTGGGAACAGTGACCCAGAGCAGGGAGCAATGACCCAGAGCCAGGAACAATGACCCAGAGCCGGGAACAATGACCCAGAGCTGGGGACAGGGACCCAGAGCTGGGGACAGTGACCCAGAGCTGGGAATAATGACCCAGAGCTGGGAACAGTGACCCAGAGCTGGGGACAGGGACCCAGAGCTGGGGACAGGGACCCAGAGCTGGGAATAATGACCCAGAGCCGGGAGCAATGATCCAGAGCTGGGAACAACGATCTAGAGCTGGGAATAATGACCCAGAGCTGGGGACAGTGACCCAGAGCTGGGAACAGTGACCCAGAGCTGGGAACGATGACCCAGAGCTGGGAACAATGACCCAGAACCACCCCTGCTCCAGGCAGCAGCCATGGGCTGAGGGACCAGTGCTGAGCCTGTGCCTCTCCTGCCCCAGGCCATGGCAGGGATCCCAGCAGAGCTCCATCAGCTTTAACACAGCCCGATAATGAAACCCTTCCTACAGCAATCTCCAGGAAATCATTCATTGAAAGGATGGCCAACAGTAAAACTGCAAATATCAGCAGCCTTCCCTCAGTCTTCCCTTTCCTCTCTTTTCCCTTTCCTCTCTTCCCCTAATCCTGTTTATATTAAACTCCCTGCACATCCCAGCAGCATTTCCTGCAATGCAATTTTTAAATCTACGCAAAGAACCAATTATTTTTAGCAATTAATAACAACACTGCAGCACAATTAAAGGAAGCATAACGGTCATTAAATAAAAGTGACTTTTGCTCTTTTTACCTTTCCACGGCTTAGAAAAGTATTGATGAAACCATAGCTGAACTCAGAAGAGAGTTCTTCTATATTTAAATTTGGAAGATTGGAAAAAAGCGGAATTTCTTTTTAAACTGATGATTGTAATCAGAAATTCCCTACACAACAAGCATAAAAAATAGATTTTAATGTTAACTGTCATACACGGCTGAGGGCACTTTATTATTTTTCCAATCATTATTAATGGGGATGATCCTCTGTAATTTGTAAGTACAGAAAAATATAGTCTCACCCAGCTTCCCTCAAGTTTTTAATCCTCTTTTTTTAATGCCTCCCACTTTCCCAGCTCTCTAGTCTATTATTCCCCTATAATTAAAACAGAGATCCATTAATCTTTGTAAAAAACAGTTCTTCCAGTTGCTTAATTAAAACTGCACAGGGGCTGTGCTCCAGGAGCCTCCACGGTGCTCCCAGGGCTTGGATCCCCCCTGGCTGCTCTGAAGGACATTCCCTGGGAATGCACCCGGAGCCTTCCCATCTCCATAAATCCCAGGAACGTGGGACATTTGCTGTACCCAGAGAGCCTGGGACCCCTCCAAGGCTTGAAGGTGCTTGGGCAGTGCTTGAAAGGAGAAAAATCTCTGAATCCTGAAATGGTTTGGGTTGGGAGGGACCTTAAATCCCACCCAGTGCCACCCCTGCCATGGCAGGGACCCCTCCCGCTGTCCCAGGCTGCTCCAAGCCCCAATGTCCAGCCTGGCCTTGGGCACTGCCAGGGATCCAGGGGCAGCCACAGCTGCTCTGGGCCCCCTGTGCCAGGGCCTCCCCACCCTCCCAGGGCAGGATTTGTCCCTAATCTCCAGTCTAACCCTGCCTTCCTTCAGCTTAAAGCCATTTACTTTCTTGATCCTTTTGCTTGTGTGTTCAAAATTCGCTTTCCCGCATCCGCTGCAGCTCAAAGCCTGGAATTCTGCACAGAAACCTGCACAGCTTTGGATTTCACTGCCAGAGCAGCTCAGGCCCTCGGGGAGCTGCTGCCTCCCTGGCCAGGGTGGGAGCGGTGCTGACCCAGCCCCAGCTGTCCACACATCCCCAGCTTGGGGTGTCCCCACAGGAGCACCCCCAGCTTGGGGTGTCCCCACAGGAGCTCCCCCATCCCTGAGTGTCCCCACAGTGGCACCCCAGCTCAAGGTGTCCCCAAAACGGCTCCCCCATCCCCGAGTGTCCCCACAGCGGCTCCCCCAGCCCCAAGTGCCCACAGTGCAAAGGTGCTGCTGCCCCAATTTCACTTTTCCTCGGGGAATTTCAGCTGTGCTGCCCCTGCCAGGCCCAAGGAGTGAACACCCGGACTGGGAGGTCACTGGGGAGGGACTGGCACAGAACGATCCCTGAGGGATCCCTGAGGGCAGCGAGGAATTGTTCCAGGAACGGAGACTGGTGACTAGAAAGACTCAATAGGGTTTAAAAACCTCAGTCTTAGGAAACCAGCTTCTTCCTCCCCAGCAAGTAACGCCATTTATCAGTGAAAGATGCAAATGTCGCAGTTTCCTGCAGAGGGAGACTGCTCCGTCCTGAGCGGGACAGAAATCCCAAATCCACACAGGCGGCTTCTGGAAAGGCTGGACAAAACGGGTTATGTGAAAAGGGGAGAGGAGCCGATGTTCTGAAGCAGGGTTTGAAGCAGAACCCCAAAACTCTGTCTGCCAGCAGCCAAACCAGAGCAAAACTCCGTGCCCGGCCCTGCCGTGGCTGCAGTCCCCAGCGTGTGCCCATCTGGGCTCTCCCGGGCACCGCTCTGTGCCCAGGATGGGCACTGAATGCTCCTTCCCAGCCCCCTGCTGCTCCCAGAAACACCAAACCCTCGGGAATTCTGCCTGCCTGGGGCGGCTCTGGGCAGTGCGGATGGAGGAGAAGCGGCTCCGATGGATCCCAGTGGGATTTCAGTCCTGTGCCCCTGCACAGCCCCGAGCTGGCACCAAACTGCATTTCCTGCGGGTCCTGCCAGCACCCCGGGCTCGCTTCGGTGCCCTGGACCATCCCTTGGTGTCCTGCTGTGCCACCACCCCTGTGCCCACCCCAGCATCTGCTCCCAGCGATGCCTTAGGTTTTAACTTTTATATTTTCAAATTCTGTACTGCTCAGAGTGTAACTCTGAAGTTCCTTGGAGCCTGTAATTCCTGCTCTCTTGTACTGGGCAGACAGAACAAAGCCTCTCCAGGCTTTGCCTTCAAGGACAGCCAGGCTGGTTTTAGGCCCAAAATGTGGAAACTAAAGATTCTAAGGGGGGCAAGCTGAGGGGAGTTACATCGTTAAACTGGGGCTTTAATTGGAGAATTAACCCTGATATGCAAATGATCCAAACCTATAAAAGTGTGAAGAACTCGTGACCTGGGGTCCATCTTGGGGTCCAATTTTTGGAAGCAGCCTTTGGCTCCCCCAGGGTGTACCTTGAAGGCCCTTCAAATAAATACCTGTCTTTATTCCCTTCCTCTTGTCTAGTCTCTGTTTCTGGGTGGCTGCAGGAGGCATCACCAGCACAATTCTATCAGTGTTTGCTGATCCATGGACTTGTGCACAAGGAGCAGATAAAGGGATGAGGTTTTTACCTGGCACACGGCCTGGAGCAGAGGGGGTGCTGTGCTACCCGAGTGTTCCTGAGTAATTAGCATCATTAACCTCCCTCCCTGCTCCTGCAGCACCTCCATCGCTCCAGAGAACTGATGGATTGGTTATTGGCCACGGGAACTCCGCAGATTGCAGCTGCCCGTGGTGGGACACGGGACACAGCGGGGAGGAAACCAGGACAAAACACAGGGACAGAGCAGAGCACTTGTGCCCTGGGCTTCTCCAGCTGCTGGATTTTATAATCCCATCTGCCTTGAGATACTCCAGGAAATCTGTCTGCAGATAACCAGGGATTAATCCCTAAATCTGAAACACTCTAAATGGAAAATCAGTCCAATATTAGTAATTAAGAACAAAAGTGTTTGTTCCTCTGCGAGATTTGAAATGTAATTTTCCCTACAGCTGATGCCATGTGACCTTTAATCTCTGTGGCTTCCACCCTCAGCACCTGCCAGTCCATCCAAGCCAGGAGAAAGCCCGTTTTCCCAGGGATTTCCACATTCCCAGGGGTTTCCTGGCACACAGCCCCCAGCCATGCCCTTAGTGGGTGTTTCCCTCGTGCCACCAAGAAATGGATTTTTCTCATGGCAAGGACGGAGAAACTGCTGCTGCCACAACTGCAATAAATTCGTTGTTGTTTTTAATTATACAAAAATTTCCCCACCCCTTTCACAGATGTATTTTCATAGAGAAATGGATGAAACACTGCAGTGTAAAGCCCAGAGTTTATAGTCATTAATCACTTCCTTCATGAGAGCCCATAATATTTTCTCTTTGAAGGCTCAGAAACAATATCCCACACCATTGTTGGTGTGAGAACCTTGGTTTCAGCTTCAGAGAGTAACTCCCAGATTCATCACATTATTTGAAATATTAAAAAGGGTCTGGCTGCTGCATTTGATATTTATTAATTCCTGGAGATTTATGATAGAGAAACACTGACTTCCAGAAATCATGAAGAGGACATTACCAATGCAGAACAGTAAGGAAACAATTCATCACATGGCTTTGTCTTTATGGTTCTGCACTTTTCCTAAGGAAAAGGGGTCTTGGAAAATTTGGGAGCTGATTGTGTTTATTTTACAGGACTACCAAAGTCAGAGGTTTCTTCTGATGTTGAAATCCAACCCAGCTGCCAATTTTCCCCTGCTTTTTTTTACCGCACAACACTGAAACACAAATTAAAGGAATAAAAAGCACCACAAGCTCTGAGACCACGGCAAGGCAAAGGGCCATGCCTGGAGAATGAGAAAACATTTCCTGTTACTTCCCAAATTTCCAATATCCCAGCGTGTCACTGAGGGGTTTTAGCACCCAGAAACATCCAGCTGGATTAGGGCAGTCATTAAGTGCCTTCATTTCGGTTTTGAAACACTTACATTGGTCCTTATTGTTAATTCTCAAAGGAAACCTGCTGCTGTCCACCCTGAGCCTGCCCTGGCCCAGGCTGAGGCCGTTCCCTCTCCTCCTGTCCCTGTTCCCTGCGAGCAGAGCCCGACCCCCCCCGGCTGCCCCCTCCTGTCAGGGAGTTGTGCAGAGCCCCAAGGTCCCCCCTGAGCCTCCTTTTCTCCAGCCTCAGCCCCTTTCCCAGCTCCCTCAGCCTCTCCTGGGGCTCCAGCCCCTTCCCAGCTCCGTTCCCTTCCCTGGACCCTCTCCAGCCCCTCGGGGTCTCATTCAGAGGGCCCAGAACTGGACCCAGGAATTGAGGTGGGGTCTCAGCAGTGCCAGCACAGGGGGAAACAGAGGGAGGAGAAGCTGCAGGCAGAGGTGTGGCTGCTGCTGCTCCTCAGCAGAGCTGGGACACCTTCACCTCTTCTTTCCCAGGCTGCTGCTGCCCAGGCTCCAGGGATTTCTCAATATTTCTGTTCTTTCCCATGTTCTCCTTGAAAAGGCTTTTATCGCTATCAAAGCTTAATGAAAAAAAGACCTTTCCTGGTGCAAACAGGTTGGGTTTTACAATCTCCTCATAATAATATCTACAGTGTGAGTGGGGAGGACACACAGGAGGGAGATAATTGTGTGCTGTGCCACGTCCTTTATTGGATCAGCCTTGACCTGAGACCCTTCCCGGAGCCAGTGATGCCAACCCTGCCCCCCAGCTCCTCCAGGCTGGTTTAAGTAAAATAATAGAGTTAATGACAGAAGCAAAACTACCTGGAGAGGTGTAATTCATCATGGCGTGTTCCATGCCATTATCTTAAAAACATCCAGTGTAGTAATCACTTGAAGGAGTGATAACACATAATTGTGTGTTCTCCGAAATTATAGGTGAATGGGAGTTGCAGCTAATGAGAGCCAAATAGCAGCTCAGGAGCTGCAGTGATTACAGCAGATGTGGTGATGAATGCATTTATTATTGGGCTATTGCAAAGCTTTTTATAGCAGAGACAGCACGTTTATAAATAAATAAGCAGCCCCAGAGGTACCACACGTCTGACCAAGCAGCTCCGCTCCCAGCCTGCAGCTTCTGGTGCAGAAACACCCAAAGCTGGCTGAGAACAAACCAAAGGAGTCCAAATCCCACCCAAACACTTCCATCCACGGGGCCCACGCGCTGCTTCGTCACCACTCACAAAGGATGCGCTGGAGCAGAAGAAGCCGAATGAAAAGGTTCTGGAACTGAGTGAGGCGTTTGGTGTTTTACAAACCCCACCTCCCTCTGCAGCAGTTTCTCCCCCAGCAGTGCGAGCTGTGGGACCACTCAGCAGATGAAAATCAGCCACGAGGCAGAGCAGGAGCAGCTCCTGCGTCCCCAAAGTCTCTGACATCACCTCAGAGCAGGCTCAGCTCCTGCTCCAAAGCCAGGATGATCTACAGCAGGTCTTTGCTCCCTGGCAGGCGGAGCAGGTTCCTCAGGAGTGTCCCCCAGCAGGTCACTTGGTAACAATCCCTGGCACACACGGCCCTTCCTACAATTCCCCTCCTGTCAGAATACTCCAGGAGCGATCTCCAACCCCCGGTGGAATGATAACAAAATTTCAAAATACCAAAGGCTGTGCTGAAATAGAATTTCCTGCCCAAACTAATGACTAAATGACTCGATTTGTCTCCCTTATACCAGGGCTCATCCATGATTTCATCTGGGCTTATCTCCCGGAACATTTACTTTGTTGATATACCACTGGTTGGAATATTAGCGATAAATAATAAAAGAAGGCAAATTTAATTGTGCTGCAGTCTTTCACTACAATGAATCTTTCAGGAGAACCACAATGATCTCTTGATTTACAAGAGGAGGAACTGGTTGTGGATGGATGATGTAAATACAGGGACTTGGCACAGATGGCTCGGGCTGTGTTTGCCAGCAACAGTCAGATTTTTGGATGAACCTCCCAGCTGCTTGCTCCAGACTAATGCATTATTAATAACACTGTGGAACAGCTCCCTGGGGGCAGATCCTGGCGGGAAGGAGCCCCTCCAGACCACCCCAGCAGTGCAGCACTGGGGAGGGATCCCGGGGGCTGGCACTGCCCTTCCCCTGCCTTCCCTGCTCCTCACACCCCCTGGTGCATCAGGAAAAGGAGCTGTACCTGGGGATAAGAGCACAGCCCAGGAAACACTCGGGCACGGGCAGGATTTCACCCCAGATCTACGGGAGGTGCCCACAGGAGGGGGAAAATATCACCTGAGCCCTCCCTGCCCGACGGGCTGGAGCTGCCTCTGTGTCCCAGCCCTGCCCTGAGCCCCTCAAATCGGGCTGCTGGAAGCCAGTTCATGAACCTCAGAGTGCAGCAAGCTCCACAGGTCACCTGGTCCAGCCTTTTGTGGAAAAGGGACCCAAATGGGCCATTCCCGTTTCCTCTGAAATGAAATACCCCCGTGGTTGGGTGAGAGAAATGGCACTGCTCAGCACAGGGGGGTTGGGGACACTCGGGGCAAGGAGGAAACTTCCCAAGCGACATTCCGGACCTACAACCCCAACAAACACTGGCTGCCGGCCCAAAGAAACATTCCTGGGCTACCCAAACAAACTTTCACCAATTGCCTTTCCAAAGGAACAGTCCCGGCTGACCGCACAAACAAACACTGAGCACTTAAACAATCACTGAGCACTTAAAAAACATTGAACACACAAACATTGAGCACCCAAACAATCACTGAGCACTTAAAAACATTGAACAC
>VZRV01008386.1:25319-41084 GCA_013398115.1 Falcunculus frontatus | reverse complement strand
AAACAATTATTGAGCACCTAAACAAACACTGAACACTTAAACAAACTTTGAACACTTAAACACATTGAACACCCGAACACTGAGCACCCAAACAAACACTGAGCACCTAAATATTGAGAATTTAAACAATTATTGAGCACCAAAACAACCATTGAGCACCTAAACAATTATTGAGGACCTAAACAAACACTGAGCACTTAAACTTTGAACAGCCAAACAAACACTGAGCACCTAAAGACATCGAACACCCAAACATTGAGCACTTTAACATTGAGCACCCAAACAAAGACTGAGCACCTAAATATTGAGAACTTAAACAATTACTGAGCAATTTAACAATCATTGAACACCCGAACAATCACTGAGCCCTTAAACAGCTACTGAGCACCGAAACAATTATTGAGCACCTAAACAAACACTGAACACTTAAACAAACTTTGAACACTTAAACACATTGAACACCCGAACACTGAGCACCCAAACAAACACTGAGCACCTAAATATTGAGAATTTAAACAATTATTGAGCACCAAAACAACCATTGAGCACCTAAACAATTATTGAGGACCTAAACAAACACTGAGCACTTAAACTTTGAACACCCAAACAAACACTGAGCACCTAAAAACATCGAACACCCAAACATTGAGCACTTTAACATTGAGCACCCAAACAAAGACTGAGCACCTAAATATTGAGAACTTAAACAATTATTGAGCAATTTAACAATCATTGAACACCCGAACAATCATTGAGCCCTTAAACAACCTAAACAATTATTGAGCACCTAAACAAACTTTGAACACCCAAACAAACACTGAGCACCTAAACAATCCCTCACTGAGCACTCAACAATCGCTCACTGATTACCCAAACAAACTTCCTCTGCCTGCCTGCGTGTAATTGTTTTTATAATTCCTGGGAAAGCCATTCGTGCCCCCGGAGTCCCTTCCCAGGTGATTCCCGTTCCTGCACCGCTCTCAGGCACTGACAATATTTGCACAACCCTTGTGGTACCGAGGGGCTGCTCTGGAGCCCTTTCCTTTAGCACTTCACCTATAAACAGCTCTTTAATAGCAACAACCACTGGGAATTCTCCTTTTCTCTTCATGTTTTCCCTTTGAAGAAAACATTCGCAGTCTCCTTATTCATGTTCAAAATATATTAATTTTACTTGTAGAAGAAATAGGAAGATAGAATCACATATTTTGAAATGTAATGGTTTCCTATCAGAACAGCCTTTTATAAACTGTATCGATTATTGATTATTGATAACCTCTCTGTGAGGTGTGGTAAGATGCTGAGTGTGTTAACAGGTGGGAGCAATGCACTGGAATCACACTGGAAAACGCGTAACACACAGGAAAATTCATATTTACATTTAATATCTGCAAACTTCACTCTGTATGATTTTAGATTAAATCGTGGAATAGTTTGGGTTGAAAAGGACCTTAAAGCTCATCCCATTCCCATGGCAGGGACACCTCCCACTGTCCCAGGCTGCTCCAAGCCCCAATGTCCAGCCTGGCCTTGGGCACTGCCAGGGATCCAGGGGCAGCCACAGCTGCTCTGGGCACCCTGTGCCAGTAATGAGGCTAATTATGCAGGTTTGACAAGTAAATAATTGTTGGCCAGAGAATGCACGAGCAGACATTTCTCTAATAAACAATCCCTAAATGAGTACTATTAAAAGCATTTATAATCCACTGGGCATTTATTCCACCCAGGTAAGATGGGACCCGGCCTCTCCCAGGTGAGCATTTGCACTCCCCGGCGTGGGGAGGAAAATTGATCGTGTGCTGTACATCCATCACTGTACCCTCGTTATATACAAACACAGGTGATGCTCAGCCTGCCCAGAAAGGCCCAGAAATTAGGGCTGAATTCTGCTCCAGCCAGGCCCAAACATTAACAGCTGGGAGATGGCACCGAGGGCTGTGTGTGCTGCCCTCCCCAGTCCCAGCATCGCTCCCTGCCTTCCCGGGGGAATCCCGGCAGGAATTAACTCCCCTCCAGCCCCCAGCCCAGCAGCTCAGCAGCCCCGAGAGCAAAACCAGGGCAGGGGGGACAGGAGGGGAGAGGAGGCACTCAGGAATTGGGATTTTGTGTCTGCAAAGCCTGCTGACCTCTGGTCCCCATTCCTGCTGTCCTTTGGTCCCCATTCCTGCTGTCCCCTGGTCCCTGTCCCTGCTATCCCCTGGTCCCCATTCCTGCTGTCCTTTAGGTCCCCATTCCTGCTGTCCCCTGGTCCCTGTCCCTGCTGTCCTTTGGTCCCCTCCTGACCTCTGGTCCCTGTCCCTGCTATCCCCTGGTCCCTGTCCCTGCTGTCCTCTGGTCCCTGTCCCTGCTGACCTCTGGTCCCTGTCCCTGCTGTCCTCTGGTCCCTGTCCCTGCTGACCTCTGGTCCCTGTCCCTGCTGTCCTCTGGTCCCTGTCCCTGCTGACCTCTGGTCCCTGTCCCTGCTATCCCCTGGTCCCTGTCCCTGCTGACCCCTGGTCCCTGTCCCTGCTGTCCTCTGGTCCCTGTCCCTGCTGACCTCTGGTCCCTGTCCCTGCTATCCCCTGGTCCCTGTCCCTGCTGACCTCTGGTCCCTGTCCCTGCTGTCCTCTGGTCCCTGTCCCTGCTGTCCCCTGGTCCCTGTCCCTGCTGTCCTTTGGTCCCCTCCTGACCTCTGGTCCCTGTCCCTGCTGTCCCCTAGTCCCCATTCCCGCTGTCCCCTAACTCCTCCCCTCAGCCTGTTCTGTCCCTTCTGTACTCCAAGCCCTCAGCCTGCCCAGTTCCTGCCAGGCTGGAACATCCCAGAGGAGAAACGGGAACTCTGCTCTGCAAAGAGCTGTCCAGCAGCATCCTCTCACTCAATTATTCACCCCGCACGTACAGCCCCAGCTATTTCTCAGTGTTTATTTAAACGGATGGGACAATCCTCTCCCTCCCCCAGTTCCCTGGCAGGCCGTGGGTCAGCACCCACGGCAGGGTTTGCTCAGTGCCAGGGGTGCCAGCCCTGCAGAGCACAGCCAGCTCCCATTCCTGGAGTAAATGCAACTGGAAAGAATTCCGCTGACTCCCTGAGGGAAGCTGAACTCACGGTGCTGGGAGAGAGGAGAAATCAAACAAACCACCCCCAGACCTGACCGTGTTTTGAGCAGAAATAATTGAAACTACAGGTGGAACCTCGCGGTGACATTTGCAAAGAGTGACTTCATTAAAGCCAGCTCCATTCCCGGGATTGCTAATCCACCTTTCCCGCTCCCTCCCAGACAAATGCTCTAAATGCTCTTGCCAGGAGCTTAGCGATGTTCCAGCTGCTCCCTGCCCGCTCAGAGCCATTTTTAGATTGCTGGGTTTCCTTTTTTGTGCTGGTTTCATTGAGGCAGCAGCCAGGGGATGAGACAGGAACGCTCCGGGATGGAGCCATGGAGGAATGGTGCCCTTGGACACACACGTCCATGGGAGAGGCACCAACCTTGTGCCCACATCACAGCCCGAGCTCTGCCAGCCTTGGATCAGCCCAGGATTTGGCTTTTGTACTGAATAGGAACAGGAATTTTACCCTTTTATAAGCCATTATCTCAGAATCCTTTGGAATGGTTTGGGTTGAAAAGGACCTTAAATCCCATCCCATCCCATCCCATCCCATCCCATCCCATCCCATCCCATCCCACCCCTGCCATGGCAGGGACACCTCCCACTGTCCCAGGTTGCTCCAAGCCCCAATGTCCAGCCTGGCCTTGGGCACTGCCAGGGATCCAGGGGCAGCCACAGCTGCTCTGGGCACCCTGTGCCACTCCTGATGTTTCACTTTTCTGTGGGAATAAGTGTCAAAACTCCTCCTCTAACCATGGAATAAAAGCTCCAAAGAAAACAGAGGGATCCTGGAGGCAGTGCCACAGCTCCCCATGCTCTGGCACAGCAGAGCTGCTGCTGAGAGCCCTGGGAATCCAGCTGGCTTTGAGCAGCTCCTCCAGGAGCAGGTGGAATGTGGCCAGTCCAGGGGGTGACCTGTGATGGCTGAAAACCTTTGCTCTGCATCTTTCAGTACTGAAAACCCCCAAATATTCGAGCTGCCCCATGAAGATCCAGGGTCACACAGGGGTTATCAACCCGTGACAGCCATGTACAACCAGGATTAATCAGCAGTGTCTGAGCTCCAGGAGAACAGCATTCCCAGAGGGACACACACAGCATTCTTGTCCCTGTCTCAGAATCCCATCTTCAGCACACCATTTTTCAATACAGCTTCCTTTTCCACATAACGAGACAAACATCCACCATTTACTCCAATTTATAGCTCAGGAGGGATAATTAGCTGGAATTTCCTGGCTTAGCAGGCATGAGTGACCAGGACAGTGGGAAAGGAGAGGTCTCTGTCCCTGCCCCAACATTGTGGGGTGTCCCAAAGGAGATTTAACCTGGGACAGGGCTGTGCTGGGCACGGCACTGCACCATTCCCTGGGAAAATCAGCCTTCTTTTCCCAAACAGGGAATTTGCCTGTGCTGAGCTCCAAGCTCCCCCTCTGCCACCTCTGTCTAAGCTGAAAACTTCAAAGCTGCCAGAGTTATCTTCAAACTCCCACAGGACTGACAGTCCAGGCAGCCAAATCCGGAATGAGGAACGGTTTGGGCCTAAAAGGATAAGGAAATACCAAGAAAATGGACCAAACCCATTTGTTTGTACCATACAGAATCTGTTTTCCTTTAGCTGTATCCGTGTTCTGCACTTCAGAGATGAGAAAACTGGGAATTGGGGATATTGGGAAGGAATTGTTCCCTGGGAGGGTGGGGAGGCCCTGGCACAGGGTGCCCAGAGCAGCTGTGGCTGCCCCTGGATCCCTGGCAGTGCCCAAGGCCAGGTTGGACATTGGGGCTTGGAGCAGCCTGGGACAGTGGGAGGTGTCCCTGCCCATGGCAGGGGTGGGGATGGGATTTAAGGTCCCTCCCAACCCAAACCAGTCTGGGATTCTGGGAACAAGGCACAAAATCAGCTCAAGAGCTCACAGCCCAAGAATCCCCTCACAAATATTCTCTACATTTTCTCAAGTAGCCTTGTCTTAATTGTGCTTGTATTTCCTGTCCAGACATTTAATTTTGCGTAGTTCTTTAGTCATGTGTCAACACATCTCAAATTCCTGTAACATTTATTCTCCTGCTCTGGATAACCTTGTCAATCTTAATTACAGCTGAGGGTAGGCAAACAGAATTGGCTGCGTGGCTCCAGATGAGATTCCCATTGTTCAATATGCTGCTGGAATATATTCCAGCCTCCTAATGCTCCCAAGCATTTGAAGTGCTGCTGCCCACTGTGCAGACACTCATTTGAGCTCTCAGCCCCATTTATTTATTTCGACTGCAACCTATAAAACATAAAATAACACATTTCTAAGATTCTGGCTGCCCTTGACAAATAATTAAAACTCAATTCCCCAAATTCTCAGAGAGCACCAGCACATCTCAAACTTTCCTCTGCATAAAACCTCACAAATGTCCCAGGATAGGATGGGACAGAAAAGAGAAAATACAGAGAAATCAGAGAGGCCATTTTCAAACCTGTGCACTATTTTATAATGCTTAACTGCTGTCTACATTTTCCTTTAATCTAAAGGACATTCAGAATTTGTAATTAAGATTTAAATTCTGTGCTCCAGAAGTGCCACACGAGCCCACCAAGAACCCTTATCATAATCCTTATCAAGCTTTGCACGGGTCCTTCCCACATCCCTTTGGAGGAGCCCTTGTGCTGCTCATCCCTGTCCTGCCCTTCCCTGGAATTCCCTGATGGACCCGGAGCTCTCCAGGCCCTGCTCTCACCATTCCCTCCTGGAAGCCCAGCTAAGGACAGAACAATTCCTGTTTTCAACCACCAAACCCCTTCTCCTTGCCACCAGCCCTCGGGGAGAGGGGAATTCAGCAGAATTCACACATCCAAGGTGCTCCAGGAGGGAAAAATCCCAGCTGAGGGGGCTCCCGAGGGAACAGGGGGGCACAGCCTGGTGAATATTTAACAGGTCTTGAAGGGCTTTGAATTTGCAACAAGTGTTTCACAGCTGCAAACAAATTTTGTGGAGATTAATCAAGAAAATTAGTGAAAAATCTGAGAGGCTCCTGCCGTGACAGGATCCGGCCACCAGGTGATGGCATGGCTGGAAAAGCCAAATTTCTGAGCAAGTTTCTGTGACTTTAAAGGTTTAAAAGACTCGGTTCCTAAGGGAATGGTTCTGTACAAATCACATTTGCATAATGCAGCCTGGAAAGTGTGGCTGGAGCGCTTTCATCTCATTTTCATGAGGTAACTTGGATGAGCAGGAAGCGCCTATCCCTGAAAAAAGATGTTCCAGAAAAATTAAGAAAAAAAAACTGTCTTAGTTCAAGCTTCCCTAAGGCAGCTTCAAGTGGAGAAATCTGGACTTATTTAAGAAATGATGAAGGTTAAATTTCACATCTATATATTGTGGTACTGGTAATTATTAAGGATTTGCTCAGAGGCCAGGCTCTCCCTATCCCCTTAAATCCTAGGACATGAATGGGGGGAAAAGCACATTTCCTCAGCAATTAACCTTCTCCCACATGGATGAGAAATGGATGAACTGTTGTCCATGCAATTCTCAGCTCCTGTCCTGAAGCCTTTTGTTAAAATCCACTGGGAAAATCTCCGTCTCTGCCGTGAGTTATCCCATTTGTGGCAGCTCCAGCTGCTGGGATCAGCAGCAGCCACTGCTGTCTCCCGTGGGAATGGTCAGACAGCCCAGAGCATGGGACCATAAAATCCAGAGTGGTGTGGGCTGGGAGGGAGCTCAAAGCCCCCCAGTGCCACGGGCAGGGACACTGCCACTGCCCAGGCTGCTCCCAGAGCCCCTCTCCATCCCTCCTGGAGGCCCTTCAGGCACTGGGAAGCAGCACCAGGATCCCCTGGGAGCCTTCTCCTCTCCAGGAGGAGCAATCCCAGCTCTCTCAGCCTTCCCCTGGGTCAGTTTCACACTCGGAGTGCTTTGTGCCAGCCAGCTCGGAGCTGGCACCGTGCTGGCACCGTGCTCTCAGAGCAGCCACAGCCAGGGTTTGCTCCCTCCTCTCCCCGTGGCAGGACCAGCTCCTCACACGGCAGCTGCTCTGCTCTGCTCCTGCGATATTGATTTGAACAACAAGCTCTGTAAATATCAATATTTCTGTACTCGAAGCAGACGAAGCAGCCAGCGAAACGCACCCCAGCAGCCAAATCCCGGGTCAGGCTGCACAGAGCCAGGGCGAGTCTGATGAGAAACTAAAGCAGACAGGAGGGAAAAGAGCTCGGGAGGAGAAAATCAGCATGGAGGAGAGGAGAGCTCGGGTGGGGTGGGGGAAAGGCAGGCAGAGAAACTGCTCACACACACTGGGGCGTGCCAAGCCTGGGAGAGGAGTAAATGACACAGGGAGAGCAGGGACCAGCAGGGACCAGCAGGGACCAGCAGGGACAGCCACCAGAACTGGAGCAGTCTCTTGGGGCTTCCCATTTTTGGGTTATTTTCACTAAATCCTACTCGCCTGGCCGTGACAAGGAGCCTGTGTTGGGCTCATTAAGTAACATTTTGTCATTTTGTGGGATTGCAAAATCCTACAGAAGGAAGAATTTGGCGTTGTGTGTGATTTATTTCCTGGCTGCCCTTTGTTCCAGTGGCCACGGAGGAATCCCAGAATGTCCTGAGAGGGAAGGGACCCACCAGGGTCTCCAAAGTCCTCCCAAGCCTGGCCCAGGTATGGGCTGCAGGGGAAGGCCAGCTCTCTGGGAGGATTAAAGAGAAGGGCTCAGGGCAGGAGCCCACGGTGACCCTGCCCTGCTGTGGGGTGGCCAAGCACTGCTCAGGGAACTTCCAGGGGTCCCAGAGCTCCCGCAGAGGCAGGAAGGGGCTGCACCAGTGCCCCCCCAGCCCAGGGACTGGGCACTTCCACTGGGTGGCTTCTCTCTGTGCTGTGGGATCAGGAAGCTCCAGAGGGGACAGGACTGGGAGCCCAAGGAGGAGACCAAGTGCAGGACTGGGAATATTTTGTGTTCCGTCACCTGGGTTTTCAGTGATCCCTTTCCATGGTCCTGTAACACAGAGCTATAGGCAATGCTACATTTTATTATTATTGTTTCCTCATGCCAAACATCATCCAAATTAGCAAATATTGAACAGCTGAATGGAGGGAGGCTCGAGGCACAATCACTCCCTGTGTGCTTTTCATTCGGTTGATGTTTTTAGGTAGGTTGCTCATTAAACTTCTCATGAACTGGCAGTTCAGATGCAAAAAGCTGCGAGTGCCAGATTCGGAAGATTTCCTGTAATTTTTTATTAAGCCACAGAATTAAACAGATTTCCTCCGAGGGACCATTTCATCTTCAGAGGAACCGAGTCCAAGATCACAACAAACCCTGCCTGGTGAAGCCCCACTGCCTTCCTGAGACTCACATTTTACAGCTTGTAGGAAGAAAACTGCCAGAAATGGGAATTCTTCTGGTTCCCAAAGTCCCACAAGTTGCTGAACTCCAACCCACGGAGAGTTTGGGTCTTGGAGGTCTTTTCAAACCTTATTGGGAGAGGAGCTTTTGGTCCTTCTGCGGAGCTCAGTGCAAGGCTGAGCACACCAAGGGCAGCCCTGCCCAGCCCAGGGCAATGTCACCGTCCCCAGGAGATCCTGGCACGGGAGCCATGCTCCCAAAAACGATGGAAAGGACAGATTTAAGTTGTTTTTCCCTCTCAGCCCTAAATGTGCCTCCTGTAAGCGGGGTTATGAAACAGGGTTTATTTAAATGAGGGACTGATACAGTTCCAGCTGAACTCAAAACTACTCCTGATGTATTCCTGGCACAACAGTCCCTGTCAAACTGCTCCAGGCCCACTCCTCCAGCACTCCCTCACCCGAATATCGACTCTGGATCTTTCTAATTTCCTTTTTAAAAATAATTTTCATGTGCCAAAAATGATGTGACTTAAGAGCTCTAAAATAAAACTCCGACAGTCTGCCAATGTGAACTGAAAAATCTCCTTTTATAGAAGCAAACACACCTCAGCCAGGTGTGCCATTATTAGCTCTGCCATTAATTATGCCATTTTTAAAATTTAAACCTTTTCCCAACCACCTCACACATATCTGAAATAAAATATTCAAATACATTCAGTGTCTCTAAAAGGGTAAATTCAGCTGTGAAGCAGATTTCCATTCTCCCTAATGCTTTTTGGCACTTGCTGCTGTCCAGTTACATTAGTCTGTAAAAATGTTTCCAGATTTATCAGCCCCAAGTCCGTGCCAAACCAAATGTGAATTTATAATTCCAAGTAAATAAGTCCTGCACAAAAACTCCCTCAAGAATTAATAATTTGTAATAGGAAGCTGATACATTTTAAACTCCTACAATCACAACACTGCATCCAAAAATGTGATGGATCAAGGGAAGAAAAAAATCTTTTCAGGTAAATTCTTGACAAGACTAATAGCTCATATTTGTTCCCTGTTCTGCACAGGATTCTGACAGAGAGAAGGCGAGGACATTTCAGACACATTATGCATTTTGACACTAAGTAACTGGCAATTAGCTGAAGTACATAATTGCATCTTTATGCAGCAAAGGAGAAAATAACAAAAAAGACTGGGAAAAGGGTTACACAACTGAGGGGTTGATGACAGTTAACACCAACAACAAACCCAAACAAAATCTGGGGGAAAATGAAAGATAAAAACACAACCCCGAGGCGCTGGAATGACTCATTGCAGGCTAAGAAGGAAGGTGGGTGCCAACACCTGCAGCCTTCTTCAGCCAAGAGTCTCAGGAGGTACTTCCAGGTGGGCTCAGTGCAATTTCCTCAGTTCCAGTTTTGGAACAGCAATTATGATAATTAATGGAATTACAAACAGGGTGCCCAGAGAAGCTGTGGCTGCCCCTGCATCCCTGGCAGTGTCCCAGGCCAGGCTGGATGGAGCTTGGAGCAGCCTGGGACAGTGGGAGGTGTCCCTGCCATGGCAGGGGATGGGAATGGGATGGGCTTTGAGGACCCTCCCAACCCAAACCAGTCTGGGATTCTACGATTTCAAGAAATCAGATTCTGAAATGCAGCAGTGAAAGTGTTGCCTTGATAGATCTGTGGAAGAAAACAGCGTGTGAAGCTCTTGTGGCTTTGAGAAATAAAAGACTGGGTGGCAATGGAAGAAAACCGAGAACGTTCTCAGAGCTGTAAATCCACACCGAGCTCCCAGTGCCCATGGAGTCGGTGCTGCTCCTCCTGCAGGGCTCTCCCAGCCCGGCTCTGTGGGACCTGATGGCCACAAATGAAGAGCCAAAGCCTTTCCAAACCCAGCCAGGCTGTTGGTTACAGCCTCAGAAAAGCTCTGCCCCTCGGGCTGAAAATATGATGCAAACACACATCAGCATCTTGTCTCTAATTTCTGGCGTAATTACTCTGTGTTCGGGAAGATGCTAATTGGGATGTCCATTTAGAGCACGGATCAGATGGATGCCGCTGCTGGAATTCAATTATCTTCTGGGCTCCAGCAACCCAAGGCAATGTGTGTCCAACACGGCACCGACGTTCGTTTGGGCACCGGGACCATCAAAGTGACAACAAAGTGAATCTTTTCTAAAAAGCACTGCCTGAAACCAGCTCTGATTGTGGGTGTGTCATCCCAGGGACACTCCAGAACAGGGCACTCCTCGGCCTCGGTTTCCCCTCTCCAGGATGGTGCCCAGTGATTCCGTGCCCTTGGCTCTGCCCCCAGACACAGCAATGCCTGGGTTTGTGCCCTCACTGCAGCCAGAGCCGGGAGGTTTTGGACATCAGAACATTGAGATGATCCAGGTTTAATCCCCACCTGTCAGCGCAGAAGCTCAGCCCAGACCATGCCAAAGGAGCCAAGGGGAGAGGAAAGGCCACGGGACAGTCCTGCCATGGGGATGGGCACTGCTGGCATCTCCAGCCCCGGGGAGGATGAGGAACCCAGCTCCACACAGGATCCCAGGGAGGATGAGGAACCCAGCTCCATGCAGGATCCTGGGGAGGATGAGGAACCCAGCTCCACACAGGATCCTGGGGAGGATGAGGAACCCAGCCTGGAGTGGCTCCTGTCAGTGCCTGGAGCATGGGGATGGGAAATCCATGTTCCCCCTGATCCCCCCAGGATAGGGACAGAAATGTCCCAGCCTTGACTGTGCTTCCAAATTTCAGAGTTAAACCCAGAATATTTTTATCTGGCCCCAGAGCTGTCTGTATTTAAATTTACCCAGAAATTCTGGGATTTGTTTCCATACCCAACAAAACACTTGCACATCCTTCCTTTCCTTTCCCCTGAATTTTCCACCCCACGAATCCTGGTTGCTGCACAGATTTGCCTTGGTGGGAGGCTGTGAGTTGGCCACTGGCAACACCACCAGATGCTGCAATATTCTAGCTCTCATTTGGGTGGTAATTGTGCTCAATAGTCACAGCTTGCTCCTTAAAGATCATTTGTTAAAAACACATTAATAATGCAAATGGAGTCCTGGCCAGGCCCTGAGCAGCTGTGGAGCCATCCCAGACAGGGCAGAGCTTCCTGTAAACGCACCCACTTCAAAACGGTCAGGAAAAGAGCAGATTTTTTAAAAATAATCCTCTAAATCATTTGTTTGCTTGGAAAATCCGTGAGCTGCCAGCTTTGCCGGTGTTCCAGGGCTTATGGGAACGGGGGGAACTGGGAAGGGCAGCGATGACCCCACCATGAAGAGACTTCTGGTGAGTCACTGCTGCCTCTGGAAGCAGGATTGGGATGCAAGGAGTAAAAACAAATGCTGAGATAAGGTTTCCCTGTCTTTTTAGCACTGCTCAGAGAGGCAGCTGCTGCTTGTTACTGAGATCCAAACTAGACTAACGTTTTTAATTGTAAAAGTGATAAAGACAATGAATTATAAACGCTTTTAAAGGAATATATTAATGAATGTGGGGTATGATATAAAATTTAATTAGAATTTTAAGCCTTTAAGGATAAAGTGAATTAACTAAAAGGCTTTATAATGAACTAATATAATACACAAGCCAGAATTTAAATAGATTTTGAAGGTGTTTTAGACAGTTCTTGTATGGAAAAGCAGCCACACATGTGTCTAACTTTTTAATTGGTTTGGAACACTGGGAAGGAATTGTTGCTGGTCTCATTTTATTTGAACATAACTTTTATTTATGCATATTTATTCCCTTATTCTAATGCAAATAGAACACTGGAAATTGGGTAGTTATGCAAATAACTTGATTAGATTAAGGAAGAATCATGGAATATCCTGAAGGCACCCACAGGGATCATGGAGCCCAACCACTGGCCCTGCACAGACCCTGAGCCCCAGTCCCTGGTGACCAAACTGGTCCCCAAGGTGTCCCCTCAGCCCCAGCCCTCGAGGGGCTGCTCCCAGCTCCAGGGAGAAGTTCCCAGTGGGAACACTGGGATCCACCAGCTCCCAGTGCCCACGGGCTCCCTGCCTCATCCTCTGCTGCCCCTCCATCCCCATGACCTTCAGGGAGCCCACCCAGCTCTGGGAACACTCCCACATCACATCCTCCAAAGCCCCACTGGGTTTTCATGGAACCATGGAATGGTTTGGGGTGGGAGGGACCTTAAATCCCACCCAGTGCCACCCCTGCCATGGCAGGGACACCTCCCACTGTCCCAGGCTGCTCCAAGCCCCAATGTCCAGCCTGGCCTTGGGCACTGCCAGGGATCCAGGGGCAGCTTCAGCTGCTCTGGACAATCTCTCCCAGGCAGCTCAGGGGCCCAGGTCTCCACTCAGGACTGGCCCACACTGTAATAGGTTTGTTTAACTTTGTTTTGTTCCAGGCTAAAGTCAAAGAACTTTAAATCTTCCACCTTATTATTAATATTTTTTGTTCTGCCTAAACCTTTTTTCAGGTAATCCCTGTTTTTCCTTTCTTCACAAGTGCCCAGAGAAGGACGTCAGGAGAGCACAGAGTTACAGGTGTGTCCGGAGGGACTAAGCCAAGGTGCCCTCACACTGCTCAGAGCACTCCCACATCTCCTGTCTCGGGTGGGGATCTCAGACCTGCCCAATCTGACACAGAATGAGCTGATACAACCTGACCTGCTCAACTGAGGGAAAACATTTCTGAAAGGAGACAGCTCCTCAAACTGTCCAGATAGCCAAAGATCCACTGGCTGAGATTTCAAGACAGATCCAGTTTAAATTAACGCTGGAAGAGTTCATCCCAGGTTTCCTGAGGCACACGCTGCTCCTCAGGCAAGGATGGATTTCTTTCATAAAAGGAGTGTTTCAGCTGAAAGGGAAGCTGGGACTGGGTACAACAACAGCACTGCCAGAGCACATCAGATCAAATGATCATTAATGTTTCTTCAGGGCTTAAAATCTATAAATCAGTCCCATGACAAGTGGTTTGGGACATGCTTTGTGTGTGCCCTCGTGGAGGTTTAGTTTGGATCAGGATCTGCTGGAAACTGCCCCTTTGTCACCTCTTGGGTCACACCAGGAGAGGGCACGGAGCAGCACGGCTGCTTCCAGAAGAAACTGAGCTGGGCCAGGTTGGACTCGATGGCCCTGGAGGTCTTTCCCAAGATTCTGTGATCCTGAGGTGCTCGAGGGCCCCAGCAGTGGGCAGGAGCACAGGGCACTGACCACAGCCACCAAAGCAGCAGCTGCAGGACACGGCCCGTGGATTCCAGGTTCTTTGGCCAAGCTGCTCCCAGCTCCTCTCCCGCTGCCCCAGCACCTGCTGAGGCAGCCCTGGGCTTCGGGAACCCCCCAGAGCCCCGGGGCAGGGCACAGGGGTGCCACAGGCAGCAAAGAGCAGGGGCTGTGCCAAGGACAGTGCAGCAGTGTCCTGAGGTGCCCCGGGGAGCCAGTGCAGATAATTATTTCAGAAACCTGCCCTGATGTTCGGCTGACATGTCAGCGATGACAATTCCTTAATGAAGACTCCTGCAGGTGACAGCTGTGGCCGAACCCAGCACGTTCTGCTGCTCTAACAGATCCCTGCCGCAGCAGCAGCAGAGAGGTGTCAGGGACAGCGATGATCTGTCCTTGTTAAGCCTCTCATCTGCAGAAAATGCCCGCATGTACCTCGCTGGGAATCTGTTGTTCTTCCTAAGCTGTGCTGCATTACCAAGGAATAAACATGCGGGGAGCCAGGAGCCAAGGGGAGCTGGGAGCCCAGAAACCCCCAGGGAGATCAGTCCTTATCAGCTTTTAAGTGCAGTTGCTGGAGGCTAAAAGCCATTTTAAAAGCTCTCTAAAGAGAAGCAGTAATCGGAGTGAAGTGAAGCCAGAGTAGGACAAGAGCCCAGGTAAGAAAGGAGATTGGAGCTGAGCCAGAGTAAAGTTTATTTCCTAGAGAAAGAAATAAATCAATGAGAGAAGTAGAGAAAATTACTGAAGGCACATGGAAAGCTTCTTAAATTTCTCAGGGTACCCAGCAGCAGCCTGGGAGCTCTGTGGGTGACAAGGGACAAGGCAATGATGTCTCCTGACCCTTCCTCTGAAGGATGACAAGGAGAGGCCACGGCAGGGACTGCAGAACCCCACCACAGGGAATTGGATATTTCCTTCAGCGAGAGGGAAAGGGAATTCCCTCCAGGAGATGGCTGTGGCCAGGCTGAGGAGGTGGCAGCTGTGCCACACCGGGGTCCCAGCACGGGACACCCCCTGCTGCCTCTGGATCTGTCCCAGTCTCATTTGTTGGAGATTGTGGCCCAGGTGCTCTCCGTGCCCAGCTCAGCCGAGCTGCTCCACACCCGCGGCAGCTCCGGCCCCGATGGAGGAAATCCTTTTCCCGTGTGGAAAACCAAGGCTCACCTGCCTGGGACTGCTTTCAAAGCCTCTCCCCAGGGCCTGCCATGGCTTTTTCTGAGTGTTGGGCTGAGCAGGACAAAGGAGCTCTGTGCTCTCCCCCCTGCCCACAGACAGGCTGGGACATTATGGGAGAGGGGAGGACAACGAGAAACAATTCCACTGTGACTTGGTCTTAAATTTAGGAGGAAAGAGGCTGCGGCAACAGTTTTCTGGTCTGCACTAGCAAAGTAAAATACAGTCATTCTCGAACACCCAGAAGAGCTTTCCTGGTTGTAAAAATACTCACTAAATGGGAAAATGGCAATTCCATTATCCCAGAAGAATGGGATGAGGAGATGGGGAGGAGATGAGGAGAAAACCCCGTCCCTGTGAAAGGTGTGATGGTGCTGATCCCCAGGAGCGTGGGCACAGGGCTCAGCCTGCCCTGGCACCACCTGTGGGCACTGATACCTGAAAATTCACATTTAAAAACAGTGGGACTCTTTGGTAACAGCGTTGTGGCCTTCTGGCTGCTTCTGCCCACGGTGCAACCCTGGGGCAAATCCCTCTGCTGGGATCTGGAGCCTCTCTAACCCCTGAGGAGCAGCTCCTGGTGCCTGCCATGGCCACACTCCTGCCCTGCCATTGGCACTCTGGGCTTGCAGCCAACATTCCCAGAGCTCAGCACCTCTGCACACAGCCCAGAAGTGTCCCGAGAGGTGACCTGGGCTCCAAAACCCCCGGGGAACACAGACATTTGGGTCACAACCTCTGGCACAGGCAGCTGCTCCTCCCTCAGGGACCACAGAGCTCCTGCTGGGGAAGGGGAAGGATCCTGGGAGAGATCCCACTCCTGCTCCATGGGGCTGGGGAAGGGAAAGGGGAAGGGGAATGATCCCTGGAGGGATCCCACTCCTGCTCCATGGGGCTGGGGAAGGGGAAGGATCCTGGGAGAGATCCCACTCCTGCTCCATGGGGCTGGGGAAGGGGAAAGGGGAAGG
>VZRV01008386.1:0-18347 GCA_013398115.1 Falcunculus frontatus | reverse complement strand
GGGCTGGGGCACAGCCCAGGGGGATGGAGGGGCTGGGAAGGGTCACTGAGCTCCAAACTGCTCTGCTGAGCAGCAGAGGGTGGGAAGCAGCTCTGGAACTGGGGCCCTGGCAGTGACAGGAGGAGAAATGGCCCAGAACTGAAGGAGAGTTCTTTAGAGATTAAGGAGAAATCCTTCCCTGGAGGGTGGGGAGGGTCTGGGATGGAATTCCCAGAGCAGCTGTGGCTGCCCCTGGATCCCTGGCAGTGCCCAAGGCCAGGCTGGACACTGGGGCTGGGAGCAGCCTGGGACAGTGGGAGGTGTCCCTGCCATGGCAGGGGTGGGAATGGGATGGGCTTTGGGGTCCCTCCAAGCCAAATCTTTCTGGGATCTGTGACTCCCTCGTCCTGGGACTGGAGCTCTCTTTCCTCACCACTCTCCTCCCTGGACACCCTGCAGCAGAGAGGCTCAGCCCCGCTCCTTCTGCCACTCACAAATCAATAATTTACAATCCCCGTAATGCCCAGAATCTGCTCTCAGGCTGAAGGAATTAATCCTGATTGTAATTACCAGGAACATCAAATGAAATATTAATTCAGCCTGTTCATGTTTCCAGCCTCAGTCCGGCCCGAGTGCACAAAAGGTGACATTTAGGGAAGACAATATACAGTGTTCCAAGGCAAAATTCTGATGTGCAGCAACATTCTGGCTCTGAAGGCTTGTACTGGCTGTATTACAAGCTCACAATATAAGGCTTTAAGAGATATAAAAGATGACATTTCATTCTTGTTCTCTGGAACATTTCTGTTTGAATGGAATTCTTTCCTAAAGAAAATTTTAAAAAAGAGGAGTTTCAAATGGCATTTCTAGCACTGCAAAGCTTTGATTTCAAATGCACAGATCCCAGCCCCTGAGTTTCAGAGCCTGGGGGGACGACAGGCTGATTCCCAGCCAGACCTGGGGTAAATTATCACCACCTTTGGGAATTATCTTGGTACACTTTAACCTGGTCACAGCATTAGTGACCAGTAGTAGGAAGAAATTAGCAAACCATTTCAAAAGACTGTCAAAAGTCTTTCCAGATTGTTAGCAGAAGTTCCTCGAAGTCGAGAAAAGCTGAAATACTCTTCAGATGTAGAAATGTGACACCCAAACCTGAACCCTTGTTCTGAGAGAGTCCCCAAAAGAACCCACGTGAGTTCTGCTCAAAGCCACCACGGCAGGAATGAAACAGCTTGGATTGATCCTGTGCTTCCCAAGCAGAGTTTGTGCTTCCAGTACTCCTGCTGGAATATTCAGTGTCATGGTGGCTTTAACCAGGGAGCTCAGGGAAAGGTTCTGCTTCCCCCAGAGGGTGCTGGGCACTGCCCAGGGAATGGGCACGGCCCCGAGGCTGCTCCAGGAGCATTTGGGCAGCGCTGCCAGGGATGCCCAGGGTGGGATTTTGGGGTGTCTGTGCAGGGCCAGGAGCTGGATCCATGATCCCTGTGGGTTCCTCCCAGCCCAGGATATTCCAGGATTTACGACTGACAAGACTCAGCAAAGGCAGGGTGATGATGTGATCCCCGAGCTGAGCTGGTTCTGTGGGAGGGCCGGGCAGAGCCTTGGGCCCAGCTGGGTAACACTGGCTCTGTCTGCTTCAGAGGGCTCTGGAATTCGAGTGCTCTAAGCCAGGACTAAGCACCCTTTAGCATGGGCTCTAAGGGGGTGCCACACCCTGATGTGGACCATCGGGCACCTTATGGAATGGAATTGCACAGGCTACTGGAAAGGGAAACCCAACCCGATTTCCCTCTGGCTGATGGTCTGAAGTAATTAGACCACTGTCTGTGCACTTCTGCAATTACAGTTATTAGCAAAAAACAAAATATAATCTTAATAACCAAAACAATGCAGCAGGGATGTACTTGGTGTTCATCAGCTCGGAACTAACAAAGCCCCGCTCCTGGGAGGATTGCACTGACAATCCTGGCCATTACCAGGCTGTTCCTCTCCCCTGAGATCAAAAATAGAGACTAATTTATTACCTCGAACTAAAATTTTACCCAGATTTCCCTGCTGAAGGGATGCTAAGGCTGCTGGTGTGCAGACCCTGCAGCACGAGCGAGGGGCAAACACTGCACACACACACAAAGGTTTCATTCAATCCCCTCACTCCTGAAAAACAAGGAATGTTCTACTCCATTTCCAAACTTTTCACTCTGCACTGAACTCCCCTGTTCAGTGGGCACCAAACCTCCCTGTCCTGGCAGAGTAAAGCTCCTCCTGTGCCTCCTCAGCCTGTGCCTCAGGGGGACAGCACCAAAGGAATCCTGCATTTACAGCAGGGAATCGATGGGGATCAACAAATGCTGAGTGAGGAGGGAACGTTCACTTTATATCACAGGGCAACTCACAGAAAACATCAGAATACAGCCCAGTAAACATCTCTACACGCAGCAGAACCGTGCTGGGGGTGTGCACACACCTCACCCGTTAATGAAATACAGAATTCCTGCATGGAAAAGAAACATTTTGCATGGTCCAGGGCAAACCATTTCCAGTTTCCAGGCGCTGAGCACACATTCCCTGGCAAGTTCTGTTAATGCCCTTTGACAAGGGAAAAGGGGGGACTGGGAAAGAAGAGAGAGCACAGACTCCTGCTCAGGGGGCCAGGCCTCTCCAGGCTCTGGGGCACCTTAAACACCCAAAATCCAGGCACTGATCCCAGAGCTCCCATCCTCAACACTCTGGATCCTGGATCAACCCTGCAGGGCAGAGCCTGGCACTGGCTGTGCCCATGGGGCACACAGGACTGGGGGCAGAGCACAGCCCCAGCTCCTCTGGCACAGCCCCAAGGGACAGGGATCAGCCTGGGCACAGCCCCAAGGGACAGGGATCAGCCTGGGCACAGCCCCCAGGGACAGGGATCAGCCCCAGCTCCCCTGGCACAGCCTGGGGACAGCCCTGAGGGACAGGGATCAGCCCCAGCACAGCCCCCAGGGACAGGGATCAGCCCCAGCTCCCCTGGCACAGCTCTGGGGACAGCCCCCAGGGACAGGGATCAGCCCCAGCTCCCCTGGCACAGCCTGGGCACAGCCCCAAGGGACAGGGATCAGCCTGGGCACAGCCCCCAGGGACAGGGATCAGCCCCAGCTCCCCTGGCACAGCCCCAAGGGACAGGGATCAGCCTGGGCACAGCCCCAAGGGACAGGGATCAGCCTGGGCACAGCCCCCAGGGACAGGGATCAGCCCCAGCTCCCCCAGCACAGCTCTGGGCACAGCCCCCAGGGACAGGGATGGGGATGAGTTTCCCAGGACGTGGCTCAGGTCCCTTCCCCGGGGAGGTGCAGACACGGCACGAGCTGGGGCTGGCAGCTCTTTGCAGTGATTTGTGGAACCCCATCCACTTCCCCTCCGAGGGCAGAGGCATTTGTCCAAAGCTTTGTGTCCCTCCAGTTATGCCCCAAGTTCCTGGGAAGGTGGCACTGACTCATTCCTGACAGAGCCCAGGATCCCAAAGGGACCCAAATCATTCCTTCCACGAGGCTGATTTGCCTCGGCAGCAAAATGATGAAGAAGGAATCAAATCTAAGCTTGAGGGAAATCTCATGGTCAATAATACATTATTTATGTTTTAAATTAGTTTCTCACGTACATCATTAGCATAATTGCCCTGGTCTGGGCCAGGTCCGAGCATGTTCCCTCACGGAAATTAATCCAAGGCAATCACACGGAATTTACCTGGCTGGGAACGAATCCCCCGGTGTTTCCAGGAGTGGGGGTGTAACAGCACAGGGCTGAGGGAAATCACTGCACAGCCCCCACAGAAACACCTCCAGCTCCTAAAAATCTGCAGGATCTGATTCCCTATGGCACCTCCCCCTAAGGTGTCCTCTTACTGCCTTGGGGTTGGCTTTATCTTTTTTCTTTTGCTCCCTGGAAAGAACAGTCCTCACGTAATATTTAATGTAAAATGTATCTCCCCCATTTTCCAGCTGGCTGTCTCCAAGCTCTTCCAGTGTCCCACACCCACCCCTCTGCCAGGATCAGGGCTGTCACATTTCCACCACTTCTCCTTTCAACCCCGGACTCTCACCATCCCGTGCATCTCTGCCATCCACCAACAATCCCTCTGTGTGTTTCCACCTTTGAGGCTGAGGGCAGGATTGGTGTAAAATCAAACCCCGTGTTTGCTTTTCCAAAGACCTGTGCATGTCCATGATAAGCTCATTTCTTTGTCTCCCTTCTCATTTTTTTGAAGTTTGCTCCCCAAACTGAGACCCACGTGCCATTGGCTGCCCCTCTGCAAGGTGGGAATGGCATTTCCAAAGGGATCAGCTGAGGATATCAAATACCAAAAGCCTTTGTAGGAAAGAAATTTCCGCTATTTTTGAAGCATCAGATCTTTCTAAAAGCACTTCAAAGACAAAAGGGAAGGATTTAGCCCCGCTTTGAGAAGAGGGACAAAGATGAACTTGCTAAGGCTCTGTTGGTGCCGTGAGGGGCTGACACAGGGTGATCTCACTCCAGCACCAGGAACTCCCCACAGCAAAGGTCACCACTGCTGCACTGCCAGGCTTTGGGACACGGGGACACTCCTGTCCTTGGGAATGCCAGAACCATGAATTCCAGAAGGAACGGCTTTGATGACTCCAAACTCTGCTCCTCAATAGTCAGACCCACGCAGTTCCTTGTTATTTTAGTGCAACACACAAAAAAGGGGCATTTTTTCAATCAAGAATAATTAATTTAAAAATTAGCATTTCGAAACATTTAATGCAGCGTTTGACCCCATGAAACACTGAAGAAAAGCCATTTCGCCAATTATATTGAAAACTAGCCTGGCAAAAGAAATGCCATTTTTCATATTTGGATTAAACCTTTAATTCTTCCATGTGATTTCATCCGAAATAGCAAACTTCAGTCTCTCCGTGGTTATCCAGCAAGTGTTTCACTCCAGGGAATGTGTTCCACAGCTACTCTGTGCTTGTGACCAGTCCATGGGCAGGCTGCAGTGCCTGCAACCCTCCTGGGTCTGAGGCACAGTGATCCAAACCCATGGACTGCAGATGGACTTTCCGTGACTCAAGGAATGTGTCCGAGGAAGGGCTGGAGGTGGCACTCAGAGCTCTGGGCTGGGGACAAGGTGGGCAATGGGCACAGCTTGGCCTCGATGCTCTGGGAGGGCTTTTCCAACCTCAGGGATTCTGTGATTTCACCAAATCACATCAGGTTTTATCCAGCCAGGAGAGGATGGCCTAACCCAAACACACCTCTGAAATATCTATGGAAACCATGCTGTTGTTCATGGAAGCAATTTCTGCACTTATATGATACTTTCAGCACAGAAACAACAACCAACTACTGGCAGCGTTTTGCTCCTGCTCCCAAACCCTCACTCCTCCAGAGAAGCACAGCCAGATCCCCGCTGGTCCTGTCCATGTCCCCATTCCATGTCCCCATTCCATGTCCCTCACGGCAGCCCTCTGCCCTGTCCCCATCAATCCATGCCCAGACCCACCCCAGCCAGGACTCCCTGTGCTGGTGCCACACAGGTGCCACCCTCAGAGCTGGCACAAACCCTTCAGCATCCACCTCCTATTCCATGGCTGCCCTCATCCAAATGAATCAAACACTCCACTCCTTTTTAAGGAGTGCTTGGCTCGCTTCCAGGACTGTTAAATGTTTTTCCAGAGGCCTTCGATACAGGATGAACTGTCTTTTTATTATAAACACTGTCCAAGGTTTGAATTGCTGCTCTGCGTCCTGCCGTTCATCATCTCCCGAATCCACACCGATCACTGAGCTCGCAGCCCTGCCTTCGTGTTCATTCCTTCCCCACACAACAACAGCTTTATCCTGCAACAACTTCTTAATGCAATCGTTTCAAAGAAGAATTCCAGCACTGCACATTTCTCATTACTGACAAATCAGCACCTTGCCAAAACGGTCCCAAGCAAACACTCCAGTACCTCCAATTCCCTGGATAAATATAATTAGTAACCTCACATCATTTTCTGAAGGTGCTGGCATCACTTTGTGATTCACCCCGGGGACCAAAGACGATCTGTCCCAGGAATCCACCATCAGAAAGCAAACTGAGGAGCAGTGATTGCAGCACTGGGGCAGCTCAGGGGAGCCCCGTGGCTGCTGAAGCTCCCCAGGGAGGGTCGGGGTCCCCACACCCCTGCAGCAGCACAAACACCCCTGCTCCAGGAGCAGGCACCTTCCTCAGGTGCTCCACGCTCAGCTGGGAAACACAACTTTCCCCTGTGCTCAGGAATGGAACTGGATCCTGAGCCCAGCATTTCCAGATGGAAGCATCTCTTCCCAATGGGAAAATCTCACAGAAAAGGGAGTGAGAACGATCACAGGGAAGAAACTGAGAATGTTTCAATGGGTAGGAAAAAGGAGCTGAGGACACAGGACCCCACCTGGCATGAAATGAGCCTTTCTTGGTAAAACGCACCCCTGAAACAGGATGGAGGTGGCAAAGTCCCTCTGGCTGCTCACTACAAATCCAGCCTCAGGAAATCACTTCTCTCTCACCCATCAGCAGCCCAAGGGCAGCGATGCTGAGCACGGTGGAAGCACAGCACTGCACCGGAGAGGCTCCCCACGTGGCGGAAGGATGACTCTTCCAAGTCCCTGAGACCACCAGCAGAATTCCCAAAAATATGTAGAACTCCGTGTAACCAATTTAAGCCACGAGCCAACTGCACTGACTCCTGCAAGGTTTGCACCTGCTCGGGGTTTTTTCCAAATGCCACGAAAATTGGCAGCAGCGTGAAGCAAATGTGCTGAAATTGTTCCTTAATAAGAGTGAAGCGAGAATTAGAACAAAAATAACACAAATACTGTGTTTGCAGCCGAGAGAACAAAGTGTTCACACTTCCAAGCGGATGTCTGAATGTTCTTATTTTTCCAGTGGTAGTTTAATGCCAATTTCAAAGAGATGCAGTGGAGGGGTATGCTTGGGTTTAACAGGAAACAGATTAGCACAGCCAATGGTAAAGGAGAAAAATAAAATAGGCTGCAAGCAAACCCTTCAGTGTGAGGGTGACCTTGGGTGTAACCCACCTCCAAGATATAAAAATCAAGGCAAGGCACAAGGGGAGTGTATCAATCACTCTGATAACAAAACAAGCCACGGCAGCTCGGGGGCTCAGCCCTGGCTGCAGGAATTGTCACAGCCCAGCTTCATCCCGCAGGGAGGGAAGGGGAATCAGAGCTGACATTCCCAGCACATCTCAGAGACAGGGGCAGGGACAGCCCCGTGCCCAGCCAGAGCTCCTGTGTTTGCGGTGATCCCTTATCCCACCCTCTGCCTTCTCAGAGCTGATCCAGCTCCTCTTACCCCCAACAGTCAGAGCACTGACGCTGGTTTCACCGTTTCCTTCTCTAAAAAGGCTGGAGTTGCTAATCAAAAGCTTAGAAGCGACTTGAAAATTTCAAAGGAAAAATGAAAATTGCTGAGGTTAATGGAGTCCAAGCGCAGGAACCATGGCACAGCCCAGTTTTAGAAACCTGTGATCCCATCTTAACTTTTCTCTCAGATTTCATACAGAATTTTACCCATTTTGGATAGGATTTGCCTTTGTCCATAACCCGAATATATCACAGGAAACAGCCATCTCTCCTGTAGGTTCCCTTCAGGCACTGATGCTCAGGGGGTCACCTGAGCTGGGGCTTATTTCCAGTACTTCCCTCACCACCACAGACTCCTTTCAACATCAATATTCTTCCTTTTCTGTCATAAACATCTGTGAAAAAACACTTGTTCTTGGGACAGCCCCTGCAGTACCAGGCCACTGCTCCTCCCCTAGGTGCTCCTGTGGCCAGTTAGAAACAAAGCCAAGCCCATTTCCCAGCTCCAATAAATTCTGAGGAGAGCTAGAGAGGATTACACGGAACAGCCGAGCGGGCATATGGCATTCCATCCACACTGACAGTCATCCAAACTGTTCCTCTAACAGTTATTGGAAACTGCTTTATCTACATTTGCGTGGTACTTGGAAAAAAAAAACCATCTTAAAAAACTGAGAATGAATAAACCACCACCATTCATTGTTAACAAACCCCTTCTTCAATAGTTAATTAGTTCCAACTGTTGAAATATTTTGCTGTGCCCAATTGCTACGAGCAATTCTGAAGGCTTCAGAGAGCTCTACAGAACCCCAGGCAGGAAGGGGGTTTTTATAGGCTGAAATCAGTGTTTGACACCCGTGCAAAGCAGTAGAGACAGAGCACACAGGGAAGCAGGAAATACAATTTGTCTATTTCTGTATCTGTACACACACACGTGCACACACAGTTTCCACAACCTCTTGATAGAGTTTGTATTTCAATCCTTCTGTAAAAAACTTATAAGAGTATGGAATTTAGATTGTCTCCTGTTCCAAAGCTCCCCTCTGAGTCTCCTCACCATTGGCTCCTACACTGAACTCGTGGGCTCCAACCATCAATTTGTCTGAAGACCTTTAGAAATTGACATTTTACCAAATATTTAATCCTTTTTTCCTTTTAGCTCCTGCAATAATAATTGTTTTAACATTTTAGGTAAAGTCTTTTGTTGTGGATTGGATTTTTGGTGGATGTTTTCTGAGGCTGGGATGAGATCTGGCATTTGAGACCAGTACAAGGGATGGAGGGACAGGACACAGGGAATGGATCCCAGTGCCAGAGGGCAGGGATGGATGGGATATTGGGAAGGAATTGTTCCCTGGGAGGGTGGGGAGGCCCTGGCACAGGGTGCCCAGAGCAGCTGTGGCTGCCCCTGGATCCCTGGCAGTGCCCAAGGCCAGGCTGGACACTGGGGCTTGGAGCAGCCTGGGACAGTGGGAGGTGTCCCTGGCCATGGCAGGGGTGGCACTGGATGGGATTTAAGGTCCCTCCTAACCCAAACCATCCTGGGATTCTCTGGTTCTTCCAGCACAAGGCAGATCTTTCCCCAATTTCTATATCTAATTAAAGCTTTCCAGATCATTATCATTCAGAGGTACCAGTGCAATTCTCTTCCCTTTCGGGTTTCACGAGGATTCAAATCATTCATGAAACTTTGGATTTCTCTCTCTCACATCCAAACCTACACAACCCCTCAAACATCACAACCCCTCAAACATCCCCAACCCTCCAAACACACAACCCCTGAGATTTCCAGCTGCTCTGGCTGCAGGAGCTGTTGGCCATGGCCAGGTTGTGGTTCACATTCCCCTGCACACACTGAGCCTGATGCCTCCTGCAGCCACCCAGAAACAGAGACTAGACAAGAGGAAGGGAATAAAGACAGGGATTTATTTGAAGGGCCTTCAAGGTACACCCTGGGGGAGCCAGAGGCTGCTTCCAAAAAATGGACCCCAAGATGGACCCCAGGTCACGAGTTCTTCACACTTTTATAGGTTTGGATCATTTGCATATCAGGGTTAATTCTCCAATTAAAGCCCCAGTTTAACGATGTAACTCCCCTCAGCTTGCCCCCCTTAGAATCTTTGGTTTCCACATTTTGGGCCTAAAAACAGCCTGGCTGTCCTTGAAGGCAAAGCCTGGAGAGGCTTTGTTCTGTCTGCCCAGTACGAGAGAGCGGGAATTACAGGCTCCAAGGAACTTCAGAGTTACACTCTAAGCAGTACAGAATTTGAAAATATAAAAGTTAAAACCTAAGGCATCAAGCCAGGGCAGCAAGTGGCTTGGTGGGACCTGGCAGCAGAAGTTACCTGCAGCACCTTCCCTTCCTGCCCTCCTGCAGCCTGGGACCGTCTTCACCAGCCCTGGGATAAGGGAAGGGCTGAGGGCAAGAGTCCCCATGACATTGCAATTATGCAAAGGTGACATATAAATAAAACCTCCAGGCAGGAGGAGCTGCCTTTTCATATTAAGATTGAAATAATTCTCAGATCAGGCCTGTATTTCTGTGAGCACTGTCACAGCAATTAGAGGTTTTAAGGAAACCAAAGTCATAGATAATGTATTGAAATAATAAAGTGACATTTTGATATGCAACCAGCAGACATTAAGGAAATGACAACTGACTCCAAAACGTCCAGAAAGATATTTAAATCAGCAATGCTGAATAAATTAAATGAGCAATTACTAGTATGTTTGACAAAGCATGATACAACAATATATTAGGCATATATTAGCTCAGCCTTTACTCACTGATCTTTATCTGCTTTTAATTAATGAATTTAATTGACTGTAAGGGAGATTTGAGAATAGCTTGTTACAAGTCAAGGAGGAAAACCATTTCATATTTTGGAGAGGAGAAGCAAAAGGGAGTCTGGAGTGGGAAACACTGGGGTGGAGCCAGTCCTGGTCTGTGTCTGTGCCCAAAACTGGGAAGGGACAGGAGAGTCTCCAATAATCGTGATTTTCACAGGAACCCAATTCTTGCTGTACAGAAAATAAACTGAGCCCCGCTGAGGCAGCCTGGATCAGCCCCAGCCCAGGGCAGTGTCCGTGCTGCTCCTTCCCTGCACACAGAGAGGGTGTTGAGCCCTGCCTGGGTCTCACCATGCCCGGGTTATTCCCTCCCAAACCCCGTATCTTGTGTGCTCTCTGTGCTCTCCTATGCACTCCCCTCTTTGTCTGTGTCAGCCCAAGACGTGCACTATTCCAAAAAAGCATCAATAATATCAAGTCAGAAAATAAAAGCAAACTCTCTGAAATTGAAGATTTATCATGCCAATATGCACATAATCCTTACAAAGACTAAACAGTATTATTATATTATTATTATTATTTTAGTTTTATCTTCAATTGCATTTTAAATAACAGCTGTTTGTAGTTTTCTCTCTTTGCCACACCTGGGGATTAAAAGAGATGCTTAAACTATTTGAAATCAGTTGAAATTAGTTCTATTTTCCATATCTGGGGAAGAGAATATAGGCTTAAACTGTCTGAAATGAGTTAAGCCTGAACTGTCAGATGGAGCCCCATTTTTGTTTACAGTCACAGCTGAACACCTTTTGTCAAAAGCCCAAACCTGTCCAAGGGAGGCTGAGGAGGGGACTTTGGGAAGCAGGAGCAGCCCCTGGTTGGCTCTGCCTCACTTTGCTCCTGGACAGCTCCATCAGGAACAGCCCAACAACAACTCATCAACCACTCTAAAAACACCATTCTCTGGGCAGCTCCTCGCCACAGCACCACAGGGGCCAGGAGAACAGGCTGCTGTAACAGCTCCCGCTGTATTAAATATTAAAATATTGTTAAATATTAAAACAAAACTTCTAAAAGATAAAAGCCCAGCAAAAGACGCCACCCATTCCAATATTTTACTTCGTTCTGTCTCAAAGCATTTTGTAACAGAAATGGCTTGGGCACTTGGGAAAAACCAAAGGATAAGAACAGCACTTAATTACAGCATTAAACCATCGGGTTCTTGTTGACTGAGAGAACACAGAACCCAATAATTCAGATTTGCTTGACAAATTGATCTTCCTTTTCTCTGTTTCTGACTATAACATGCACAGGAGGAAGGGGAGGAGTCAGCAAAGGGAGCAGCTCCTTTCAAATCCTGCCCCTAACCTGCTCCTATACAACAAATATAATTTTTTTTCTCTTTCAGGGAAAAAGCTCCTTTTATTTCTCTCGACCCTGATCAAACCCGTTCTACCGAACAAGGGTGCACGACAAGAGAAGGGTAAATTCTGTGAAGCCTTTACCCAAAATGAAGGCTCTGTGTTCAATAGCAAAGTCACCCAGGAGAGCTTTCCATGGATCATTGCATCCTCCGAGCCTCTCTCAGCACAGCCAGGAGCACCCAGAGCTGGGGCTGCAGGTTTTCATGGCACAGGGAGTGGGAACGGGACAGAGAACGGGGAGGGAGAGGCAGACAGGAAAAAGGAGAAATTCCAGGCTGCCACTGAGCTGGAGGTGCAAGGAACAGGAATCTGCTCTTCCAGCAGAGGCCAAAAGGATTCTGTGTGAGAGGGCTGGACACAAAAAGGGAGACCTGAAAACACAACAGCTGCTGCTGCTGGGGGCTCCAAAGCTCAGAATAATTTGAGAAAGAGCCCAAGAACAAATGCAGAATCACAGAATCATTCAGGTTGGAAAAGTCCTCTCAGAGCAGCGAGCCCAGCCATTCCCAGCACTGCCAGGGCCACCACTGGCCCATGTCCCTCTTTTCCTTTGGGTTAAGGTATTCCTACGTGTTTCATCCCCTCATCCAAGCACTCCCCCTGCCAAAACTCCCACGGGTTCCCCCACCTCTGAAATACCCAGAGTTTTGGGAGGAGGAACCAACATGTGCAGATCAGTAAGAGAATAAAATTGGGATATGGGGTCAGAACCTGCATTCCCCTGGATTTATGGGACACACGGGATCAGGGCAGACCTTCCCACAGGCCAGGAGCTGGGAAGCACTCGGATTTTCCATGCCAGGCACCGGCACCTTCTGGCATCCCCCTCACCCCCAGCCCAAACTCTTTAATTACAAACACTGCGCTCTAAAATTGGATAAAAGCACCTAATTGGTTTTTTGGTCGTTTGCACAAAGGAGTGGCAAAAGCCCGTCTGAAGGACGGCAAAGCAAACAGGATCTCCAGTGCCTCAGGAATAATTGTCCCTTCGTTCACGGCCGGGGTAACCATGGCAAATAACTGCTCTGTGCTCAGCCTCCTCGCTGCTCGGCTGAATTACCTCTTCACTAACGACCACTCGGAGAACAATTAAACCGGCATAAAAAACGGAATTTTTTCCTTCTCGGAAAGCTCAGGGATGTTCATTGACCACGTTTTTAAAGTTTTTCTGGGAATCTTTGCTTGTGCAGCAAATAGCAGTGGTCACCGCTACCCGCACAAAGTTACATTTATTAACATTCTGTCCATTAACAGAAGGGGAAACACTGGTAGAGGGGTGACTCGCAAACTGAGAGCGGGTTTAGATGGGATATTGGGAGGGAATTCTTCCCGTGAGGGAGGTGAGGCCCTGGCACAGGGTGCCCGGAGAGGCTGCACAGGGAATGCCCAGCAATGCCTCCAAGGCACCCCTGCAAGTGCAGGATTCCTCTGAGCCCCGCTCCTTCCATGCCCTGACCCCCCCTGTCCGAGAGGGAATCCTTCCTGGTGAACTCAGATCTTCCTGGCCATCAGTTTGTGCCCTGATTCCTGCTGTTCCCATCGGGGTACTGCACCTCCTCCTCATCCTCCTCATCCTCATCCTCCTGCTCAGCCCCACTGGAGCTCGGGGGCAGCGCAGGGAAGGGCAGGAGGAGGATCCACACTGGACACTGCAGGACACGGGGACATCTCCAGGCTGGTGACAAACACAGACGGTGCCCCGGGGGTGCCACCGTGCAGGGGACACCGACATCCTCCTGCCAACGTGCCATATGCAGCCCTGTGTGACAAGGACAGAAGCCACCTGAGGTCAGACGCTGCTCTATCTACAGAAAAGGCCACGGGCACTCGCGTTTATTCCCTGATTTCCTGACAGAAGGCCTCAGTGGTTCAGGGTGATGAGGTTCTGGAAGGAGCTGTGCCTTGCACCTTCTCAGGGTCCTTGGAAAGCCCTCTTGGAGTCCAGCACAGCAAAGCAGAGTCCTCCCTGCATCCTCCCTGCATGCAGAGCTCACAACAGCTGCCTGGAAATTAAACAGCATTTCCAAGAGATTTCTGTTTCCTACTGTGCTGCACATCAGCTTTTACAGATGGCAAAAAGGCAGAGAGAAATCAAATAACTGGTTTGTAGCAGCACACACAGCATTTCAGACTGGAGAAACCAAGTTAAAAGGAAGCCAATGTGAGTACCTGTTTCTAACTGGAATTATTTGGGAAGCTGGTCCTTCTTTGGAGGTTTATTGGCACTGAGGCACTGCTGCTCCTGTGAGCATCCCCTCCCAGCCCTCGCTCACTGTGGCCACACAACTGAATATTAATTAACCTGAATATTCAAAAACCTATGGCCAACAACACCTGCAGGACATAGATTTCTGTTAATTTTCTTCTCTTTCTCTCCATGTCTCCCCCATTTAATATCTATCAGTGCAGATCAGTTATAACCTTATTAATTAACTAGGCACCCCACTGAGATTTGGTAAATTTGGTTATAAAGCGGGCATTTGATAACCATTAAAACATGGATATAAACTGGCATTGCACATTTGGGTAGGGAGCTGTGGGCAGTCCCTCTCTGCCTTTTCCAGTGGGGAGGGAGCAGCTCTCCCACCCTGTGCTGCTGGACCGTGCCCCATTCCTGTCATTTGGCAGAGTCCTGACCTGAATTCCAATGGGAGGGGGAAGTGCTGCCTCCCAGCACTTCGGTGTGCCCTCAGTTCAGTGCCAGTGCAGGCTGCTGGCCTCAGCTGCTCCAAGAAATTCCTATTCAGGTCACACACGTCCCTCACAGACCCCACATCCGTATTTCACAGCCCTACTGCGTGGCTGGAAAATCAAGGATACGCTTGACTCCACGGCACTTATTTCCTAAGCCTGAAAAGGGGAATTTTCTTGGAATTTGCTTGTGCTTGTAGCATTTCCCTCATTTACTGCAGCTCCTTTCCTTTCCCAGTGCACACAGAGCCCTTCGCCTCCCAAACTGCCAGAGCCCACCAGCCTCAGCCCAGAGACAGCAGTTTACCTCCAGTCAAATCCAATTTGGCTTCCCAATTCCCAAGGGCAACCTTGCAATGCTGTGCCGTGTGAGTCTGTGCACAGCACTCTAATGCTGTGAAATGAGGGTTCACATGATGCTAATTTGAATTAACACAGCCATCCCCTGGCAGGGCCACGGTTCCCTCTTGGAGAGAAGCCACAGGCAGGAGCAGGAGGGGGCTGCATCTCCCTCCTCCTGACAGCACACCTGGGAGCCTTTTCCTCTCCCTCTCTCTGCCTTCATTTTCTGTTTGTTTGGTGGGTTTGATGTTGTTTGTTCATTTCTCTGTTTGTCGACTTTTATTGGGGTTTTTATGTGTTTGTGGGCTGTTTGTTAGATCTGTGTTGGGTTTTCATGTAATAACAAGGAACCTGTTTTGTCTCCCAGTGAAAGACTCCTGTTGTACAGACCAACATCTCTGGAGCTGCTGCCACCCCTGGACAGCCCCAGCATGGGGAAGTACAGAATGAGAGCAATATCCCAATTTCTGATTGCTCTCCTGATGCCTTAGGTTTTAACTTTGATATTTTCAAATCCTGTACTGCTCAGAGTGTAACTCTGAAGTTCCTTGGAGCCTGTAATTCCTGCTCTCTCGTACTGGGCAGACAGAACAAAGCCTCTCCAGGCTTTGCCTTCAAGGACAGCCAGGCTGTTTTTAGGCCCAAAATGTGTAAACTAAAGATTCTAAGGGGGGCAAGCTGAGGGGAGTTACATCGTTAAACTGGGGCTTTAATTGGAGAATTAACCCTGATATGCAAATGATCCAAACCTATAAAAGTGTGAAGAACTCGTGACCTGGGGTCCATCTTGGGGTCCAATTTTTTGGAAGCCGCCTCTGGCTCCCCCAGGGTGTACCTTGAAGGCTCTTCAAATAAATACCTGTCTTTATTCCCGTCCGCGTGTCTGGGCTCTGTTTCTGGGTGGCTGCAGGAGGCATCACTCCCATCAGGGAATGGCTGTTGCTGTGCCCCCGGGTGCATTCCTTTGGGAACCTCCTGCAGCTGCCACCAACCCCTGGAAAAGCGTTTCAGAATTCAACATCAACGAGTCACTGCAAAGCAAGAGCACTTTCACGGATCTCTGCAGAAATCCCAGGATGGGTCAGGCTGGAAAGGACCACAGGGGCTCCTCTGGTGCCACCTCCCTGCTCCAGCAGGGCCATCCCAGAGCACAGGGCACAGCCCTGTGTCCCAATGGCTCTGGAATATCCCCAGGGAGGGCACTCCACAGCCTCTCTGCACAATCTGCTCAGGGCTGGCACTGCCCAGGGCACAAGTTGTGCCTCCTGTGCAGGGAATTGCTGGGCTCAGGCCCTGCCCGCTGCTCTGGGGCCATTGCTGGGCCCCCGGAGCAGAGCCCGGGCCCTGCTCGGAGCCCTCCCTGCCCCCAGGGACACCCAGGGACACCCAGGGACAGAGAGGGACACTCACAGAACCCCGCGGTTCCAGCGCTTGGCAGAGGCTGCGGATCCAGCCCCAGCCCTCTGAAGAAACTTTGTGCTTATTCACAAAAACGCCTCTGTGGAGCTGGCTAAACAAAGGGAATGGCTGTGCTTCCCCTGCCAGGGATAATCCCTGCTCAATTACTCCCGATTTACTGGGATAGCAATCCAGAGGAGTCACAGCAGGGCACACAAAGTGACAGCGCTGCGGCCGCCCGGGCTTTGTGCAATTAAATCCCAAGAAAGGCTCCTCTTATAAGTTTAATACACGAGTCAGTTCCAATCTGCTACAACAAGATTGTTTGCACATGATATTTCTCTCTTCTCCTTTGAGATAAAGAAAGAATCCCTAACTCAGGAAATTTGGGGCAATACCCTGAGCTGGTATTAAGCACCATATCACCAGAGTCAGGGATTAACACCAGACTCAAGTTTGGCCCCGCTAGTTTAAACTGACTGATACAACACTGCTTTTTAAGTTATTTAATATTATTTGTATTACTGTATTATTACTTCATCTGTATGTGTACGTATATATAAAATAATAAGTAACATAATATCTCTTCCTAAGAGATAAGGAGATGAACTCAGAAATCACAGATTAGGAGAGGAATTTTCCTCGATGTTTCAGATTTACTGGAAGCCCTAATATGTATTGGAGACCTTGGTGCTCACATCCCGTCCCAGCCACCGCTCCCATCCCGGCTTCCCCCTGCTCCTGCTCTCCTTCTGTTCCCGGCTTTCAGAGAGACGCAGGTCTCTTTAAAAACGCTGTTCCGTGGGGAACGCCAGTGCAAGTGTAATTAAGGCCATCGCTAATTGCCTGCAAGCAGAGGGAGCTCTGACTCTTCCAGAGCAGCCTCGGTGCTCCGCTCCTCGGGACGGTGCCGATCTCCGTGGTTTGTCCCCGTTTGCCCCAAATCCGCCCCGGCAGCGCCCGGAGCTGCTGGTGCTGAGTCCCTGCCCCGCTCCGGCCCTCCGGGAGTTCTCTTCCACGCTCCTTGTGGGAATAAAACCCGGCAATAGTAACGATCCTAAAGGAAATACCCGACAAGAGCGAGGGAACTTCACCCCACGCCTGCAGGAAACACCTTTGTTACACACGGAATGCTGTCCGTGGTACTCGAAAGGGACCCCACACCATTTACTGCTCAGCGGAAAATGGGATTTTTTATGTGCAAATCTTCAGCAGAATAGGGCCGGAAATCTGCATTTGAGCCCATTTCCCCAAATGTGGGTGAAGCCATCATTGCCTCAAGGCCAAACACCACTGAGAAGGGCTGAGGCTCAGCCCAAATCCCTCCCCACCAACCCAACCCCATGTCCAGGACAGGACCCCACAACAATGAACCCCCAAAGTGGGAGCAGCCCCTGCCCAGCCCCGCTGCAGCCCCACTGCTGCACAAAGAGACACGAAACTGCCTGGAAATCCTCTCTTTTTTCTCTCACAGATTGTGTGGTTGAAAATAATTAACATTACTGTTATGGAGATGAAGAGAGAACTTCACTTAAATGATAGAATGAAGGGTTGGGACCTTAAGGAGCATCTCATTCCAATCCTTTCACTCTCCGTGTAACCCAAACACCAAAATCCTCACACAGTTACTGCAGCCTGGGATGTTCAAGAATCCTCATTGCAAAACAGATTCTTTCCTTTTGTTGCATAAAGTCAGCCCCTGTCCTGAAAAAACCCCACCCTGGCACCACAGGGACAAATAACAGAAAGCCCCTGGAGGAAACTCAATCAGTTTTTTGATCAGATATGGCAGAAACCCTGACATGTGCCATTAGTTTGATGCAATGTTTTCACTGAAGGCATGAATTAGGCAGTTTGACTATACATGAACTAATGAAATCAGAATTATGAAACACTTTGAGAGAGAAAAAAAAATCTTTCTCTTATAGAAGAATTTCCTTGAACATGCCACAGGTTGAGTTAGGATGAACAACTAAAGATACAGTTTTAGAATTATACCCAAACTGAGTCGATGCACTTGAATGAATGTATCTCATCAGGCTTACAGCTGTCAGCATGAGGAGCTCCAGGCCAGGCTGGGGCTTGGAGCACCCTGGGACAGGGGGAGGTGTCACTGCCCATGGCAGGGCTGGAATGGGATGGGTTCAAGGTCCCTCCCAACCCAGCCCAGCCCGGGATTGCCGGATCCTACAGTGCCACTGCTCACTGGTTCCTACACACTTCAGTGGTGTTGGTTTGACCTCTGAGCTACCTGTGCTTAAACCAGAGTTTGCTTTGCTGTCCCAGCTAAGCAGAGCAGGCAGCATTTGCAATTTGCTGTGGGTTGCACACACACCCAGACAAAAGAGAGGAGATTACTGATGCCTCCTCCAGCCA
>VZRV01008385.1:0-13069 GCA_013398115.1 Falcunculus frontatus | reverse complement strand
AAATCCAACAGAATCCCACAAATGTCTGGTTTTCCTGAAAAAAAAACCCCTTCCCAGGACATTCCCTGCTCCGAGGGAAAGTCAGGCAGGGAAAAAATTCCATCTTTTCTGAAAGTTTTGGGGAGGAGCAGGAAGGGGCTGAAGGTTCAAGGAATCTGAGCTCCAGCCCCGGGAGGCTCCACAGGAAGGGCAGAGATGCCCTCTAATGGGAAATCTTGGAATTCTCCCTCTAAAATCCCTTTTCCCAGATTTTGAAGGATTCTGTGTTCCTGGAAGTGGGAATCCGTGTTTCCCAACTCTCCTTTTTGGGTTTAGGGAAGGAAAAGCCACCCTGGAGCAGCATTGTTCTATCAAACCTTTTCCATAGCTGCAAATCCCGGTTTTCCTCCCAATCCTTTTGCTGGGAAAGTCTCTTGGGAGGGAAAAAGATGGGAAAGGTTGAGCCTATGGAATAACGGGCTTGGGAAGGATAGGAATTTTCCTTGTCCTTTAATAAACGATGGAGAGGAATCATGGAATGAGTCCCGTGGGTGCCATCAAACCCAGGCGAGGCTGATCCCAAATCTGGAACAACCGATCCCGGTGAAACGAGGGAGAATTTTCCATGTGGATGGAAAGACTGGGAAATGTGAACTCCCTGCTGCTGCTTGGGATTGGGACATGCTCCAAAAAAAGAGGAGAATTTTATGCCTGAAATATTTTGGATATTAAACCACACGAAGGGGATCCATTGTCTGGGAGGTTTTGGCTTCCCAAAAATTCCTCCAGGCTGGGAATTGAAAAAAAAATAGGAGAATTCCTGAGTTAGGGCCTTCACGGCTCCAGAATCTCTGGAAAGGATTGGATTTAAGCTGAAGGAGAGCAGGGATAGATGGGATTTTGGGAAGGAATTCCTGGCTGGGAGGGTGGGGAAAGGCTGGAATGGAATTCCCAGAGAAGCTGGGGATTAATAATGGATTCATGTTTAGTAATGGATTAATAATTAATGACCAGAAAGGAATGGAACAACCTGGAGGAAAAACTCAGAGGAAAAAAATCGGCTTGGATTTGGATGGAGGATTTGGAAATCCCAGAATCGTGGAATGATTTGGGATGGAAGGGGCTTAAAGTTCATCCCATTCCCACCTCCCACTGTCCCAGGATGCTCCAAACTGGCCTTGGACATTTCCAGAGATCCAGGGGCAGCCACAGCTGCTCTGGGAATTCCATCCCAGTCCCTCACCACCCTCCCAGTCAGGAATTCCTTCCCNCCTCCCCCCCCTCCCAGTCAGGAATTCCTTCCCAATATCCCATCCATCCCTGCCCTCTGGCACTGGGAAGCCATTCCCTGTGTCCTGTCCCTCCATCCCTTGTCCCCAGTCCCTCTCCAGCTCTCCTGGAGCCCCTTTAGGCCCTGCAAGGGGCTCTGAGGTTTCCCTTTGTTCTCCAGGTGGAAGGGATAGAGAAAGGGATAATCCTGAAGGGATACAGGATTTTGGAGGCTTTTGGACAGCCTACCCCAATCCCTATCCCTATCCCATTCCCATTCCCATTCCTATCCCTATCCCTATCCCTATCCCTGTCCCTATCCCTATCCCTATCCCTGTCCCTATCCCTATCCCTATCCCTGTCCCTATCCCTATCCCTATCCCTGTCCCTATCCCTATCCCTATCCCTGTCCCTATCCCTATCCCTATCCCTGTCCCTATCCCTATCCCTATCCCTGTCCCTATCCCTATCCCTATCCCTGTCCCTATCCCTATCCCTATCCCTGTCCCTATCCCTATCCCTATCCCTGTCCCTATCCCTATCCCTATCCCTGTCCCTATCCCTATCCCTATCCCTGTCCCTATCCCTATCCCTATCCCTGTCCCTATCCCTATCCCTATCCCTGTCCCTATCCCTATCCCTATCCCTATCCTTACTCCCATTCCTCTGGATTGTGCCTTGCTCATTCCCTGAGCTCTGCACCTTTCTGGGATCATCCCTTCGCAGCCTTTCCCGCCTTGCTCAATCCCAAATCAGAATCCCACCGGGATGGTCCCTTCCTGACCCAACTCCAGCATTCCAAGGCCTCTTCCCACACCCTCACACATGGAAAAGCCTCTGAGGGGACCAAAGGAGCTCCGGGAAAGAGGAGGGATCCTCAGAGACAGAAATCCTTGGAGCAGAAGGTCTGTGAGGTTCTTTCCTTTCTTTTTCCCCTCCCTCATTCCAAGTGCTTCTCTCCCTCCATCCCAGGCTCGGGAATCCGTGTTCTCCCTCTGCTCCGGAATAGCTCCTGGAGGACTTTCTCCATAGGCAAAGCATTGAGAATTCCAACTTAACGAGGAGATTTTACAGGCTCCCAGACATTCCCTGGCTCCGGGCTCTCCCGCCGTGCTGGATCCCGAGGCCGACACTTCCATGGGGGAATTATGATCTTGGAAAAAATTCCATTTGAAAGATCCCGTGGGAATTTATTAAGACTTCCTGGAAAAGGACAGGGAGTTTAATAGGGAAAAAAAAAAAACCCCAGGAATTTTGATTTCCACCCGAACAGGGCTGGACTTTATACATGGAATTCCATCCTGGTCTCCCCCATCCTGTTCCCATCCCGTTTTCCCCCCTCCTCATCCCATAAAACAGAGCTTGGGATCAATGCTCCATGTGTACGGGAATAAAGAGGAATCCTGTCATTCCCGGGTTTTTCTGTGGGATGGGGCAGGGACAGAACTGCTGGGGAGGGCAGAGATCCCGGGCTGGCTGGAATGGGAATTTTTTTGGGATGGGAGATGCAGGGATGAGGTGGGGGGGGGAGGGGTTGTGGGTTTGGGGTTTTAATGGAAGAGTTCAAGGTCCTTTCCCCCTTTTTTTTTTTCTCCTTAGGAAGAGCTGGGAAAATCTGGGATGAGCTGGACAAGGAGAGATTCCAGGGAGGTGCATCCTGGTTTTCCGAGCATTCGGGATTTGTGGAAAACGTCCCTGCCCATGGCATGGGGTTGGAACTGGATGAGATTTAAGGTCTTTCCAACCCAAACTGGTCTGGAATTCCATCATTCCAGCCCATAACTGGTGGGAAAACTCCTGGAAAACACAGATTGTCAGGGATAGTGATCCCAGGAAGAATTTTCCATGGAATGAGTGTTCCATGGGGGAATCTTCATTCCACGGCTTTGAGTGGCACGGGGCTTTTCCAGGGGGTTAAAAAGATCTATCCCACTTTATTTTTGGGAATATAATCCCTGAATCCCGGACTAGCCAGGGAATAACTGGATAAATCTCCTGGGATATTTTCCAGAGGCCCTGCTTGTTCAAGCATTCCTGGTTGGATCAGGGAATATTGGAAGGAATCGTTTGCATCCCTGCTTTGGGAATTCTCTGGCTTGAGGAGAAAACAGGACAAAATAAAAATGATGGAATTCCGAGTAAATTGTTGGGAAATTTAACTTCCCTGGTGTTTATTTTCCTCTCCCGGTTGCTTTTCCCTCTTTTTAATCCGCGTTTTCCAAGAATTTGGGGGTTTGGAGAGATTTTTCCATTGTTGAATCCAAGGCCAGGTTGGATGAGGCTTGGAGCACCCTGGGATAGTGGGAAGTGTCCCCTCCCCTGGAATGGGATGATCCTTAAGTTCCTTCCCACCCCAAACCATTCCATAAAAGCAGATTCCTGGTTTTTTCATGCCTTGTTTTCCTCATTCCCTTCCTGAGCTCCTCCAGCACCTCCCGATTTTCTCCCTGGTGCATTCAGAAAGAGAATCCGAATTTTTATTGGGCTTTAAATCTGAGAATTCCCATTGTGTCTGTGACCTCCCTGAAATATCCCGGCTGCCTGACAGGCAGTTTTATGGGAAGAGAAGATCGGGAAGTTCAGGGAAGTCATCCCGATATTCTTTGGGATCAAATCCGTGGAGAATCCTTGGAAGGGAATGCGGCTCTTGCCTGGTTTGTGACATTCCAGAGTGGTTTTGTCCCCTTGGCAGATTCCCAATCCGCAGGAAAAGCTGGGTTTTCTCCAGCTGGAAAAGTTCAGGATCATAAAATCCCAGTGTGGAAAGGAGGGGAATGCCATGGAAAATGCCGTGAAAACTGCCATGGAAATGCCATGGAAATGTCATGGAAATGCCATGGAAAATGCCATGGAAATGTCATGGAAATGTCATGGAAAATGTCATGGAAATGCCATGGAAAATGTCATGGAAATGCCATGGAAATGTCATGGAAATGCCATGGAAAATGTCATGGAAATGTCATGGAAATGTCATGGAAAATGCCATGGAAAATGCCATGGAGATGTCATGGAAATGTCATGGAAATGTCCTGGAAATGTCATGGAAAATGCCATGGTAATGTCATGGAAATGTCATGGAAATGCCATGGAAAATGTCATGGAAATGCCATGGAAATGTCATGGAAATGTCATGGAAAATGTCATGGAAATGTCATGGAAATGTCATGGAAATGCCATGAAAAATGCCAGGAGAAATCCGGGATAACGAAAAGCCCCCCTTATCTCCCTGTTATTGTCCTAAAGCACCTCAGCAAATCTTGGAATTCTGCTCCAGGAGGATTTCCAGGGATTCTGAGGAAAGCATCACGCCCCCTCCATCCTTCTGCCCCCCAAAAAAGAAGGAAAAAAAAAATCAGGAAAGGCAAATTTTCCAGCTTTTTATTCGTCAAAAATTCCCCCCTTTTTTTTAAGGTGGCAAATCCCAACCTCTGGAAAATGTCAGGCATAGGAATCCCAACCTGACCTACGGATCAAAAGCTCCATCTCCAATCCAGGAAATTGTCGGGAAGTTGATCCTTTGTTTTTTTGGCCACTGGAAGGGAAAAATCCCAAAGTTTTAACAGCTCTGCTTCCAGGAATTCCACTCACTTGGGGGAAGCGGGAATCTCCCAGATCCCAGAGTTGGTTTTCCACGGATTTAAGCAACTGATCCCAATTTTTCTTGGCTCTGCTTCCAAAGGTAGCAGAGCCCAAACTTTCCCAATACTTAGATCCAGCAATTCCTGGAATTCCTGGAAACCCACTTGGAAAGAAGAGAGGGAAAAAATTCCAGGTTTTTCCTCGAGAGCTTCTGGAACAGCTGGAATTCCTCCAGAGGATTTGACACTTTGGAGATATCCTGGAATTTCCCAGCCATGGATGCACCTTGGTATCTCCTGCTGAGTTTTCCCCAGCTTTTCCTGAATCCCAAAAATCCGTGAGGAAAAATCCACAGGCAGCTTTTGCACGGGATCCTTTCCCAAGAAAAGCGGGAATGGAATTCCAATCTCCAGTTTTCCACCTCCTCTGCTCATCTGGACTCCTGGAAATCCCTCGGGATCAACTTTTTAGGCTGATTTTTCAAAAAAAAAATGAGGATTTTTTGGAATCTCTTCCCTGAATTATGAATTAAACTCATTTTTTCCTTCTATTATCCATGGAAAAACAATCCCGGGAGAAGATCTGGATAAACCAACGCCAGGAACAGCTTTAGCTGGAAGATTTCCCAAATCCAGGCTTAATTCCCTGCCTAAATTCCTTAAATCTGGGTCTAATATCCCAGAAAAGATCCCCTCTAGTGGGAACTTACGGAATATGTGGAGATTCCGGAATTTATTCCCTCTCCTGGTGGTTTTTCCTCCTCCCATCTTTCAATGGAACAGCATCACCGTAATCCAAGGAAACGAGCGATCCCGTCATTATTCCCTGGATATCTGGGAATCAAATCCTGCTTTTGACCTCTGGAATTCCATTTCCATCTAAATCCATGGAAATAAATCAGATTTTCCATTAAAAATTCCTCCTGCCACACTCCAGCTGTGGGTTTTCCAAGGCAATTTCTCCATCTGCTGGTGGAAATGCAGCTCTGGAAGTGGTGGAATGGCTCCGGGATGGAATTTTCCAACTTTTTGACACTTCCTGACTTCCAGATCCCACTGGAATGGGGAAAACATCGGATTGGGGCTGGGAATTTATTCCCTCTGTTTCCACTTCAGGAACTGGGATAACTTTTTGGGATGGGATGTTCCCTGGAATCTCCAGGAACATATTCCCTGATCCCATGAATGGATTCCCAGATTGCAGGAATTGATTCCCTGATTCCATTATGGATTCCCAAATCCCAGGAATGCATTCCCAGGCCCCAGGAACGGATTCCATGGTCCCAGAGATGCATTTCCAGATCCAAGGAATGCATTCCCTAATTCCAGGAATGGATCTGTGATCCCAGGAATGGATTCCCTGATCCCAGAAATGGATTCCCAGATCCCGGGAATGGATTTCCAGATCCCAGGATTAGATTTGTAAATCCCAGGAATGGATTCCCAGATCCCAAGAAAGCGTTCCCTCATCCCAGGGATGGATTCTCTGATCCCAGGATTGGATTTCCAGATCCTGGGAATGGATTCCCTGATTCCAGGGATGCACTCCTTGATCCCGAGAATGGATTCCCGGCATTCCACCCCCACTCTGAGAATTCCAAACCCAACCTGATCCAGACTTTATTCCCAAGGGATAAATTCTTTTTTTTTTTTAATGGATCATCCTTTTTTTTTTTTTTTTTTTTAAATCAGGAAAACATTCCTATAAATCCCTGGGATCTGATCCATAGGATTTGGAATGCTTACCTAGAAAAAAGGGATTGAGGTGGATTTCAAAGGATCCTCCAATCCCAAAGAATATTTTGTTTGGGATTTGGATGATTTTTAACGGGATAGGGACGGAGGCTGGATGAGAGAGGAAGAATTCCATGGCAAAGAAAATGATCAGATTTTCCTCCTGGAAACCTTTGGATCAGGAATAAATCCGTTCCTCTTCCCTCTCCCAGTGGAGCCAACATCCCAAATTTCCAGCAGGATTCCAACTGCAGGACAGGGAATCCCAGTTTTCCTGCCCAAATCCCGGCTGGATCCCATCCTGGAGTTTTTAAGGCATAGATATCCCTTCCCAAAATTCCCATGGATCCAGCAGATACCAGGGAGCAAGGCCTGAATCCAATGGTAAAATCTGTTACTGTTGTGATTCCTGATTGAACAGGGCCTGGAAAAATTGGGATTGGGGTTGAAATTCCAAATGAAATTGAATGTCTGTGTCCATATTCCCACTTCTGATTAAACAGAGCCTGGAAAAATTGGGTTTGGGATTGAAATTCCAAATGAAATCCAGTGTCTGTGTCCACATCCCCACTTATCCATTGGTGCCATTCCGAGGATGGAGATTTAGGGCTCCTCTGTGTCCAGGGAAAGAATTCCCAACCCTGATTTCCCTGGATCGTGCTCTTCCCAAACATTCCCGTGGTTCTGGTCATCATTCCCAACCTCTCTCCTTAAATTTTCCACCTTTTCAGGAGCTCTGGAATTTTGGGACTTTTCAGAGTTGAGTAACGTTGTTCGGACAGAAAATTCACTTCGTTTTTCTGGGCTCGTTTCCCACCAGGATGATTTGGGTGGGAGAGAAGGGAAAGGAAAATTGGGACAAGGAATAGTGGGAAAAATGGGAAATGTCTTGGCAGTGATAAATCCAGGTTGGAAAACCAGCAGGAAAACAGTCGGAATAAAATCCATTAAATCTAAACTAAATCCCATTCCCAGGGATAAAGGATTGGAGGGAATTCCCTCTATAGAGCAGACAAATCCAGAGGATATCCCAAGTTTTAATTATCCCAAGCTTTTCCACCAAAAAGCTCCGGATTTAAATCCCCCCCAGCTGCGAATTTTAAGGCAAAAAATTACTGGAATATTTCCAAAACACCTGGAAAATGCTGCTCCCGATAAAACCACTCCACAGGAATTCCCAGGAAGTGAGGGAATAACTGGCACATGGATGCAGAGGGGAATTCCGGGTCTCAGAACTGGCTTTCCTCGGCAAAAAATAGGGAAAATGTGGATAAATCTCCTGGAAAATATGGAATTCCTGGTGTTTCCTGCAGCAATCCAGGGAAAGAGGCACCGGAGAAGGAAGGAAAACTTCCTGTGTGTCCAAACAATCTCTTGGAATCCACAGGAGCCAGGCCTTGGAGAACTCCATCCATTGGGATTTTTCCAGGTTTTACATCATCCCTAAAATTCCCTATGTGCAAATCCCAACAAGTGCCAGGGAATCTTCCTCCAACTTTCCCAGGTCCTCAGGAAGAAGAAATTCAGGATGAATCCTGTTCTCCTGTCATTTGGATCCTCATCCCTGTGCATTCCCACGTTTATCCAAAGTCCTCATTCCCATTCCAGCTTCCGATTTGGTTCCATCCCATTCCCACCGGATATTTTCCTTCATTATCCAACCAAATGTCCCGGTTTTCCTTTGGAGAGCCGAATCCCAGTGGCTCCATCTCCAAATGGGAATAAATCCATGCATCCACTGGCATTCCATGGAATATCTGGAAAAGCACATCCTGCCTGCTCCAAGTGCTCCTCACACAGTGATTTGCGGGAGCTTTCCCCCCCAGAATTCCAGCATTTTCCTTTTAGGGAAGTCATTTTTTCTTTGCCGGAGCTTTGGAATTCCCACCACTTTTTCCATCAGTTTTGGCACCTCCGGATTTTCCAGCTTCTCCTTCTTTTTCCCCCTTTTTCCCACCTCCTTGTTTTTTGTCGCCTGTGTCCTTTCCCTTCTCCCCTTTTCCTCCTTTTTCCTCTTTTCCTCCTTTTTCCTCTTTCCCCCCTTTTTCCTCTTTTCCTCCTTTTCCTCCCTTTTCTCCGTCTTTTTTTTTGCCCCCCTCCTTCCCTTCCTTCTTGGAATCTTCCTTCTGCTCCTTCTCCCCATCCTTTTTCTTGGAGCCTTTGGATCCATCCTTCTTTCCCTGAGCCTTGTCCACTTTTCCGGACACTGTGGGAACTTCTTCCTCTTTTTTCTCTTCCGCAACCTGAGCTGTTTCCCAAGGAAAGAAAAAAACCAGGAAAAGGAATTAATGAGGATTGACATTATGCAGGAATTGTCAAAATTCCTGCTCCCTGCTGGAAATCCGGGACAAAGGGAAAATATTCCTACTGGGGATTTTCCCATCCAGATCTTTGATCCCAATGAGGGAATTTTTGGAGAGGATTTTGGGATAATCTTTATTGTAAAGGTGGGAAAGGCCTGGCACAGATTCCCAAAAAAAAAGTGGATTCCCCGTCCCTGGAAATGCCCAAGGCCAGGCTGGACATAGCTTGGAGCACCCTGGGATACAGAATTTCCCCCTGCCCATGGAATGGGATGATCCCTAAATTCCCTTCCAATCCATCAATTGAGCAGGAATTCCGTAGCACAAAACTTTTCCTGANCAAGGCCAGGTTGGAGCATCCTGGAATTCCGGGAGGTGTCCCTGCCCATGGAATGGGATGGAATGAGATGATCCATAAGGTCCCTTCCCACCCAAACCATTCCACAACTCCCCAGTTCCATGAAACCTGAATTTTTTTACAATTCCCTAAAACATTCCTTTGGTGTGGACATGATAAAAAAATTCTATCCTTTTTCTTTGGGAATGGCTGTTTATTTTGCCAGAAAAAGGGGAATAGAACACCGAGCATTCCTTAGAATCCCAGGGGAATTCCTGACATTTCATAAAAAAAAAAAAAAAAAAAGAGAGAGAGAAAGCTTTAAAAACCCCAACCCACCCCTTTGTCTACTCCCTGGAAAAATAGGGTGGGAAGCAGGTGAATTCCCAAAAAATCAGCTGGAGCAGCCTCAGCGTGGAACACTTGGAGATCTTCAAGGCCATGGATCCAGCCAGGACATCTCCAAGCAAATCCCGCTTTTTCTTCTCCCACAAACTGGGAATGGAGCACAAAGGGATCAATTTTCAAATCCCATTTTAATCCCTGAGCCCTAAAATCCATTTGTTTATTCCCAGAAGGATTTGTCCTTTCTGACGTTCCAAAAATTCCATAGAGAACTTTTAGGAATTCAAATATTCCATCAAAATAAAGGAAAACATGGGAAAAATAACGCCAAGAACTGGGAATATTTAAACATTGGAATATATCCATGATCCAGGATTTTGTCAGCTCCAGGCATCTGGAAAAAATTCCAGTATGGAGATAAATCCCAAAGGCTTCCACACTTCCCATTAGAATTCCTAAATCAGGTATGAAGGATTTTTTGGGATCAGGAGGCGTCTTCAGAGGGAAACCCTGGGAATTTGGCCATGCAAAGCTTTCCAGGTCCAGACAAAAATTCCAGCATGGAGATAAATCCCAAAGGTTTCCACAATTCCCACTGGAATGCTTGAATCACATTGGGAAGAGTTTTTGGGATCAGGAGGCATCTTTGGAAGGGAAATCTGGGAATTTGGTGACTCAAAGCTTTCCAGATGTAAGGATGGAAACATCGGCATGGAGATGGATCCCAAAGGTTTCCACACTTCCCATTGGAATGCCTGAATCAGGTAGGGAAGATTTTTGGGATCAGGATGCATCTTCAGAGGGAAACCCTGGGAATTTGGCCATGCAAAGCTTTCCAGGTCCAGACAAAAATTCCAGCATGGAGATAAATCCCAAAGGTTTCCACAATTCCCACTGGAATGCTTGAATCACATTGGGAAGAGTTTTTGGGATCAGGAGGCATCTTTGGAGGGAAAACCTGGGAATTTGGTCACACGAAGATTTTGTCAGCTCCAGGTGCCCTCAGCTGAGTGAATCCTTCGGAATTCCCAGCGTGGAGATTCCCAGGAATTTTTAAGGCCCAATTAACCTTTTTCACTTCACCATCTCCCCTTCCATGAAAAAAAAAGGAATATTTTTATTTTCCCCCATGGATAAAGGGATAAAGTCTGGAAAATCCATGCTGACACATTCCTATCCATAAATATGGATAACAGGCTTGGGAAGAGATGATTCCCATCCCAATATCGATTCCTTTCGGGAAATTTGGACAGACTTTGGGATTTGCCAGATTCCAGAGGATCGGGAATTTCTGCGAACAGCTTTTCCTGAGCCACCACCAAATATCAGCACCAGAATTCTGGAATTCTCCATGGGTGATCCAAATTTAACTGGATCAAAGGTAATTGGGATATTCCTCATGGTGAAACTGCTTCCAAATAAATGGATTTCTCATGGATAAATTGTGGAAATTTTTTCCTGAATTCCGGTTGTAACAATTCCCGACGGAATTATTCAATCCATGCCAATATCCCACCTTCAGATGAAGCCCATGGATATCTGTGGGATGCAAAGGATTTTTCCAGGAGATCTAAATTTATTCTGGAGTGAAACCAAATTCCCTTTCTGTCCTTTTGGGATTTTTTTATCCTTAATTTATTGGTTTTCCAGGAGGATGAGGATCCAACAGCAAATGAATGGATTGGGAATTCTGTTATCCACAGCCATGATCCTTCCAATTTTCTGGGATCTACTGAATTTATGGAGTCAGAATTTGGTTTTTGGGGAAGCAAATCAAAGGATCCTTTGATTTCCTGCCAAAATCTGGGCATTTTCCATGTGGGATTATGCCAAGAGGTGGGATTGGATTATCCAAACCTTTGGATGACCTTGGAATTTAAAGTAGTTGGATATGAAGGATGTAAGGATAAGGATTAAGTGGAAGGACAAAGATTTATTCATGGAATTTGGGTTCAGCTCCAGAGGGAGGTCTGGGAATCCCTAATTTAGGGCCAGATATCAGGAAACTTCTGAAATCCCGGGAATTGTGCAAATTCCCGTTGTTCAGTTCCCAGTTCTGCGTTTTGCTGGTGTAGGACTACATTTCTCCAAGGAATTCCTAAATTCCTACCAAGTTGGGATCCGCCTCTTTCCCCATGGATTGAAGCAGCACATCCCGAATTAAGGAAACGCCTTTTTTATGGAATTACAGCTGGAAGAGACACAGGAAAGAGGAGAAAAAAAGCCATAAAAAGGTGTGGAGGAAACAGGAAAAATGCAGCAATCGAGGAGCAGAAAATCCAAGGGTTGGTGGATCCCCTCGGAAAAGAGAAGCCACAGGCAGCCGGGAATCAATCCCTAATTTCCTTGGAGAACCATCTCATCCTCTTCCTTCAGGACAGGCAGGGAGTGGAGAGGTCTGGACTGGACATGGCCAGAGAGAGTGAGGAGATTTTCGGGAGAGCCTATGGAATCAGGAAAGGAGAGTGAGAGCAGCGGAGAGCTGGATAGAAACATTCCTGGCCATCCCAGCAGGAAAAACTGGAATGTGGAATTCCAACCATTCCTTTTTTAGTTCCTGGCATCCCCCAACCCAAGAGTTGGCCCTTAAATTCATCTTAATTCCCTCTGGGAATTTTAAACATGGAATTTTCTCTCTACAACTCCCTGAAGGTTGGAAATTGATGGGAAAATGGGATAGGGCCTCCAGTTTTCCCAGGAAAGGTTCGTATTGGATATCGAGGAAAAAAATTCCAAACTGGAAGAGGGATTAAGGATTGGGATGGGCTGCTCAGGAAGCGCTGGAGTCACCATCCCTGGAAGGGTTCAAAAAACCAGGAGATGTGGAATTTCACAGCATTTTTTAGCGGGATTTGGTCAAAAATAGGATTTGATGGAATTGAGGAGCTTTTCCAACCTTAATTTGGGAATGAAGGAACGATTCTGACTCAAACCAACGGAAAAATCCCCTCTTATCCCGATATCCTCATTGGCTGCCCAGAGTCCTCACTGGGAAGGTCGATCTTGGCAGGGGCACCACGGGAAGACCTTGGACTGCCAGAATCCCAAAAAAAAAATGGGAATTACCTCCAGGAATGTCAGTGAGCTCGTTGAGGGGTGGCACCGTGTCCAGTTTGTCCGCGTAGTTTTTGGCTGCCTGGCGTTGGGCGTAGCGAGCCTCGATCTCCTTCCGCGTCCGCGGGATCCGGCACTTGAAGATGCAGCACAGGGTGATAACTGGGAATGGGAAACATGGAATTCTGGGTGGGTTACTGGGAATGGGAATGGGAAATGAGGATTTGGGTTGGTCATTGGGAATGGAATACGAGGGAATCTGGGTGAGTTACTGGGAATGGAGTGGGAAATGAGGATTTAACCAGGAATGGAAGAGGGAAACATGGAATTCTGGGTGAGTTACTGGGAATGGGAGAGGGAAATGAGGGACTCTGGATGAGTTATTGGGAATCAGAATGGGAAACGAGGAATTCTGGGTGAGTTACAGGGAATGGGAAAAGAGGATTTGAGTTGGTCATTGGGAATGGGAA
>VZRV01008383.1:6249-21833 GCA_013398115.1 Falcunculus frontatus | reverse complement strand
ACACCGGGAGGGCACCGGGGGGACACCGGGGGGGACACCGCGGGGGGCACCGGGGGGACACCGGGAGGACACCGGGGGGACACCGACACGGCGCGACCCCCGCCACCGCACATTTCCGCCGCGTTCCCATCGTTCCCCCGCTCTGAGGTGACTGCCATCCCCTTCCTGACGCGTTTAATTTTTTTTTTCGGTGTTGAGTCCTATAACTTTTTTTTTTTCCTTTTTTTTTTTTTTTGGGGGGGTTTTTCAAGGCTGCGGAAATAATCAGCTGTGCACATGTTTGGAGCGGGGCCGTCCCGAGCTTGCTGGCTTCCAAAATTCACCCTGGTGCAGCTCCGTGGCAGATAACAACCGCGGGGGCTGCCGAGATAAGGCTTTGTCAGCCTTGGCTGCTGCTCCCGAATAATTCGCAATTGTTTGGGAACACCTTTGAAAAGTGCGACGCTGCTCAGTCTTCAAAGGAGTTTCAAAGTGTTTGGAATAGTTTTGCAATGTGGCTTCCCCAGCTCTGTGCTGGGACCTGATCCTGCTTCTCCTGGAATTCAGGAATTCTTCTGGAATTCCTTCTGGGAAGCTGCAGACTGCTTTGGGGAGCTGTGGCTCGGTCCCTGAGGTTTGTCCCTGGCTTTGCTGCTGGGAAGGGTCCGAAAACAGCATAAAATCTATAAAATCCACTCTGGATTGTCCACACAAAGCTCTGCTCTGCAGGGATCAGAGCAATGGGAGCTGCAGAAATCCCAAACCAAAGCTTGAATCCCAAAAGGATCCCAAAGGGGGCTCCTCTGGACACCCCCGATGGATCCCACTGGGATATTCCGCAGTAAATAGAATTATTTGTAGGCTAAGGAATAAAAAAGTGCCACCACAGCTGCTCCCACACACACAAGTGACACTTCAGTCACTTCTACCTGGGCCATTTTGACACATTTTGTGCTTTTTTTGTCATCTAAAGAGTGTTTTCATGACAAACACCCCAAATTAATAAGTGCCAGTAAGACAAGAGCGAAGCCTTTGTTCTGTCAGCTCAGGATTGGGGTTTTTTTGGGGTTGTTCAAAATGAAAACCATCCTTGTGATCAGAGGTTTAGAGGCTCAAAGTGCCCCTGGTGACAGCGAAAGCCAAGGTCACATCCACAACACCCTTCCCACGTGCTGGAATCCTGTTCCTGCCCCGGGCAGGTGGCTTTAATTTACTGCAATTTATAGCAGGGATGGCAAATTTTTAATGATGTCCTCAACATCGATTTGCTGAGAAGCCCAAAGATGATGCAGAACTGGAGGGAAAAAAAAAAAAGGGGGGGGGGGGGGGAGAGAATCACATCAACCCCACCAAATTACAGCGAGAAAGAGGGAATTTTTTCTAGGTGAGATCAGAACTCCCAAAAATCCCCTTTTCCCCCCCAAATTTCTTTCACCTTACAAACCAATCTTCCCGCGGTGTGGGCAGGAAATATTTGAGGAATCCATGGGAGAGAGCCCTGTGGATCAGTCAGCTGCTTTTAATCCGGGGTGCAGCATCCCCCCTTCCTGCAGGGGAACAGAAGGGCCCCATATCCCACATTTTTTACCAAAATAGCAGCTCTTGACTCTGGCAAAGACAAACCACAGCAGTGGCTTCTTGGGCCTTCTGGTTTTTGGGGGCTGTGTCTTTGGAAATTGAAAGTTTCAGGCTTTTCCCCCCCCTTCTCCCCCCCCAGACTTCCTGGGTTTCCTCCTGTTCCCGGTGTTTGTGGGGTGTTTGTGGTCCCAGTGAAGGGGGAAGGGAGCGTTGCTCAAGCTGCTGTTCCTTGCAGATGATGACTGGGCAGAAGTGGTGCCTCTGCAAGCCACACGAGCAGGGCTGGAAAGGCAAAATTACAGACTGCAGGCATCCCAAAAAGCCCATGGTGCGTGGGTGTGCACAGGGGAAAGGGGGGAAAATTCCAGGAAAACCAAATTTTGGTCGCTGCTGGCCGTAGATAGGCGGCTTCCTGGCTCGGGTAAGTTAAAAAAGGAAATTCCTTGGGAGTAAAAATGAAAAAAAAATAAAACAGACCCCAGTGGCCTCCAGGCTTCCAGGAGCTCGGCTTGGTGATGTTGATCTTTGCTGAATCATAAAATCGGGATCGTTTTTTGGGAATGTTGATGATGAGGTGAAAAGTGTGGCCGGGAGTTTTTTGAGGGTGGTGTGGATGTGGGGCTGGTGCTGGTGGCACACAGGGGCTGGGATGGAGCCTGATGCTGTTTATCCACGTTCCTGGAATTGTTGGGGCTGGAAAAATCCCTCCAGGATCAGCTGAGTCCAAGCTGTGACCGATCCCCACCTTGTCACCAGCTCAGAGCATCGAGTGCCACATCCAGGTGTTCCTTGGACACCTCCAAAGCTCCCTGGGCAGCTCCTTCCAAGGCTTGACCTCCTTTTCCATGAGGAAATTCCTGCTGATTTCCACCCTGAGGCTGTTGCCTCTCTCCTGTCCCCGTTTCCTGGGAGAAGAGGCAGCAGCTTTTCCCCCCACCGGTTTCTCTGTGTTTTATTGGAATGTTTCCCATCCAATGTGACCTTCCCAGAGCTGAACCCTCCTGTCCCTCGTCACAACGTGCTCAGAGCATCACCAGTGACATCAAAATGAAACTTTGAAGGGCTTGGGAAGCAAATCCAGCGAGCCCAGAGCTGTCACTGCTGCAGGAAATCCCCCACCCCAAATGACAGCCGGGTCCCACCCCGTGCATGGGTGAGAAAAAGCCAGGGCAGAGTTTCGAGCTCTCTGCTTTGAGGATCTCGTTGCATTTGTTGTATTTTCCAGATGTTTTTTTCTCTACAATTCTCAAAACCCCCCCTAGGTTTTGCAGTTATTCCCAGCAGGAAAGGACAAGGGACACGAGGGCTGGCACAGGGGTGGTCACAGGTCCCCCACTGTGGCCCAGTTTAGGGTCCATCCATGGGGAACAAGGACAAGAGGGAATGAAGGAAGGAAGGTTTCGATGGGATTTTGGGATTAAATCCTTCCCTGTGAGGGTGGGGAGGAGCTGGGATGGGATTCCCAGAGAAGCTGTGGCTGCTCCTGGATCCCTGGAAGTGCCCAAGGCCAGGTTGGACGGGGCTTGGAGCAACCTGGGATTGGGAAAGGGTTCCCTGGGCATGGCAGGGGTGGGATGGGATTTAAGGTCCCTTCCAGCCCAAACCATTCCAAGATTCCATGAAGAAGGTGCAGGAGGAGCAGGTGATGCTGGGACACTGCAGGGACACCACAGGGACACCACAGGGACACTGCAGGGACACCACAGGGACATCCTGGGCCATCTCAGGTGGTGGCTCTGGGATTCCGAGCCCATGGCTGAGGCATCTTCCCTGCTCATCCAGCCCTTCCCTGCTCATCCAGGTTTTTATATCCCAAAATACAGCTTTTTCCTTGATTAAAATCCCTTTATTAGGGCAGGTTTTGGCCCAGTTTTCTATTTAAATAAAAATAAAAAATAAAAGTGGAGATGGTGCTGCTGTTTGGGTTTATGCTCCCTCCCTCACATTGGTATCCAAGGATCCCCATTCCTGGGGTATAAATCCATTTATTCCTGAGTTCCTTAACCAGGATTATTCTAGGAAAAAAAAGGAGATGGGTGTAGGGAAGCCCTTGGCTGAGGTGGCTTCCAGAAGAGAGCAAAGAAAAGGTTGGAAAGAGGGAAAATGGGGGAAAAAAAGACCTTTTAAACCCATGACTGAGCCAGTGACTCACTGTGTCTTCTGGCAAATAACTTAGGAGAAAATTCACAATTTTTTTAGAAAATTGAGAAGTAAAATCTAAAAAAAAAAAAAAAAATCAAATTAAAGTGATTTTTTTTTTAGGCTTTGGAGTGTGAATTTTGGAGCAGCTGGGCCAGATGTGAATCCAGAGAAGCCAGCCCAGGTCACCTCAGTGTCATTTCACCTGATTTTGATGAGAATTTCTTTGTCTTCAGTTGTCATTTTGGCAGCTGTTGGCTGCCTCGGTTCCCTTTTCCTGAGGAGATCTCAAATCACATTTTCATTGACTCAAACTCGGAACCAGAGCGAGCCCTCCCCAGGTGAATGCTCAGTTTTGCTCCCAAATCAGCATTTTAGAACCAGCCAAACTCAGCTGGGGAAGACACAGAGAGAGAGAGAGAGAGAAATAAAGGACTGTAGAAAAAAAATAAAATGCAAAGCTGAAACCAATCAATTTCAGAAAACAAACCCAGGCTTGGAAAGCCCCCGGTTGGGATAAATTTAGGTCATTTCAGGGGATTATCTGTGGTCACCAATTATGCAAATGGTGAAAAAAAACCGCTGCCCTGATATTTTACATTGAAAATTCAGCTTTTTTTTCCACCCCCCTGCCCTTGTCCATCCTTCCTGCCCTCTCCTGCCCTGCCCTGATCTTGCTGCCTGTGGGGGAGATGAGAAGGGCTTGGGTTTTTCGAAGAATTTGGGGTTTCAGGTTGGGTTTTATCTGGTATTTGAGGAGCTCAGGGCTCCTCAGAGAGCAGCACCAAGGGAATTTGCTGGGATTTGCTGGAGGAAGGAGCAGCTCTGCCTGCTGGAGGGATGGGGAAAAGGCTCAGGAAGAGGAAAATCCTGGAATTTGAGCTTGGTGTTGAGTCAGCTGTGGGATGTGGGAGCATCCAGCCACGTTCTCCATGAGGAAAAAAAGCAGGAAAATCGTGGCTGGATGAGGCCTGAGGGAAGGGGGAGAGATGGGCTGAGCTCAGGGCAGGGAGAGGGGATTTAAGCTGGGTCTAAACGGGGCTGGAGCCTGGGCAGGGCTCCCTGGAGAATCATTCCCTGTCCTGGGTCACTCATCTGAGCCTGAGAGGAGGCAGAAAGGGGCAGGGAGGAGGAAAAGGAATAAAAGGAGGAAAAGGAATAAAAGGAGAAAGGAATAAAAAGAGGAGAAAGGAATAAAAGGAGGAAAAGGAATAAAAGGAGGAAAAGGAAAAAAAGGAGGAGAAAGGAGTAAAAGGAGGAAAAGGAATAAAAGGAGGAGAAAGGAATAAAAGGAGAAGAAAGGAATAAAAGGAGGAGAAAGGAATAAAAAGAGGAGAAAGGAATAAAAGGAGGAGAAAGGAATAAAAGGAGTCAAGGAGGAGTAAAAAAGGAGAAGAAAGGAGGCAGAAAGGAGTAAAAAAGGAGTCAAAGATGAGTAAAAAAGGAGAAGAAAGGAGACGGGAGTAAAAGGAGTCAGAGAGGAGTAAAAGGACTCAGAGAGGAGTAAAAAAGAAGAAAGGAGACAGAAAGGAGTAAAAAGGAGTCAGAAGGGAATAAAAGGAGTCAAGGAGGAGTAAAAAGGAGAAGAAAGGAGGCAGAAAGGAATAAAAAGGAGTCAGAGAGGAGTAAAAGGAGTCAAGGAGGAGTAAAAAAGGGTAAGAAAGGAGTCAGAGAGGAGTAAAAGGACTCAGAGAGGAGTAAAAGGAGTCAGAAAGGAGTAAAAAGGAGGCAGAGAGGAGTAAAAGGAGTCAAGGAGTAAAAATGAGAAGAAAGGAGACAGAAAGGAGTAAAAAGGAGTCAGAGAGGAGTAAAAGGACTCAGAGAGGAGTAAAAGGAGTCAGAGAGGAGTAAAAAAGAAGAAAGGAGACAGAAAGGAGTAAAAAGGAGTCAGAGAGGAGTAAAAGGAGAAGAAAGAAGAAGTCAGAAAGGAGTAGGAACAAGTCAGACAGGAGTCAGGAAGGAGCAGAAGGGAGTAAAAAGGAGAAGAAAGGAAGAGAAAGGAGCAGAAAAGAGCCAGAGAGGAGTCAGAAACGGGGTCAGAAAGGAGGGAAAGGAGAAGAAAGGAGCAGAAAGGAGAAGAAAGGAGTGGAAAGAAGTCAGAAAAGTTGAAACAAATCAGACAGGAGTCAGAAAGGAGGGAGAGGAGAAGAAAGGAGCAGAAAGGAGTCAGAAAAGAGAAGGAAGGAGTCAGAAGGGAGTGGAAAGGAGAAGAAATAAGCAGACAGGAGTTGGCTGCCCTGCAGTGCCCCCGCAGAGCCGGGCTCTGACCAGGACATGGCTGTGGCAATTCAAAGCTCAATTTCAAACCTGAATTTCCTTCCCCTCCAAGGCTCCCTGCACTGAGCCCCAAGCAGGGCATTTCTGTGCTCCCCAGCACCGCTGCCCAGGTGGGCTGGCACCCCAAACCAGGGGGAACATCTGGATAACAGCTGCAGCTGTTGGGAGCTGGGCCAGCTGCATTCCAGGATTGAAATCCAGAGGGATGGGCTCCACTCGGGACGGCTGCAGACACAGGGATGAATCCATGGGATCCAACCCCTTTGGAACTGCCCAACACAACCTGCTGGGGGAGGACAAGGGTTGGATGGCATTTGGGAAGGAATTCCTCCCTGTGAGGGTGGGGAGGGGATGGGATGGAATTCCCAGAGAAGCTGTGGCTGCCCCTGGATCCCTGGAAATGTCCAAGGCCAGGCTGGACAGGGCTTGGAGCAACCTGGGATAGTGGAAGGGGTCAAGCTTGGAAGTGGATGAGCTTTAAGGTCCTTTCCAACCCAAACCATTCCATGGTTGTGCTCCCTGGCTGGTTTTTCCCCAGCCCAACAAACCAGAGGCTCTTTGTCACCTCTCTGGGGGGACACTCCCTGCTGCAGGGCCTCCTGCCAAGCCAGGCTGGGCTCAGGGCACTGCTGAGGGCAGAGCTGCTGAGAAGCCCCTTCCCAACTATCTGGGGTCAGGCAGGAACCTGCCAGGGGCTGTCGCTGTCCCCTGCTGATGGCCCAGGGCTGAGGGATGCTGGCCCAGCAGCCTCAGGAGATGCTGCAAGTGCAGATGCTGTTCTGGACCCTCAGGTGTCAGGTAAAGGGTGCCAGGGACACTGTGGGGATTCTTGGATTGGGATGTTCTGCCCGGAGAGGAGAAGTTGAGTGGAGACCTCAGAGAGCTTCCAGGATCTGGTGGGGCTCCAGGGAAGTGGAGAGGGACTGGAGGATAAGGGAAATGGGTTCAGGATGAAAACGGGAAATTTAGGTTGGAAATTGGGAAGAAATCCCTCCTTGTGAGGGTGGGGAGGGGCTGGGATGGAATTCCCAGAGAAGCTGTGGCTGCCCCTGGATCCCTGGCAGTGTCCCAGGCCAGACTGGACAGGGCTTGGAGCAACCTGGGATAGTGGAAGTTGTCCCTGATGAGCTGAGCTTTAAGATCCCTCCCAACCCAAAGCATTCCATGATTCCAGTGATCCCCTGGAAAGCCGTGGTCGTTGCTCACTGGAAGCCTTGGAGGGAATCAGGAGCATGTGACAGCCTGGGGGACGTGGGGACAAGGACACACGGCTGGGTCAGCGCGGCCTGGCGGGAGCAGTGATTTCCCTTTGGTGTTCCCTGACCTGGAATGGTGCTGCCTTTGTCCTGCCAGAGTGACTTTGGAATGGGGGGGGATCTTTGGAGCTGCTCCCTTTGGCTTTTCCTGCTGAGTTTTGGAGCAGCCTGGCTGAGCTGAACTTGTTCCTGTGATCCTGGGGACAAAAAAATGAGGGACATCTTTCCCAGGAGGGATAAAAGTGAGGGATACAGCTTTTCCAGGAGAGGAAAAAATGAGGGAGACCTTTCCTAGAAGGGAAAATAATGAGGGAGACCTTTCCCAGGAGAGATAAAAATGAGGGATGCCTTTCCCAGGAGAGAAAAAAATGAGGGAGACCTTTCCTAGGAGGGAAAAAAAAAATGAGGAACACAGCTTTTCCAGGAGGGAGAAAAAAGATGAGGGACCCCTTCTCCAGGAGAGAAAAAAGATGAGGGACACAGCTTTTCCAAGAGAGATAAAAATGAGGGAGACCCTAGGAGGGAAAAAAATGAGGGACAGCTTTTCCAGGAGAGATAAAAATGAGGGACACAGCTTTTCCAGGAGAGATAAAAATGAGGGACACAGCTTTTCCCAGGAGGGGAAAAAAATGAGGGGACGTGTTTCCCAGGAGAGAAAAAAGTGAGGGAGACCTTTCCTAGGAGGGAAAAAAAGCGAGGGACACAGCTTTTCCAGGAGAGATAAAAATGAGGGACACAGCTTTTCCAGGAGAGATAAAAAGATGAGGGACCCCTTTTCCAAGAGAGATAAAAATGAGGGAGGGAAAAAAAGTGAGGGAGACCTTTCCCAGGAGAGAATGGGATGGGAGGAGAGTGAGGGAAGCAGATGAACCTCACTGCTCTGCTCCCTCTGTGACAAATCTGGGAGGGGACAGGGGCAGATCCAGCCAAGGAATTCCCACTTCCGAGGGCACAGGATGGGAAACTCAGGGAATCCTTTCTCCTCCCACCTGAACTCCAGGGGTTTCTTTGGTTCACAAGAGGCCAAAGTCAAATTTGGCACAGGATTTTGAGTTCTCAGTCCAGGCAGAGAGAGAAACCAGGGAGATTCAGGATCCCAGAGCCAGGAAGAGGAGGAAAAGCGAGGATAAGGAGGGAAAACGAAAAGCTGCATCAAGGGCTGGAATTTCAAAGGCACTCTGGGGTTTTTCTGTCCAGGCTGTGGAAGAAGCAGGGGCTGGATTTGGGAATCTGCTGCTCCTTTCCAGGCTGGATGAAGCTTGCACAAAGTTTCACTGGGTTTAGAGCTACAATTCCATGGCCACAGCACAGAGATCTGGGTGTCTCAGACAAGTTTCCCAGAGGGAATAATTTGCATTTTCCCACTCAGCTGGATAACAGGATGTACAATAAAAATCTCTTATCCATACTGACAGTGAAAAGTGCACATTGGGAAGAGCCAGGGATTCATTTCCCAGCTCTTTCCTGCCTTGCTCAGAACATTTCTCTGCTCCAGGCCTCAGTTTCCCTCCAGCCAAGTGGGATAAAGGAGATCCATGGAATTCAGCCGGACACTCCAGAGGTGTGGAATTTTAAAATGGACCATATTTACCCTGCAAGAAGCTCAGCCCCACACACAAGGACACCCCAGCAGTGTCCCCCAGCCCCAGCACCCCCTGCCAGAGCCCCGTGATCCCCCCAAATCCTCCACAGGAACTGCTGGAGGGCATCAGAGCAGCTCCAGGGCAGGAAGATGAAGAGGTGTTTGCAGTCCCCACTTGGGTTTGGGGTCCTGGGGAGCTCCGTGGGACAGCAGAGCTCCCTCAGCCCCCAGAGCAGGCACAGCCCGATGCGGAAGGGCTTTAAATTCCCAACAAAAGCCGTGCCCGGCGCCAGCGGAGCCGGGAGCAGACTCTGCTTTAAAAAAAAACCCACAAAACCCCAACAAACCACCCCTTTCTGCTGGCAGCAGCAGTGAGAGGAAGGAGATTTGGGTCTCCTGAGCAAACTGCTGGGGCTGGGAGCGCTTGAAAAGGTTTCCTGGAGACACCAGCACAGCCCATGGCAATGTTTTCCCAGCGGGAGCAGTGCTCCCACCTCGCTCTTCCCAGTGCCCCCGAGCGAAGCCCGAGCTCGTGGGGGCTGCCAGCTGCCAGCCAGTGCTGGCTCTTGCCACTTCCTCTGGGGCCTGCCCATGCCAGCTGCTGGCAGGGCACAAAGAGCCTGGATATTGTCTGGAGGGGTTCTCAGAGGAGGAGGAGAAGAGGTGAAACCGCAGCGCCGATAACGGGTTCTTGCAAATCATCCCCGGGCAGCTCCTGCTGCCTTCCTGGCTCCTCTCACTGCGGCCTCTCGCTCTCTCCAAGCAGCCCTAACCCTAATAATTTTTTATTTCCTGGTTTCCTAAATGAGTTTTTCCCCAGAGGGAAATGAGGGGTTTTTTCCCCATTGATGTGATGTGTAGTAAGAATATGTGATCAATATTTAAAGTCCATATTGGGAACGGACGGGGTTTGGGGATTCATTTCCCAGCTCGTTTTGGTTTTGTTCAGAGTATTTAGGTGGTCCAGGCCTCAGTTTCCCTCCAGCTAAGTGAGATCCATGGAATTCAGCCACTCCAGGTACTCTAAAATACTCACACGGAACTCTAAAATTGACCATATTTATTCTGCACTTCCAGGGCACGATGCCCATTCATATTTAGGTGATTAATCCTTAATGGTTTTCTTTGATTAAAGGTAATAAAGGCCTTCGGGATGGTAGAAAATTCCCAGGTGGGAGATGATGCCTTCAAAACAACAAACACAGAAACAAAGGATTGAATTCCCTCTGAAAATGACGTTGTGCAGTGAAATGGCCGGATCAGCCCCTTGGAAAGGCACCTGGTAATTAACTCGGTGTAAATTAATCAGCTTCAGACAGGATTTAGGGACTTTCAGAGCCGAGTGCTGCCTTTTGTAGTGACAACTCCCAGGAGGACTTTGAAGTGCTGCCTGCTCCGAGGGGTGGCACAGGCTCAGGGATTTGGGAATATTATTGCTTCACAAAGAGGGATAAAAGCACCACCACCCCAAAATCTGGGGGTTCTTTTGGGCTCTGTCCCACACAGGAGGTGCCAAACTCGAGATAAGGCGGACAAAAGGAGCTGCCTGAGAACCCAGGGAAGCGGGGGAAACGTGGGATCCGATTTCCTGGGAGAAGCTGCCAAAGGGTTAGTCCCTCTTTGTGCTGCCTGCCCTGGCCTGGCTGGGGGAGCTGTGCCAGGGCAGGGACAAGGACAGGACCTGGCTGGCACTGGAGCGTGGGCACAGGCGACAGGAAAAGGGATGGAGGGAGAATTTGCCTCAAAATCAGGTGGGCTTCAGGCAGATCAGAGCTTTGCTCCTTAACCAGCAGCCAGCAAAGGATGTTGTGGTGGTGAAACCATTTTGGTGTGACTGTATTTAAATGAGGAGAAATGTAAAATAAACGGGGTTGATGTAAAGTGGGGCTGGATTTGGGTAAAAGCATCTCAGTGGTAAATAAAGCTCCCTCAGCTCAGTGACGGGAGGTTCCTGAGCTCCAGAGGTTCCCACACACAGAATAATAACAGGAATAAGGAAATGCTCATTATTAGAAGAAACACACAAAGTGAGACTCCTGCAATGAATTAAAAATGAGATCGGAGCTGCCTAAATATTGGGTGAGCTAAAAAAACCCAAACTGCTGAAAAAGAAAATAATAATCATCTCCAAAGATAACTATCAGAGACTCCACCCCAGCTGCCCCTGAGGCACCCCAGGACGTGGCACTGGGCAGGGTGGGGCTGGCAGCATCCGTGCTGGGGATCTGTCCCTCAAGAGGGAAAGAGGCCTCAGCAAAACCCCAAAGTTCACAGGATGTTTGTCTCCCAAAAGGCTGGGAAGGTTTGGGTTTTTCTACCTGAAATAAATCTGTGATTTTTCTGTCTGTGAATCCCTCTCTCCTTGTTTTCTCTGTGTTTGTGGAAGGGCAAGGCCGGGCTTTGATGCCATAAAGGGGAATTTGGGGTGAGGCTACAGGACACGGACCCTCCCTGTGGGGCCCTGGCTGTGGATTCCCCACGCTGGAGCTGGGCAGGGAAAATTCCTCCCATGCCACAAAAATCTTCCTGCTGGCCATCAGGATGGACCCAAGGCTTTGTAGAACTTGTGGCCTTGTTTCCTAAAGAAACAACCCAACTGCCTGGCTTCCCTTTCCCATAAATTCCTCATCCTTTGGCTGATTTCTGCCCAGCCTGACCCCAACCACTGAGGGCACCACCAACAGGGCGTCCCATGAGTGTCACACCAACAGGGTACTCAGGAGAGACTCAGATCCCACTGAGGAATGGCTGCAGCCCTTCCAGACATGGATCATCCACTCAGGAGCCTGGGTTTTGTGGGAAAGCAGCTGGGGAGCAGCATCTGGAGAGCTGTGCCACATCTGGCTGTCAGCAGATCCCTGCAGGTGGCACCTTGGTGCTAATCCTGCCACCCCAGCCCTGGTGTTATCAGGGCCACCCCGAGAGCAGAAAGGGCAGAGATAAAGCAAAAAGTCTTTTTTTTTTTTTTTTTGTGCTCCTGCAGCTCCAGGCCTGGGTTTCTCAGAATCCAGCTGCTCTCAAAGGAGAAATGAGGCAAACAAATGTGTGGGGACAGGGACAGGGAGCGATAGCGCTGCCAGGAGCCCCTGGCACTGTCCCTGTGCCCGGGCAGCAGGGACAGGCTGCCCTGGGGTATCACCACCCTGCACACGGAGCAGGGTAAGGAGGGGAAGAGCTGCCTGCACTCCCAGAGGCAGCTGTGCCATGGAACTGCAGGGTTTGGAATGGAAATCCCACAGTTTTCCCTCCAGGAAATCCATGCTGCCTCAGTCTCCGTGTGTGTGAGACTGGAAATAACCCCAAATATTGATATTTGCACTTTTCCTGCTCAGTCCCCTGCCAGGGCAGCTCCTGGGCTCATGGGAAGTGATGCCAAGTGCTGGAATTGTTTCAGGACATGGATTGGGATCTGTTTGAAGGAGGGGGACACATCCAAGTGGTGGCTCTGGCTGGGAATGCCCCAAGCAGAGACCCAAAAATGGGTCAGGAGCTGTGCTCAGCTCAATCTGACATCCAGGGAAATGGGAGATCCCTCTTTTTCATGGATACACTGCTCGAGATTAATATTATCCTAATTAATAAACTGGAAACAAGAAAGAAACTACATTCTAAGTAATAAACTATACCCTAAATAATAAACTATAAACAGGGACTGTGCATTTGGCCTGAGCCCCACAGGGCTCTCCTGTGAAACAGGGTTGGGAAATGCTGCAAGACACCCCAAATTCCCAATTTTTGCAGCTCTGACCACCAAAATCCCAGATGATTCCTGCTCTGATGCAGCCAGGAGAGCCCTCAGTGCCTGCACACCCTGTGACTGATGGTAGCAGGGAGACACTGAGAAATAAAAGGTTTAAAACCAAGGCTGGCTTTGCCCCTACAGATTTCAGGGGGTCCCCACAAAACCTTTCTCAGCCCGTTGAGCCCCACAAATTTATTTTTACCTGCCAAACGCATTCAGAGCGTTCAAAAGTGTTTATTTACTTCCTGCACAGTGAAAATTGAGCGGGAGAAAATAGATGCTGAGCAACGATCTCTGCTCACCTGCAGGGCCCCGCTGGTTGGGTGCACAGCTGAGAACTCCAGGGGTGCCCCCAGAGCAGTTTTTTGCACCCTCCCCAATCTCTTGACAACCCCACACCTGCAGCCCTGGCTGGGCCTGAGGTGCTGAGGATGTGTCTGGGGGAGGCTTTGAGCTCAGCCTGCAAAGCCACCGTGGCTCAGGGAGCAGAGATTCTGCTGGGGGCAGGGGGAGTCCTCTGGGCTCAACCCTGAGCTCTGCAAAGCTCGGCTTTCACAGGGTTTAAAGGGTTGCAGCAGGCTTGAAAAAGCAGCTGCAAGAGAGGCTTGAAAGATGTGGCACAGGAGGTTGGAGGAGAGGCAGTGTCACAGCCCAGAGCTGGCAGGAGTTGCTGTCACATTTTCCAAGTGCTGGTGCTGTCACTGCTGCTCTGAGACTCCTGAAGCTCTTTGCACTTGGGATTTGGAGCATCCCAAATATTGGGATTGCATCTTTTCCCACCTTGATAAAGCCACACCACGCAGGACAAGTGACCCACATGTGTCCCCTCACCAAATTGGGGCTGGCTCTCTCCTCTGCAGGATGATAGAAAACTGCTGAGATCAAGATAAGATGGAGAATTTGGGGAAGTCTCTGCAAAATCGGAGACTTTTTGGGGTATTTCCAATGGTGAGGCTGATCCGGGCTCTGCTTGTTGATGTAATTAAAGACATCAGACAGCAAAAAAATAAAAAGGGCAAAGCTCCCGTTTTTACTGATTTATTTTTTGGATCAGGCTGGAAATCCAAGCAGGGCTGGTTTGGAAGGTGCTTTCCATAAGCCTTCCAAACAAAACCTACCCACAGAAACCTGAGCTGAGCTGGGGAGCACCAGCCCCTGAACACCTGAGCTTGGAAGTGCCTTTTTTCCAAGGGAAAAATCCTCGGAAGAGGAAAAGAAGGACCAAAACTGCACAGAACTGCTGGGTTAGAGCCTGCAGGTCCATATCCATGGAGCAGGGATCTGCTGGAGCCAGGAAATGCCTCCCAGGAGAAGGAGAAATGCAGGATGGAGCCGTTTCCAAGGGGATTTGTTGCTCCTTACCTCTCCTGATGCTGATCCAGGTGGTTTTGGCTCCAAGCCCACAACATTTGGGCCTGATTTTGGAGGTCTCACCCCCTGGACATTCCAGGCAGAGGCACAAAGTGTTGTTTTGTTGCTTTCCACCTGGAATTTGGCACAAGGAATTCAGGCCATGGACACTGAGATGAACCCAGTGAAGCTGCACAAGCAGCAGGGGGGGGGAGCTGATGCTAAAAAAAAATGGGACAAAACACTTAAAATATTTGAATTTTGAGGTTGTTCCCTGCCCGAATTATCCCATTTTTTTCCAAGCTGTAGCTCCTGCACTGCCACACTCAACCAGCTGCAAGGAGGAGGGAAGGCAGCACCAGGCTCCCTGCACCCATCCAACTTCTGCTCTCGCATAGGAAGTTGATAAAAACCTCACTTGGTTGCAAAAAAGAAAATCAGATTTCAAAACCGCTGCTCGAAGGGCTCCAGAGGCTCTCAGCAGCCCTGGATTAACCCTTTCCACCCTTTCCAGAGGGTCCCTTCCAGCTGGGGCTGCCACCAAATCCTTTGGTGTCTTTGCTCAGCTCTCTGGGGGCTTTTTTTCCCCTTTGTGTTCTATTTTCATGTGGGTTTTATCTTGGGGCTTATCACCTGTCCAATCTACTCTTATCAACAAGTAGGTTGGGAGAGGAGGGGAGGGAGGGAAGGTTTGGAAAAGCTCTGTTAAAATGGTCACCCACTGCCAAAGGTGAGCAGAAAAGAGGGAAAAAACTGGAAATTTGGCTGGAAAAACCCATCTCCCTGTCAGAAAACCACCTGATCCAGCTCCTGCTGGGAAGATCCAGCTCCTTGGTGATTCCCAATTCTGGATTCCAACCCCAAAATCCTCATTCTCACGGAAGAGCCAAGTTTCCCCTCTTTTGGGTATTTTCCACCCATTCTGGGAATCATTCCTGCAGCAGTGACCCAAAGATCTGTGTCCTGCCAGCCTGGGAATCCATGGATCCACGGGATCCAGCTCCCACAGGGATCCAAGGGAAATGACAGCTGAGGATGGATCAGCATCCCAGAGGATGGATCAGCATCCCAGAGGATGGATCAGCACAGCCGTGGCTCTTTGTGGACAATGGAAAAACAGATTTGGCCTCACTTCACTTTAGGAAGTCATAATTTTAGCATCCTTCCCACCAGGCAGGAAAAATACCACTCAAGAGGGCAGTTTTGGGGTTTTTTCCCATTTCCTGCACATTCCCTGCCATTTTCCCTGGCACTGGGGTTGGAGCAGAGCCCCACCACTGGGACCATTTTTCCACACCCAGCCATTCCTGCTCCTCCTGGAAAATCAGCTCCCAGCCTGCTGCAACCCGCCAGGGACTTCAGGAACAACCTGGGGGAGGAGATTCCCTGGATTCTGGGATCTGAAATATGGGATTTGTCCCACTTCCCATTCCACAGGCCTGCACAAACCCTGCCACAGCAGCAGAGCTTTGCACAGCTCCCAGCCATCGGATTTTCCTGCCAGGAGGGATCCGGGCACTTCCCTTCCTGCTGCTTTGTGGTTTTCCTGGGATGGGGAGCAGGTGGCCTGTGCTTGTCACCCTCTCCTTGTCACCCTCTGCTTGTCACTCCCTGCCTGTCATCCTCTGCCTGTCACCCCCTGCTTGTCACCCCCGTCACCCTCTTCTTGTCACCCCCTGCC
>VZRV01008381.1:0-54041 GCA_013398115.1 Falcunculus frontatus | reverse complement strand
TGAAAATTGGACAGGTTGAAACAGCATCTGACCCAGGTGTCCAAAATCAACTGGAGCAAGCAAATCTGCATTTAGCACTCTAATAATCTGCATAACTTCAGGAGACCCAAGCCCATACTGTGCCACTTTAGATTGCAAATCTGTCACCACCTTCCATGTAATAACACCATACCTATCAGGCAGGCCTGAATTCGGGATAGCTTGTATACAGGATAGGCTTGGACATCCTCTTGTGAGGTTCCACTATTGCTTTGGTCTGCTAATACACCTTCTTGAGGTGCTGTAGCAACCTGATTCTGCACAGGTTTTCCTGTGCTTTCAGGCATCCCCAATTTCTGTAGTAAATCCCAGTTCCCCGCCTCTAAAGCCCGTATTCTGACCATTTCCCAGACACGTTTTGGGCATCTTGGCCGCATGGTCACCGTGCAGTCTGGAAGAGTCCAAGGGCTGTCCCAGAGACAGTGTTTCACCAGCCGCTGCTATCCAGCTAGCCATAAAACCAATGTACCCCCCAAATCACTGTCAGACAAAGGTCTAGCCAATGACCCCTGCTCGAGCAGTGGAGGCGGGTGGGATATGAGCACTGGACCAGAGGGTGATGGCGCTGGAACAGAGGATGGTGCCGCTGGACCAGAGGGTGACATAGTAGCAGGGACTGTGGACGGTTGTGCGGAGGATAGCAGCGCGGTTGTCTGCGACGCTGCTGCTTGTGGCAATGCCGCTTGTGGCAACGCCGCTTGTGGCATTTGTGCATGCTGCACAGGTGCTGATATCAACGGGGCCACTGGAGCCACTGAAGAAATTGCCGGAGTTGCTCCAGCCGCCGGGACCACGCCCGGGGCCACCGGGACTGCCGCTGGAGCTGCCGGAACCGCCGGCGGGGCCACTGCCGGAGCCGCCAGGACCACCGCCAGGGCCGCCAGGACTGCTGCCAGTGTAGTCAGCCGGGGACGCCCGGTTCTGACCAACAGTAACCTCTCCTGCAATGCCACCAACTGTTGATTTATTTTCTCCAATGCCGCAAACTGCTTCACTGATGCATCTTGTACTACTGAGATTAGCTGTACTAAGAGATCCGCTAAAGCCGGTTGCACTTGCACGGGAAAATACCCGGATGCAGACCCATGTGCAGGACAGCTGGGCGCCCCGTGCACAGGTGCAGGATTGCTGGTTGCTCTGCCCACAAGCGTGTTAGTTTCAGGCGGTGGCGCCGGCGCTGCCGCTGCTGCCGCTACATTGCCTCCCGCCGCTACCGGCTCTGGTGAGAAAGGCACCACAGTTTCCTGCGGTACAGTCTCGGCTGCCACACCGGCCTGCGGCATTGGAGGGGCNACAGTTTCCTGCGGTACAGTCTCGGCTGCCACACCGGACTGCGGCATTGGAGGGGCTGTAGGGACGACAGGTCCTGCTGCACCAGCGGAAGATGGCAGCATGGAGGAGGGGGGGGTCGCTGGAGCAAAAGGAGGAGGATGCTCCGACCCTTTCTATTCCACAGGCGAGGGCTATTTCGGCATCACGAGATCGCGTGGAGAGGAATAAGTGGGCGGCAGATAATCATGGGGCAATGAGTAAGACGTTGGAGCAGTCTCTACGACTGCTGCAAGGTTCATCCGCGCTGGGGAAGAAACACATACCTTCTCAGTTGCAGGGCACGTCAGGGATCACCAGATGTCGCTAGCAAGAAGAGACCGAGTAATAAAGCGACATGGACGGTTTAGGAGGAGAGGAAACTGACACTTTATTAATTTACAAACTCGCTTATATACCTTAGCACGCTGGACTGACATTAAGGTTATTGATTCACTGACCAGCCACCCCCCAGAGGGATTGTCTGAACCCAACAACACTTACTTCAGATATTTTTCTCTTTGGTATGATAACAATACGAAAGTTTACAAAATCTTCCAACTGTTTTCCCTTAGCGTCCATGAGAAAGCAAGGCTTTCACACAGACACTGTCAGAAAACTGAGAAATCTCTCTGCAGACAGGCTTTTAGCATTCACAGTGGTGTTCAGTCAGATGTTGGACTCAATGATCTTGGAGGTCTTTTCCAACCTTAGTGATTCTGTGAACACCACATCCATGACTCAGTAGTAGCAGGCAGATTTCATTTCAAACCCTATATTGGAGTTAAGATTCTTGAAACAATAATCATGCCATAAAGAAATCTCTGCCTTTTTTGCTTTTGAAGGATAGTTGTCCAAGGTCTTTTCCATCATCAGTATTTCTTATCTTAGTAACTCTGTAGGCTAGGTGTTCATTGCTTATCAAAAATAGATTTTATCTGTGATGTATTTGAGCCTTTTTTTTTGGGTTTTTTTTTGACATAGTACAGTAAAGTGAATGTCTAAATGTTTATTATGCATCTTTATAGTCCAGGTTCTGAGTTCTATTGACTAAAATATGGGCATAAAAGAGGAGACTGAGGGGAGACCCCATCACAGTCTTCAACTTCCTCAAATCAAGGGGAAGTGGAGGGGCAGCACCAATCTCTTGACTCTGGTGATTGGTGAGAGGGCCTGAGGGAATGGCCTGAAGATGTGTCTGGGAAGGCTTAGGCTGGATATTAGAAAGTTGTCTTTTCCCTGAAGTTGTGCCTCCGTGATTCCAGTCATCTGCATTACAGTGCAACCAGCAATATGTCTTCGATGTTGAATTTCCATTACTGCTGGCGTGTACAAAAGAACTACAAAAGAATATGCTCTGTTCTGATGAGACTTATAAAGGATTATGAATTTGAGAGCCAATAATTGATATTACATAACTAGAATCACACTCCAAGCTGAAACAGTGAAAGAGTGCCATGTACAATATTTTCATTGTTAAAATTTTTTTTATGGTTTTACCCACTGATGATGTAGGTTAAGTTACTAATAATACTGTGGCATATTCAGTTAATCTATTGTCAGATTTAAGAGTTATAATGAACTATCCCAGACCATCAGTAGGGTGAAAATAAGGGAAATCTTAGAACAAGTGAGATTAACGGTTGTATGACACCGTTGTATGATATATGGTTCCAAAAGGTTGAAAATGTCCTGTAGACTTCTCAGTAGCTCTAAAGAATAGATTATTTTCAGTTGGGCATGTATCTCTACTTACTTGTGTTAGAGGATTCCAGATACATGCTTTCAATGTTTCTTCCTGAAATCTAGAATAAAACAATGAGTCCTCTGCACAACATCTAACAGTCTCATAGAAACCTGGTGCTTTAACTTTTTGTGTCTATTTCTTGGTTTAAGGAGGCTTAAGTGAGATTATGGTGAAATTTGTGAATGGTGGTGTGAAGAGGAATAGCAAAACCTTCTAATATCTGGGTATACAGAACGTAAAAGAAGGGGGGTTCATGTCATGGGTTGAACCTGGGTTGATGGACAGATCTTTCAACCAGTAGCGCTTATCAAAATTTACATATTTAGGCCCTGTGGAGACACAGGAACTTCCATTTTGGTTTGAGCCTTCCCGCAGGGAGCGGGGGGAACATGGACACTGGGCTCCGTTCTTTGGAGGGGCTCCAGGCCTCCCCTCCCCCGACGCCCGGGCACAAGCCCCAGGTGCCTGCGAGAGAGCCCCCTCAGAGCCACGGGCAGCTGAGGAACAACCGTAATGTCTGCATAGCTGAGACCACCTGGAGCAGCTGCTGAGGACTGGCGGACCACCCCCCCCCCACGTGGCCTGCGCAGACCCAGCGGGAGCTGATAGAACTTTCTGCAACCAACCCAGCCTATACTGACTTGTAAGACAACATCAAGTAACCAGCAGCATAAAGGGAGCGAGGCTTTCTCCATCGTAAAGCCCGAACAACGAAGATCACTCATCATCATGGCGTCTTCAAGGTCAGAGAGAAAGAGAAAGTGAGTGAAGCTGAAGATGGCGGTGGGGAACAGAGGGCAGAGTTGCGCCTTTCATGTGCAGCTTAAACCTGCTTTCTGCAGACCGTGGTAAAAACTGTAATATCACAAACTGTTTTTCTCTTTAATCCATTTAAAGACATGGGGGGATGAGAATTCTGTGTGCAGCCTGTGAGAGAAACAAAGGTGACCATGCCAGGTTACCAAGGAGCTGTGAGAGGTTGTGAGAGACTATTAAAATTTCTGTGAAGAAGAGAGCTGTTGTTGTCAGGCTGGAATTTATCTATCCTTAAATGAGAATACCCCATGTGTGGCCCAGGGGACAGTGTGGAAGAGACTGTGATTTCTGTCCATGGGAGAGATATTTTTTACTGTGGCAGATTTCCAGATGAGGCTGTGGCTGGGGCAGTTTGGGGACCACAAGAAGCAAGAGACCTCTATTTCCTCAAATAGTAGAGAGACTTTTAAGAACTGTAAATGCTGACCAAGAATCATCCTTTGTTATCCTTTGTGTGAGTTGGATAAGAGGGGGGAGGTGCTGGAGAAAAGGGGGATTTGTTTTAATTTCTTACTATTTCTTTTTACTCTTAACTCTGTTAGTAATAAACTTTTTCATATTCTTTGAGTTTTAGCCTGCTTTGCAGCTCTCCAAATCTCTTATCTCACAGAAAGTAAGAAATGCGAACTAAACCACTACATTAATTGGTGCTTCCACCCAGTTTACAAACCAAACCCGCTACAATTCATCAGCAAGAAATTAGACAATGTTTCCTAATTTTTGCTTTTTTGTAATCATTAATGACAAATTATGGCTTTTAAAATTTTTGTAGAAGGAAAAATATTTGAAACTGATTTTTTACACTTATTTTTTTGCATTTTTAAAATTCAAAACCAGTCTGTCATGTCTGTTTGCCACGGGTTTTGTAACTTCTGAAAGTAATGCTTTAAAATTCAAATATCATCAACTGCTAAACTGTGGTAATACAAACTGTCAGTTCTCTGTGCAAACAGCACTCTATAACTTTTCAAGAATTGTGAGCTTTATTAATAGCTGGCTTAGCTCATTTTAAACCACTTTGATTTTATTTATGGCTGTAAAGCTCTAAGAGCTAGGTGATAGGATGGGAGTAATTTCTATTTTAGCTAGTTCAATAGTAATTTTCTAATTCTGCATTGTGTTTGAAGACTTGAAATTCTCAAGTAACAGACAATTTGATCCTCTAAATTGTAACGTGGAACATACAATTTTTCCCAAAAAAAGTATGTGCACATATATTTTTTTTAATCAGGGTTTAGATGCCTCAAGCAGGAGCTACAGCAGCCTGTGTCTAGTTCATGGTGCTAAAACAATTAGCTGGTACTGCCAATGGAGCTTATTAAAAAATTATTGCAGGTTTAGTTTGGAGATTTCATTTTGCTTTTGGATTATTATGGATGATAATATGAAGAAAACCATAAAATTCAGACAAGGATGTCACTAGGGGCTAGCATGAATGTCAAACAGGGCATCAAGGTTCGTTATTGGACAAAAATTGCTGTAGCAAAAGCAATTTCTTAAAGCAATCAAGGAGTTTTCATTAATATGGCATATTAGTGAACAGTCAGTAGCAACATAGTCAGTAGGTTTCAAATGCACAAGAGGAACATGGACTTGTTGGAGCGAGTCTGGAGGGCGCTACCAAGATGATCAGAGGGATGGAGCACCTCTGCTATGAGGAAAGGCTGAGATAACTGGGAGTGTTCAGCTTAAAAAACAGAAGGTTCCAGGGTGACCTAATTGCAGCCTTCCAATACCTGAAGGGAACCTACAGGAAAGATGGAGAGAGACTATTTACAAGGGTCTGGAGTGACAGGACAAGGGCAAATGGCTTCCCGCTGACAGACAGGAAGTTTAGATTGGATATCAGGAAGAAATTCTTGGCTGTGAGGGTGGTGAGGCCCTGGCACAGGTTGCCCAGAGCAGTTGTGGCTGCCACATCCCTGGAAGTGCTCAAGGCCAGGTTGGATAGGGCTTGGAGCAACCTGGTCTAGTGGAAGCTGTCCCTGCCCATGGCCTGGTTTGGAACCAGAGGATCTTTAAGGTCCCTTCCAACCCAGGCCATTCTGTGATACTGTGAATTTCTAGAATGTGCCCTCTGAGGGGCAGCATTGAAGAGTAGGTTTCTGTAAACAGCTACTTCTAGTCATACTATGGATTACGTGTAAGGAAGGGATTAGAAAGTTAGAGCTTATTCTCTGTCGTCTGGAATTACTGGTTTTCAAAGAGAACTCATATGTTTGAGAGTATTAATGCCAATATGTCAAAAACCCTGTAGCAAACATGTTTCAGTTTAAGTGATAGAACCGTCAGAATTCTTTCCTGTGGAGTACTCGAAATCAAACAAAAAAGGTGGGCATTTTGTTAATTTTGGGTTTTGTTTGCTTAGGTTTTGGTGGAAAACTGATGGCAGAGCCAATTGGCATTTCTTTATTGTGAGAAATATCAATATCATGTCATTTCGAGAAGCAATATGTCCTCTTGATTAATTAATTAAATGATGTTGAGTCTTTCATGTCAGTATTGCACTCAGACAGCATTGTGTGGGTGTGGTGACCCACCTTTAAGGGGAAGGATGTACCTGAGATTCAAAAATGTTCATTGGTCAAAAGGAATGACTAAAGCCTGAGGATCTGCAAACAGTTAGAAAGTTTTATTAGTGAGTTACACACTTGGCATGGAGATTGGTGTTAGTCCCTGACCTAGTATACAAGCACACAGAAGTCAGGTTTGGCTAAAAGTGTAGGGTGAAAGGAAGGAGGGGGATTAAAAATGGGGGGGCGGGGGGGAAGGGAGGAAGGAAGGAAGGCAGGAAGGAAGGAAGGCAGGAAGGAAGGCAGGCAGGAAGGAAGGAAGGAGAAGACAGAGAAAAAGAGATCACCAGTCCTGATGCTGGCGCCGATGTCGATCTTGGTTTCAGTGGTGATCCAGCTTATAAGTGGTGAGCCAGCTGTGTCGATCTGGCCTGTGAGATGTCCAGGCTCCTGGGGCACCACCCAGGCTTGAGGGGGTATCTTTCTATGAACACATTTCTCCACCCTGAAGACAGGTTTCTCACTTTCTGTGTCAGTTAGTTACCATGCACAGTCTGTTCTTTCAGGCCTTTCTGGAAATGGGTTGGAGAGCTTCAGGGGTCTTTGGTGGTCTTAATTCCACCCCATAGTCCATGCCCATTCTTTCCCTTATGCCATACTCTGTGTGGTTCTTTCTCATAGAAAAGTGCTGCCCTCTCTCCACCTTGGCCCCCTTCTCCAGCCACATCTTGCTCTTTCTCATGGCGCGTTAATACCAACAGTCCTTGTTTATTACCAACAGTCTTTGGTTGGCTCAACAAGCATCCAATTATCTGTGTCTGAGACATACACATTAGCTCCCTTATCTTCTGGGAATAGAGAGCTCAAGGGGTCTCACTTTGGACTGCAGTTTATAGAGTGTCTTGGTTTGAAATACAGCTGCCCATCAAGGAAGGCAGGAACGTCCCTTGGAATGGAAAATTCCCTTCTCTCCAAATTACTGTAACTTTGAAATTAAGGGGCTTTCAGGCAAAGATATGGGAAAAGGAATAACAGTTCTTTACTAGTATGTATAACAAGGCAAACAAACAACAACACCAGCAGCAACGACAAACAGAACCAGAACCCCAGTGACAGCCTTCTCGCGGCTGTCAGGCACCTTCCCCTTTGGTGCAGTGACGCTCACAGCCGGCAGGGGCGCTGTTGGCTCCCGGCCGGGCAGGGCGGGTGCGATGATTCTGCCACGGCTGCAGGGGGCGCTGTGGCGTGAGCTCAGCAGCCCCTCCACATGGTAATGGCGCCTCAGCCGGCGGGAGAGAGAGAGAAGGAAAGCAAACTAAGAGAGGGCAGCTGGTCCCGGTGCCCCTCCAGACAGTGAAATGGACTGTAGCAGGAACCTCAGAGCAGCAGGCTAGAACAGCAGAGGCGAGCCCATCTGGGGTGGCAAAACAAAGTGTAGCAAAAACTCTGGAGCTGTGCCAGGAGCCNAACAAAGTGTAGCAAAAACTCCGGAGCTGTGCCAGGAGCCACAGGGTGTCTGGGTGGGCATGGGCTGTCAGGTTAAAGTGTAGCAAAAAGCCCGAAGCAGCAGCAGGAAACAGCGGGGCTGGGCGGTGGCAAATGGGCTGCCACAGGCAGCTGCCACAAGCAGTTGGAGACGCTCCCTCCAGAGTGGGGAGGGGGTCGGAGTCCCGGGTTTTCCCCTGAGGCACCCGAACACAGGGTGAGGGTCCTTCCCAGTGAGATCGGGTGTTGAAAATGTCGCAGTACAACTGCCGCTCTTACAAGCAAAGGCTCACCCACGGTAGGAGAAGCAGTAACGGGCTGAACTCCGTGCCGGCAGCAAATTCTCCCACACAGTGGCACCAACCCAACCGTTCCCCTCCAGTCCCGAGAGTGAGTGAAGAGCTGACTCCAGTCCTCACCCGCCAGCCAAAATCTCGTGGTATGTCTGCACTCCCGAGAGAAAGATCCCCGGCCAAGACGTGGCAGCAAACCGCACCCTTCCCCCTCCTCCTCCTCCTCCCAGCCACATCTTTTGTCTCCCAAGTATCCCCATTACCATCTCTTTGGCAACAAATGGGAGAAAATTCCCTGAGAGAAAGAAAAAAAAAAAAAGGAAAAATCTTAACCTCCAAAATAGAGTCAGTACGGAGTGGGCTTCAGTGTGCATTAGCCCCTTATAATTGAGAGCTCCAAGTGACTCACTTTGAAGCACTGTTTATAGAGTTGAAAGAGAGTGGGCCTTAGTCATTACAATTTTTCATCCTGGCTGCAGTTCAGGTCAGTAAGTTTCTTTGAAGGTTCAGTAACAAAAATATTATTCAGCCTGCGCTGTGTGTTAAAAAATAAGTGCTCACTAGACACCACTATGTCCTGGGAATAGTGTTTCTGTTAAGCTCAAGAGGGGCTTAGCCCGGGTGCAGTTCATCAAGGCGGATGTCAATGAGCATTAGATCACAGTCAAGCCTGGGGAGGAGAACGCACCAGCACAATCCATCCCGTGACTAAAGTCAGCTTCTCTGTAGGGGATCACTTAATACTGGAATATTCTGGAGTCTTAATATGACTAACTGGCTTAGTCCTGTACATTAGATCACAAGAATATCTGCTTCTTCTTTATTAAATTCCTGTGACAAGAGGAAGAGTGTGGTATTACTAATGACACAATGGTAGTGCTTAGTCCTTCACTTGCAGTCACCTTCAGGGTGATCATTTATGAAAAGTAAAGTTCAAGGGCTATTTTAACCCCCTCTGAAAAAGCAGCACTTTACCATCCTTACCCAATTTTTTCTTGTTAGTGTCCTAGTAGAAAATTGGCAGAGACTTTTTTTCTAGATAGGAGCTGTGCCTAGGTACTATAGTCTTTGAAACTGTCTAATTTATCTTGGCAGATTAAATATAATTTCTTGTTTAATGTAGTTCATTCTATGGAACAAGACAAATTCACATACACATATCCTATCATTATATGATAGACACATGCCTGATATATCTACCATACTGCTCTTTCTGGCTTTAATATTGTAACTTTTCAGGGAGAGAAGATCATAGTCATAGAATGGTTTGGTTTGGAAGGGACCTTAAAGCTCATCTCATTCCAACACCCCTGACACCTTCTGCTAGACCAGGTTGCTCCAAGCCCCATCCAGCCCGGCCTTGAGCACTTCCAGGGATGTGGCAGCCACAACTGCTCTGGGCAACCTGTGCCAGGGCCTCACCACCCTCACAGCCAAGAATTTCTTCCTGATATCCAATCTAAACTTCCTCTCTGTCAGCGGGAAGCCATTTGCCCTTGTCCTGTCACTCCAGACCCTTGTAAATAGTCTCTCTCCATCTTTCCTGTAGGTTCCCTTCAGGTATTGGAAGGCTGCAATTAGGTCACCCTGGAACCTTCTGTTTTTTAAGCTGAACACTCCCAGTTATCTCAGCCTTTCCTCATAGCAGAGGTGCTCCATCCCTCTGATCATCTTGGCAGCCTCCTGCACACTCGCTCCAGCAGCTCCATGTCCTTCTGATGCTGGGTGCCCCACAGCTGAACACAGCATTCCAGGTGGAGTTTCATGAGAGCAGAGCAGGTAGGGAGAATCACTTCCCTCAACCTATTGGTCATATCTCTTTTGATGTAGTCCAGGATACAGTTGGCTCTCTGGACTGCAAGTGCAGATAAATATCTAGAGAAGGTGTAAGGACTCTCTGGACTATTATGAGCTGCATTCGCTAATGAGTTCTTTTTGCTAATAAATATTCTAGATTTTGTTGTTTCTAAACTTCTCTGTGTCTGCAGCTGGCAGTATTACCGAAGGCAGTTTCAGTGCTGTATCAGTGGTGAGGTTTCAAGTATTGACAGAATACCAGCTGCTGTTTGGGATTTTGCCACGTTTTTCTGCATACTGATTTCTTCCTTAGAGCAGCAAAGCTTCATGAAAGAGTGTGTTGCCTTGAAAGTCTTGTGCATGTACCCATGACAGCATGATGACTTCAGCCATCATCAAGTGAGGCTGTAATATCTTGTAGTGTCCTCTTCAGGTGAGCTCTTAAATAAGGTAAGCTAAGCATTTCCTTCAGGAACAGCAAGTCTGGTTGCAATGGAGTGATTACTCCATTTTACATGGATGTGAGAGAACTATCTTTCTCTTCTAGGACCAAGCAGAATGTAATTTAGCTGCACACTTAGTAAGTAGAATTGATGCATTTTTGTTTAAATGCTGATGTTTCCTTTCAGCCAGTGCTAGCCGTTGCTGGCTTTGAACATTCAGCTGCTGACCTCCTGGTGAATCGCTGCACACTGTCTATCTGTATCCTCCTTCAGCATTCCCTGCTGAGATGAGCCACCATAATTTTTCCCAAAATTAGTTTCTGGAGGTTATTTTCATCTCTATGCTGATGTGAGTAAAGTGTGTAAATTTGCACCTGTTGATTTCTGACAATAGTGAAGTTTTTCCAGTAATATTTCTAACTACAGCTTTCATCTTGTTTTCCATGCAGAGTTACACAAGGGTCTTTGGCAGCATCATATCTCAAAGGCTTCAGTTTTCTTCCTCTCAGCAGAGTTAGCTTTTCACAACTTCCTTCTGGAGTTTGCTGTGGAAGTGATGGAATTTTTCACCAGTCAGGTTTTCAAATAATTCAGAATGTTGTTATTTGCAGGTGATCCTAAGGCAGGTGTAAAAATTGCTGGGTCAGCTCCTGTAAATCCACATTACCTTGATTAAGCCAATCTTTAATTTCTCTGCAGCGATCTCCTTTATTAGACGTGTATGATCCTATGTAAGTGAATTCAGCTATTGCATATCAGTTTGCCATTAATTATAAGTTTGCTTATGTCCTCTTTTGTAAGTCAGTGCACAGTGTATTTTTTCCTGCTGGTGTTAATGATTTAATTTAATCTGATGGGGTTCAGCCATTTATGAGAGTAGAGCTTTGGGCAATGTACATTACTTTACCTGCGTTAAAATACTACCTAGGCAAGGAGACCAGAGGTAATACCTAAGAACACCAATGAAATGCTCTGTCAGTTGGCTCCAGTTGTCAAGATATGGGATGCTGGATTGTGAGTGATTTTGCTCTGTGTGCAATTTCAGGCAATGCTTTTTTTTTTATTTATTTCTTCTTGGAACATCTTCCATATGCTAGAATATTTTAAGTGTATTTTAAAATAGTGACTGGCAATCTGTGAAACACCATTTTAGCATGAATGAGGTCATATACTACTAAAATACTACTTATACTAGGACACTGAGATGAACTGAAAGTAGAACGGCTAAAAAAGTGAAGGCAACAGGTGTTTTATTAGATTGCAGATATTGGCTTTTTTTAACATCTGTAGAATAACTAATACTTCATCCTAAAAATTTTTGCAAATTTACGTGTTTCCACTACTGAATATCAGTAAGTCCCAGTGTTCCTAATTCAGAGTATATTCCTTTAAGGTGTTTTTGACTGATAAAACATGATATCCTCTTCTAGCACATCACCGGTTTCATAATGTGGTGCAGGACTGAAAGAATTTTGCTTGGATACCTGGCACCTGATGACTGAGAGTATACTGAAAAAGTAACAGGGCAGGCTGTGCTCCTACACAAAAAAAAAACCCTGGAGTTATCAGCATTCTGTAATTTTCACAGAGATGACTGTAAGGTGTATGTGCAGCCTGTCAGGGAGAAATATTTTTTGTGTTACAAGAAATTGGAGAGTAATTTGTTTTGGTGCAATTATTTTAATCACCTCTTTAGTAAGTAAGAAACGTGGGATTTATCTCTACCCAAATGCCTTGGACTATTAATTTGAGCAAGTCAAGGAAGTGAAGCATCCTCGACTTCAATTTCCCCATTGTTTAAAACTGAGATCTTCTGTATTTACTCTTATAAAGTAATTTAAAGAACTTTTTAAAATATGCTGTTTGAGTCCATGTTGTTGAGAGTTTTAGCACAATCACCCCAAGAATAGACAGATGATAAACCATTTACAGTCAAATCATTCATCCTGATGCTTCAAATTTGATCTTCTGTGTGCAGAATGCTATAATAGTCTCACATTTTAAAAATATGCCACCACTCATAAAGTAGTAGTTTCAGGTGACTAATCATTGTTTAAAGCACAGAGCTGATATTTAAATGCAAATCAGGGGCCTTTTGGTTTGTGCAGTTTTGGATCTTAGCCCACAATTCACAGTTTTCAGAGGCAGCACACTTCACAGAAGCGTGTAACTGTGTCCTGTTCTGGGCTCCTCAGGACAAGAAAGACATGGAGATACTGGAGAGGGTGCAGCAGAGGCCACAAAGATGATGAGGGTTCTGGAGCATCTTTTATGAGGAGAGACTGTGGGAGCTGGGCCTGTTTAGTCTGGAGAAGAGAAGACTGAGATGGGATCTCAATAATCCATCCAAGTATTTCTGAGGAGGGTGCCAAGAGGATGGTGCCAGACTCTTGTCAGTGATGCCCAGTGACAGAATGAGGAGCAATGGCTATAAACTGAAACACAAGAAGTTTCACCCCGACATGAGGAAGAACTTTTTCCATGGAGGGGGGCAGAGCACTGGAACAGGCAGCCCAGGGGGCTTGTGAAGTCTCCCTCTCTGGAGACATTCCAAACCCACCTGGACACGTTCCTGTGTCACCTGCTCCAGGTGCCCCTGCCTTGGCAGGAGGGGTTGGACAGGGGGATCTCCAGAGATCCCTCCCAACCCTAAAAACTCTGCGATTCCATGAGTCTGTGAATAATACAGATTTAACTAGAAACAGCGAAATTTAAAAAAACATGGATACGGTGGCTACAAGACATAAAATGATTATGTACTTAATTTGCAAATGCACATGCTATTTGAACTGATTGCAACTGAAGTGTCAGGCTGGAAATGTGGAGTGCTAGAGCCATCTGGAAAAAAACAGCCTGCACTATTCAGACGTAATTTCTGTCCATGACCCTTGCTATTACAGCTACTGTAAATTTTTCCTGTCTTAAGATTTTATGTAGAGAGCCTTTCTTAGGCTTTACTGTAATGATATGTAATGAAGGCACTCATCCCATCTGAATATCTTCTGTCCATACAAAGCGGTATCTTGTGATTTGGGGGAAACCCTGGCTCCATGGAAACTGATGCAGAATATTTTTTGACTCCACTGGAGCCAGGATTTTCTGTATCTTCCAACAAATACTTTCACAGTAATTGGATGTGGAGCTGGAAATCAATACCAACTGCTGGTAATATTGAGCTGTAGAATGTTATTTGCAGTAATGGTTGTGATCAGAGGCAAATCTGTCTTCTGCCCCTTCCAAAGGAGACATTTAGGGAGGAACCCTCAATCTTTTCAGAAACACATCAAGAAAAGAGAAAATGGCAGGTGTAGTCACAGGTGCAGTCCAGCTTTCCACTAGCTGTTTGGGCCAGAGCTCTCAAATCCCACTGCAGTTAAAGACAGTCTCAGGAGATACTTAACTAATGGTGTCGCTCTGTGATGCCTTCCCAGGTCATTGCTGGGGTAAAGGTAGTGTGGGTAGGATATTTTTGCAGTTTAGTAATTTTGGAATATAAAAAAGGTCTTTTGAGGCCACAAGGGCAACTGCTAGTTTCCAGAGTTTTGCCCTGGTGAGATCAGTCCTGGACTCAGGCCAGAAGGTAAGAGAGTGAGGAAGGATGAAAATTTGACTTCAGACCTTCATGTCTTTTTGCCCTGCAACCTCTCTATATCTCAGCTGAGCCAAGGGAATCTAGGAATGTGTCTATACACATCCTATATACATCTATACCCAGATCTGGGTTAGATAAGCTCTTTCCATTTGGAATTGAAAGATGAAATATACCTTCACATACATTTTGAAGGAGACCCCCTTTTCAATCACAAAACAATAAAGATATTCTGTAAAATCATTCTGTAATTGTTCTCCATTTTTCTCCATTTGTTCTAATGACAGTGGTAGCACTCAATCAAAGAAGTCATGTAGGCAGTGCATGTGCTTGATAGGGATTAAACTTTTATTTTCTGGCAACAGAAAAGAAAACTTTAAGCTGGAGAAATTAATCTCTTGTAATACTTCAAGTTTTATCTATTAAATTGCTTGCCAGTGGTTTGAAAAAAAAAAAGCTGTCTGAAATCACACGAGGAAATCCTCCGAGTTCAGTCAAATCTCTGGTTGAGTCAGCTTCATTTATCACCGCCATCACCAGCTGATCTATAAATGCATCTGCTTTAACAGCCTATGCATTCTGAGATTTGCCTGTTGCCTCCTCAGAAGAGCAGGGCTAGTGGCTTCTCTTAAACAAGCCTGGCTTAGCCAAAGCCAACACGAACCTAATCCTAAGAGGCCAAGCCCATCGGTTGTTGTTAGCTTTGATAGTCACTGCTATCATTTGAGAGTGTGCCTGAAGCCAGTCCAAGTTGGCAGTGTCAGCCCAAGCTGATTGGAGCTGCAGACATTTTTGCTGACTGGAGTCATGCTATCTTTGCCAGTTTGCTGGAATAGACACAGACACTGATTGGGTCATGCTGAAAACATTCCTGTCCTATGAAGCAAGTCTGTTTGTATTTCAGATTTGCCAGGACTAATGAATTAAAAATCTTGGGCTCACCACAGTTTGCTGCTTAATAATGCCTGTGTCAGAAGGATTTTTTCCTCCCTGAAGTGTGACAGCATCATAATCTCTCATCCCTGGCAAGGAGAGGAAAGAAAAGCAGAATTGCGGAGAAAAGTGGAAAAGGGTTATCTTTTGGGACAGCAAAGCCTATGGGAAGTGCAGGTAGCAGCATGTTGCCCTGACAGCTGTCTCAGCTTCTCAGACCTTGTCAGCTTGTTGCTATGCAGCAGGTGCAGCCTTTTCTTTTATTGAAGCTTTACTCCATAAAGGCAACGACAAGCCAAGGCAGTGGCTGGCCCTGGATTATACAAGTGCAGACACTCCGCTAAGTGAGGTAAGGCAACAGGTGTGAAAAAAATCCGTAAAGCTGTAACAGCATTTAATCTGAGTTCTGCTGCGGGCTTTTTTACAGAGGAACAGCAGCCAGCCAGCTCTGATGGCAATTGTTGGGAAGAAAAGAGCTGCTCATTAAATCTCGTTAAATTCCAGGTTGCCCACTCACTCTCATCTCTGTCTACAGAGATACTGTTCTTCATTCATGGAGAAAGCATGTGGGGAATTGGGGGCAGTTGGTCTGAGTGTTTCCTAAAATCACCTTGTTTGCACACAGGCTTCTTCCATCCCTCTCTGTTCTCTGTGATTGCTTTTTGTGATCAAGAGCTTGAGGATTTCGCAAAAAAAGGAGAGAAGGGACAAATGCAATATAAAAAAATTGATAAGAGGGTAATCACTGTGTATAAAGATGAGATTTCTTTTTTCTGAATTAGAATAAAATGAAAACTTTATTTTGTGTTTCAGTAGAATTCACCATTTCTTACTGAAAGGGTATTGGTTTTTGCCCTCACAGACCAGATGGTTAAAAGAGTTAGTTTAAAAACGTTGCACACCACAGAGTATGTAATTGGGATAAAAAAACAGTCTTGTAGCAATATTGTTATGGCAACTTTAAAAACTCTAGCAGAATGCATTGTTTTAATTTCTCAGGCTATGATGTGAAATGTGAATTATACTCTTATGTGCAAGACCACTTGAGATAGTCAGTCAGTGTCAGGGAAAGTGTACCAACAGCACAGAATGATGAGCAGCCTTGTTTTAAGGATTTGCTTATCACTTAAAATCTCTTCATTCTGAGGGGGTTTTTTCTTTAACTTGTATTGGAAAGTAAGGAAGGGAAATATGTTAAAGAATTTTGCGTTGGTAACTCTGTTGTTTTTTAAAAAGAATGAGATGTCTCAGATGTTTCTTATGAAGTGAGGGTGGGGAAAAGATCAATAATGCTCAGAAGGTAAAAATTATTTACTCTGAGGCAATGCACTTCAAAATAATATATTTCAGTTGACTCCAAGGGTCTTTTCCTGAACCTAAAAACATAAATGGCTGCAATTTATTTGGCTTTTATTTGCCTCTGCTCCATAGTTCAATTTTTGTGGGTCTTGAATACTAGTAATGGAGAATTAAGAGCATCCCTGATATCCTTTGTATACTAGCAGAAAAAGACACTTTCAGCTTCAAATAAAATTTATTTGAAGTAAGGATTTTAGATTATTTGTTGTTGTTATAAGAAAAGATTATGCACTTCAAATAACAAGTAACCATATCACTCTGCTAGCTAAATATGAAGAGAGACAAAGCAAGTAAACAGGAAATGCTGAAATTAATGGACCCAATGCAAATTTGATCCTCTTCCACCGATTGCATGGTAGTGATGCCAGAGAAGTGTTTGATTCACTTGTGCAGCGCCAAGGAAGATTATACTCCTGGAGTAGTGTTCTGTTCTATTGACTTTTTGAGACTGCCAAATAATTCAGTATGAATTAAAATGACTTGGTAGAATTTTCATGCAATACAATAGCTACTTTACTGAAGAACTGCAAGACTATTGGCTTAGAAAACCGGCTTTTGTTTTCACTAGCTAAATGCTCTGTTGTCTGCTGACAATGAATTAGTAAATTCATTGTATTTTCTTGATGAATTTGGTTTCTAATTCCCTAAGAAGTTTTTATGGTAATTTAAAAGCATAATTGTCCACATATTTGATATGAATAAAATGCATGCTGGATAGCAGTCCAGAGTCCTAAAATAATTTCTTTATGGGCAGATCTTTTGCATGCATGAAGTCCCACTGACTTCACGTTCTCCACACATGGTGCTAATCAGAAGATTAATATCTTTGAATTTTAACAGCTTTGTGCTAGATAATCAAGGAGACTGTTTGCATTCAGTTATTCAATAGAGTTTAACCAAAAGGTTAAATATACATGGTAGAGCTCAGAGTACAACTTTTCAGGACACAAAGTGTTTTAATTACACTATTAGAGATCAAAAGTAGCTAATTCTTTTGTTACTCAACAATTCTTTAGTGCCATATTTGAAATGAACTAGCAGTTTTCTTAATGCACAGGGTTTCATCACAGTAAAATCACTTTTTGGAATTGATGGTCTCGGAAGAAAGACGGAGGACTGAGTAAGGTCCCGACCCAGGAGCCAAACCCATGCAGACAGACCCCTACGCCTGCACAGGTTTCCACTGAAGAATCACCACCAAGGTTTGGAGACCCCATGAATTGTTGGTCATGGAGTGTGTGACTTGCAGGCACATTTGGACTGCGGGAGTATGGGTGGAAGGTAGGAGGATGAGTGCCTCCTCGTTGACACCATGTGGAGTGGCGTGCACGGTTCCAATCACAGGGCAGGCTTGGGGTCATGTTACTCTCAACTCCCCACCCCTTCTTCCTTCTTCACCTTCAGAACCAGGCAGCATTGCCACGAGTCAAGGCTTGCTGAAGGGGCAATGGCGGGGAGCAAGCAGGTGAGAAGAGAGGCAGCTTCCTTTGCCATCGTTCTTTCTAATCTATAAATAGCAAAAATAAAAGCAGTCTCTGCTCTGAATTTCACTTAAATTCTTTTTAAATGGAAGAGTGAAATCATGCTCCCTTGACTTTGGTTCTAAACGTTGCTTAGCTAGAATGGGAAAGGCAGCTGTGAGTGCATGAAAAGCATTAAAACTCATTTGTTGAATGGTGTCACATGCTCTGTAATAAATATATTTTTTGTATTATTGCAGCTGGAACAAACAAGTAAAAGCATTGACTCAAGTGCCCACATGATCACCACCGCCAGGGTACCTGCTGATAAGCCAGTACGAATTGCCTTCAGCCTTAATGATTCCCCAGGTACAGTTTAATTTATGGAGTAAACCACAATGCTTTTAAATTTAAACCACAACTGCTTTTAAATTTTACATTAACTTACTAGTGTTTACACTATCAAACCTAGTCCAGTGTAATGGATGGATTTTTTTCCTGAGTCGTAGCATGTGATCAGTTTTCCTGTCTGATAACTTTTAATGTTTCCATTAACAATTTCGTTAGACTAAACCCACTAGATTGACAGTTTCAGTCTTAACTTTTCTTTCAGTGGTTTGTGGAATGCAATTAGGACTGTAATTAGCTATCAAATTTACCTGCACATGCAGTATGTCTGAATTTGTGGAATTGTAAAACAAGAAAAGTAAAAGGACAGATTTGGACGAGCCGAGAGCAGGAAGAGATTTTTTCTAGGAGGAAGGTTGGAAAGTGCCACACATGCCCAGCTTGGTGAAAGGTTTCAGGAAACAGGTGCCCCACATGGCATGTTCCCTGAGACAGCAGCAGAAATTTCATTGATGTTTATCCTATCAGCTAGTGCTGAGGGAGTATTAATTTCCCCAAACATACCCTGTACACACATGGACCCTTTGGAGTAGATAAATTTTATTTGTTTGCACCTTCAATATTATTAAGGACCAGAGAGCTGTTGCCAAACAGTGAAAATCAAAATGAAATCAATCCAAGGGGAAGCTGAAAAGCATCCCAAAAAAGTTGGCTGTTGCTTTTGCTAAAGGTGAGTGCCTTGGAGTCAGGGCTGAGATGTGTTTATGGCATGAGGTATAAGGATGACTGAAACCTACTGCTGTTGAGTGCTTTATGGGACTCTATCCTCTATGTAGGATAATGTGTGATGTCGCCGCCTGAGGTTTGCATGAACAGAATCTCAGCTTGAATGCAATTTTCTATTTTAAAAATGTTTTAGAATGTGCATTCTCTCTCCTAGCTGATTGTTGTATACTATTAATTTTCAGCTGCAATACTGAAATACAATGTCATCCCCTAAGCAAGGGAGTTAAAAACCAAACATCTTCATATACTATTGAACCTAACTTTCAATTCATAAAGATGAATCACAAAGAAAGATTGGGACATGAAATATAAAGAAACGTGATAATCTATGTGCCCTTTTTCATAAATTAAAATAACTTGGTAATTACATTTTGATTACAGAAAGCAGTAAGGAATCATTCACATCTCTCAAGATACAGTCACACGGTAAATTTCTTGCAGGAATTATGGCACAAATAGATCTTGAAGAGAGATGGAAAAGAAAGGGGAGTTCTCTTACAAATTATGGAAAACTAATGCTAATGTGAGACACTGAAAACAAGTCAGGGAAAGCTGAGACCATGGGAAAATCAAAGAGCAGAGTGGTTTGTGACAAGAGATGGCAGTGAGAAATGACGAGGTTGTGAACAGTTTGGAAGAAGGGGACATGAAAGGCAGGAAGTCTAACTTCCTTAACATTGCATCATATTTTATTTTTTACTTTTTTATCCTGCTAATAATTCCAACCTCTCTCTTAATGTTTACAAAAATGAACTCAATTAGAGAAAGGTAATGTTTTTCTTCTACATATTGTTAAATGGCTCCGAATGCTGAAATGGTTAAAATTTTGAATCCTTTATTGTCCTTTATTGTATTGTGTGTATATACAAATGTTCCTACAGTATGCAATCCAGAATCTTCATGAGTACGGATGAAAAAAAAACCTCAGTAGAGTGAGTGCTATGTTCCCTTCTGCATCACATCCCTTTGGGGATACCAGGAGGTCTAAACTAACATTACTGTTTTACTATGTCGTAAGAATTTCAAGCATTTTTATGTTTGATGTATTTCAAGAAGGCAAAGGAAAGAAGCTTTTAATAGGTGTGAAAGTTTCCAGCAAACCATAGTTGAATCAAGAGAGTACAAACAAGTATTTAACACTTTTTTTTTTAAGATGAGCTACAAAAACATTCAACAGATAGACCTTTAGGTATTCCATAGCAGGTGGGTTTTTTTTTCATTTACTCTTTTATGTTTTTTTCACCTTTTTTTTTCTCCTTGACGAGGATATTTGTTTTCACTTCAAACAGGAGTTACGTGATGCGTGATAGCAAAGCATCATCTGAAGCTCATGCACTGCTAGGATACAGTAAATCCTTCATAAGGGCTAAGTGGTGAGGAAATCTCTCTGCCTTAAGCTTTTCCTTAAATTCTACCTCACTTGAAAGGCACAGTGGCACATTTCACCAAGAAAGGCTGCATTCTCCTTCCGGGGGCTGTGCAACTGCTTACTGGGAGGAACTGACAGCATAACTGGATATAAAAAGAGGAAACTGAATGCTTCTTCTGGGTGGCAATTATCTCACTGGCTAGGATTGTAACCAAGCAGTGGGTGTGAGGAGCAGTGAAAGGAAAAACTACTCACAGCTCATGAGAAGAAATTACTTTGTGTTAACTGACCTACAAGGCCAGAGCTGGCTTATCCTGAGTGTACAAGAAATAATTTGTGTTACATTATTTGTCAGTCAACACCTGATGACTGAAATTCTGGCCAGCTTTGGGAGGTATTTTTAATGTGAAAGTAGGGTAATCGGTTCCTTAAAAGTCTCAGGAGCAGCCCATCAGTGAGTACTATATAAGAAGACAGTTTTGTTGTGTATCTCTTATTCCTGTATATATAAATGTCTATGTTTGGCTCTTTCACTCAAGTTCACTAACACACGTTTCCCAGGGTATCTGCACACTGTATTGCAACAGTTTGACTTAAGGTACCATTGAAAAGTAATGAATTGGAAACATACTATTTCAACCCACCTTGCATCACTTGGAAACTAATGCAACTTGAACTGAATGTGGTGTTCCAAGATTCAAGTAAGTGTTCCAAAGCTGAAAATTCATTGTGGTTTGTCAGCATCAGTTTCATTTAACCAGTGAAATTCAATGTGTCCTAATTTTTATCAATCTTACTTACAAATATATGAACTTCATGGAATTTAGACAGCTGGATTTGTTTTGTGTAATAGTTCAAAGGGGAGATTTATAGGTTCATATCTCTTGACCTTGCCTCCTAGAATAAAAGCTTGGATCTAGCTAAAAAGTTCTGCTCATCGTATGTGGTGATAAATGTCTGGGTCTGAAATTGTTAGTGAGTTCTTTAATTTGAAATTAGTCTACCTCTGACAGCACTTTCCGGAAGAATCACTGACAACAAAGGCAAAACATACATCTTCTAATGAACCTGACAGACAGTGGAACAGTGTGATATTCTTGCAAGCAAAGCAAAATTACTTACTTTACTCCTCTTTGTGCTCATTATCCTAGTGACTACAAGGAATTTTTTGCTTTTCTAGTTGATTATGCAAGACTGTTTTCAGTGGTTGCTTCTTCAAAAGCAACTTTCAAATTTCTATCCTACCCTCATATTAATTGTAATGGCAATAGAGGCTTTTCAGCACATTGATTGAAAACCAGTGAGGATTGCTAAAATATATGGCTAAAATTTACAGAGCTAATTTCCTAAATCTGCACCCAACCTACAGGGCTTGGTCCTTGGAGAACTAGATGGGAAGTCAGGTGAGATACCCTCAAAGGGACATTCATCTGAGGATGCTTAGGCTTGAGTAAAGTATATGAAATAGAAGGATTTTGCTCTTACCTCTTCCGTTATGGACTGTTTCTTTTTTTGGGAGGTCCACAACTCTTATTATTGAGCAAGCCTTCACATCCTATTCCTGGGTGGGGCAGTGACCGTTCCCCACTATTTTACAAGTGAGGTAACTGTGAGGTTGTGTAAGGTCGTGTCAGGCAGGGCTGTGAATAGAAGCCCTGGAGCTCCACAAAGCAGTGCCAAGTCGCAGTCACTTAGCCACACAGCCTCCCAGGGTGAATCTGATGAGTCTATGCTTGTCTGTCAGTACCCAGGCCCAGAGCTGCTGGATCTCAGAGCCCTCCCAGGGTCAAGACTGGACCCTGACATGCAGTTTGCCACTGTTGTTGGTGCAAGTTGTGGTGCTTGCAGTTCAGTTTGAGCACTTTTCCTGTGCAAGGGCTGATCCTCTTACAGGATAGCAACCTACTTATGTTACCAATTTAATTCTTTAATTTAGAAGGAAGCAGATCTGAATACATTGGCCCACACATGTAGGAGAAAAAAAATAGTACCTGACTATATAATTAAATGCTGGATCATAACTCAGTTACTCAAGGAAGCAGAGCTGTGATTGGCATTTCCTAAGTTTCAAGTGCTTGATTTAGCAACCTTAATGTGCTTTCAACACATTTAAATTTTTATATTCTATTTCTGTCTATCTTTTTGAAGATCATAGAGAAACCAATTTGCAAGATTACACTGCAAGTGAATCAGATGTTGTTTTTAAAGGATTTACTGCCTTTAGCTCACTGTTCAATTAAATGGAACAGCCATATAGGAAAAGATTTTGGTATTACACTTCATTGTGCCAAACATGGTGTCAGTCAGACAGCAACATGTGAAGGATTTCTCTCATTTGACTACGTGATGGAGGTCTGGGATACTGGAATCTCCAGGAGGCCAGAACATGATTAAATAAGTGAAGCTTTCCGGAAATCAAAATTCATTCTTAAGTGTGCAGTATTGGCGTATATCAGCTGCCTCAGGGCAAGTAGTGAGCCTTTTGTACAAAGACAATCAGCGTTAATAGAATTCAGATGCTCTCTGTTACAAATGACCGTTTTCAGCAGCAAGCCAAGCGAGCATGTGAACCTGATGAAACAAACATGAAAATCACACTATTTCATGTACATGAACTGAGTCTTTGGTTAAAAACACATGGGTTTTAATCGGGGTACAGGTCTTTAGGGCATTTTTAAATAAAGAACCTCAAAAATAGATTTGGGATCTATGGGAAATCAGGAAATGCTACTCATTTAGAAATCATGTTACAGATACATTAACTTAAGTGGCTTAATGAAATCCCTGATCCGATTCTTTCACAACACAGGATAGTGCTGTTGAGTTTGCTGGGATGGCCATAATATACACATGTACGTTCTTCCTCCTTTCTTGTTTCTTTTTGACCAAAATCTTTACTCATTTTCAGGTGCAGTGAGTTGCTGTCTCTGATTTTTTAAAGTATTTTTATTTTAAACAAAATAGTTTTTCAACATCCAGCTTGAAATAGAAATCATTTTTCTTTATGAGTTTCTTTATAGTGACAATAGGGATGAGATGCTGTTTGTAGCTGGTAAAGAATCAGCCTAGGTATTTTCAGGGCTTTGTGGTACAGAAAAGCCACTGACTCTATTATTAAAGGGGTCTTTAATTATATCAGTGATTCCTTATACTAATCTAGATACTCATTAAAAATTGATAATTAATTGAGAAAAGGGGAAAAAAGAGGTATTTCAGAGTTTTGTTTTCTAGGTAAGGAGAGGTAGAGAGAAAATAAACACAGACAGATCAGAAGATAGTTTTGAGAATGTTTTGATCTTCAGAATATTTTCATTGGCATTTCAGACATTTCTTGTATCTGATTTTCAGAGTCAATAGATTTTTAAGGCTAGAAGTCAATGTGATTTTGACTGGTCTTCTGCGTAACACCCAGTATTCCACCTTGTAAGGGCGATAGCAATTCTTCGGAAAAAAATGTAAGAGTTTCTATCTTTCCCCTTGACTTTCTGAAAACATCCTCAAAAAAGTTTTAGGAGGCGAATGACTGCTTTCATTTGCTTTCCCCTTGTGTGAAATTTAAGTGTTTCATTATTGCCAAGTGAATTTTATTGTTATTGTTGTGGTTGTTACTTTAACAACAGTGAAATAAAGACCGATCTGAGACAATAATTTATTTCACTGAAAGCTGTGGGGAAAGCCTTTTGTTGTTCTTTTTGTGGAAAACAAGATTGCAGTTAGCTATGAGGATTTCTGTTAATTTTTGCAATCTAAATACTTCAGCTGAAATTCTCGAAAGAGCCTAAGAGAATTAGGAACTCGGGATAATTTCAAAACGCTGAAATCCATAGCATTTCTTGATGATGTTCTGCACATCAGATGGTGATTTAAACAAGTCTTAAACTAGTATAACTAAAAAAAACCCCTAGCAGCTGTTCAATAGATGCTAGGGCAGGCCCATTATAAAATGTACTATGGTATGTCGTAATGGTTAGGATACCAGTACATTCTATTTTTAGTACCATTGACTCAGTCACTTGAGTTCAAAAAATAAGCAGGGAACATCTGTTTATTGAAAGGATTTCCTCTATATTAATTTCTCTCTCTATTCCATCCTTTATAAAGTACTTCCAAAATTTTTAACTGGTTCTTTTCAGAGCATAATCCAATTTATTTTCCAACATTCTGACACTGCATTAATTTTATTTTCTTATTAATAGCTGATGCTGTGAAAAAGTAATTACTGTGTGGTGCTTCTTCAATTTTTTTTTTAATAATTTGGAGTGTTGCTTTTGCTATGTTGTTCTGAATTTTAAAGATGTTCAAGATCCCTCCATAAAGCTACTGTAGCAAAGATCGTACTGCTGGAATTGTCAAAACAAATAGCAGTTTAACTGCCATCCATGACTCTGGTCCAATATCTCTGTCAGAATATTTAACAGCTATTCAGCCAAATACTTGTAGAGCAGCTGTAGCCCTAGTCAGACTGAGTCTTATTCTGTCCTTCCTTTTAGCCTTGCCATATGATTCATCTTTCTTCTTTTAGAATATTAGTCTATTTATATATTGTACAAGAAAGGAATTGCAAATTAAAGGTAAATGCATGCATATTAGCAGGATACAATTCTATACAATTAAAGCAATTTAAGTATTTTCCAGAACGGACATGCTTGGCATATGGTGTGAAAAGGGAGGGGGACACTCACATGACATGGGTATGACTTTTTGATAATGCTAGCAAGACAACTACTCCACGAAAATACAGGAACTTCACTTTGTTTTCTGAGGAAGTTCAAGAGCTTTTGCTTTTGGATCACTATTTTTTTTTCTTCCCTGAGCATGTCTTCCCAGAGGCTGCCTAGCTCTAGCTGTTATTGAGTGAGACTCCGACCACGTGTTAGCCAGTATGTTTATTTTTCATAGGATAAGGTGACTTATTTTACTTTTTCCCCCGAATGTCATTTGCTATATAACCACAGAGACTAGGAGAAAGAGATACCAAATATTTGACAAATAATTTAAATCCTAGTCTGTACTCTTTTAGAATCCTGCTTTGATATGAGGTCCTCTTGATCTTGTTGGAGTTTTGTTCCTGTGTTCAAGTCTGCAAGTACACAGCAGGTTGAAGGATCTGAACTGTGTTAGCGATTTTCTCCTGTAAGAGCCATCCTTATTTAATTTTGACACCTTACAAATAACTGACTGTAAGCTAATAGTAACACTCTCCTCACCTCCTATAACCTGTAGTAAGATAAACAGTCATCACAATCCAATGCAAAACTGAGAGTGTGAAAGTCACTGAGAAAGAAATATTGCAGCGACACTACCAAGTGTGATTCACGTTTCTGATCTCAGTCCAGCTGCTAGTGGGCAGGTATCCACATCACAACCCTGACATAACTGGCCCAACCTGTCCCACCTTTGCTGGAAGCCTGTACTAAAAACAAACAAATAAATAAAAACACTGCTTGGTTTGTTATCAACTAACTAACAATTTGATTGAACTAACTCTAGCCCATAAGGATTGTAATGGACAGGTTAAAGTTCTTTAAGACAGTCCTTTACTTAGCAGTGTAATGGAGGGAGCTCAGGAAGAAAGGCAGTTTAAATTTATTTGTTTTAATAAATTATCACATGTTCTACTGGACTAACTGCTTTGTTTCTTAATCACTTCGATGCAAAATAGACTTTCTGTATTTCCAGAACATAAGCTTTTCTTATTACCAACCCACTAGTGTTTTCAAGGTTTCTAGGGAGGCATCTCAAGTGTAAAAGGTAAGATGTGGAGGTGTTTTCAGGAGCCCGGTATTATTGTCAATATTTGCAATATAGAACTTCGTCAAACAGATTACTTGAAATGCCCTCTTTGGTAGATAATGACTTTTAACATTGTGTTTACCTTTTAGATGATGCTTCCCCTGAAAACTTCTCTTTGGCATTTCCAGAACTAGATCAGCAGCTGCAGGTAAACTTTTCTTCTGTTATGACAGTTCTACTTCACATTCACTGTATTTGTTGTTATAAAATGCCTCTGGTTGTTACGCTAAGGTGGAAGTTTTTAGTGGTGCTTTTCTAGGCTATTAACATTTAATAAGACCGTATATATCCATAGAAGAAAACTGTCTTTTCAAGATCTACAGAAAATTGAATTTAACATTTTTAGTCCAACTGCAGGGAAATTACTATTTTAACAATCTCGCCTGCTTTTAAGATTTTCTAAACAGTTCCTACAGTGCTGCTGCAGTGCAATGAAGAGAGTTCTTGTTCATTTGATGGGAGAAGGAATGAGACAGGTATTATATATTCTAATGCCTGCAGGCTGTGCTATGACTGATATCATCAGTTTTCTCAGAAGCATTCCAAGAGAATCCTTTTGTGACCCGTCTGATTTGTCAGCATAGGATGATGGGCCCCCAGTATACTGAACAGTGAGCAGTTGATGGCAATTCCATGGTTCACCAGGCACAAAGTCTGTTCTGCATGCAGGGATTATTTACATTTCCTCTGTGTTGGTTCTGGAGTGTTTGCTGGCTTTTGTAGACTGCTTCAGATCATCTGTTTTCCCAGGAGCATTTAGACTTCCTCTGATATTTCACTATGAAGGCAGTTGTTTCCTGACTGTAACTTGAGAAAGGCATTAGTAGACCGTTCGTTGTCCAATAATGTCGTCTTTCCTGTACCCATCAACTTGTGAGACAGCACAGGAGGGCTGCTGACTTCAAGGGCTGATGCTTCTGTCCTGCTGCTCTCATCAAAAGGATGACTGAGAAAGGAATAGAGGATGACAGAGACTCTTCTTGCTTTATCCCTCTCATGCTGAGGATACGGGCAGGTTCTTTAGGCATAAGTAGAAATTAATGACAGCTTAAGATTTGGGACGAAAGGAGCAGGGTAGTGTGCTAACCTCTTTATTCCACTAACTTTCCAGTGCAGCAAACATGATCGGTATTTTTTTTCCTCAGAAGAATTCAATTTGAGAAAAGCAATCATGTTTTGTGGCTGAAGCCCTGAATTGAAAGTAAAGAGCCTGCATTTTGTTTCCAGCTCTCTCAGCGACACATTGCCTAATCCTGGAGTTGCTTCATCCCTCTGTTCATCTCTGAAATTAAGTTAATAATTTTTACCTTTTTTGTTAAAGAGCATTAAGATCACTGGGTAAAGATTGCTCTAAAAGAGCAAAGTATGATTATTATTGCTGCTGTTGATACATAAAAACAAAATTACTAGCATTAGATATAAGTACTCCATAGGATAAGTGGTGATTTTTTTATTAGGACTTTTATGATCCATATTTCCGGAACCTATAACATTCTCTAAATATGGAATTTCATGATAGACTGAAAATGCTCCTCTGGAAACATTCAGGTGTGCTGAATAAATAATAGCCCTTCAGTAAAAGTTTTTGAGTACACACTAGCACAATCCCAGTAAGTGTACCCTATTGGTCTGTTAAGTACTTGACATTTTTTTCAAGAAAACCTTCCTTTACTCTCATGATCTCAGTATGATAACAAAATCAAAGACACAGTCAAAAGGCTTTGATCCACAGAATGTTCTTTTTATTTTCCTTCATAAACTCTCTTGGTAATATCAGGGTAGCTGAAAGGATAACTTATGAGAACTACCTGCCTGACTCAACCACTTAAAAGCATAAAATTTGTGGTAGCACTTCATCTTTTAGCTTTTTCAAGCTTATGTGTATATTTATATTTCAATGCCTTTATGTTCATCCAAGGGCAGTTGAGTCAACACAGGGTTCTCAGCTGATGGAGAGGTAACACTGCATTTAAATTTAGCAATAAAAACTTGAATTTTTTTGCTTTTGTCGGTCTGGATCACAGCTTCATGCGATAACTATTTAATGTAATTACAATATTTTTTATCTGCTTTAAAATTTCAAACGAGCAATAACTGTTACAAAGTTATCATTTACCTCGTTACATTTCTTATTAATTGTGTTTTTTCAGTTGCTAAAATGCAAACTCTTGAGGGTTTGTGAGAACTGTATGGCATGTGCTTGCAATTCATGCCAGCTTTGAAACAGGTAGCTCTTGTATTACAGAAACAAGTAAACATGGGCTTCACTAGGACCTGCAGAAGTAGTGAATGGTGGTGTCCCTTGTCATTCCATCCATGCTTTTTTCTGTCCCAAAGTGCGTTAATATAGAGCACACGCATGAAGGGTCATGTAAATGAACCTTTTAATTAGCTGTGGCAATAGCAGCCTGAAATGCTTGAATTTGTAAGAATGCTGGTACATATGTTCATAATAAAAATATCATATCTTAGAGCCACAAGATTTTCATCAGTGTGCCATAAATACAGTCAAAAACATTTGAATTTTATTTAAAGAAGCAAATTATAAATGCAGGTTAGGTGGCTATATAGTAATAAGCACCTTTAAAAAAAAAGTAATAACTTTTCAGGTTTCAAGCATACAAAGGAAAATTTTGAAACCTGTTTTAAAAACAAACAAACAAAAAGCCTAAATTAGCTGATCTTTAAGCCGGATTTTGAAAGCAGCTTGAAAGCTATGTAGGTTCACCAAGTCACTTGGAAAATCAGAGCCTTAGAATTCTATGCATGCAGGCAGCAGACCACAGCCTGAGTACCAAGCAATTTGCACCTCTGTTTTAGGCTTCAAGCCCTCGTCCTCCTATGTTAGGCCCTGGCAGACAACTTGGCTATTTGAGCAGAATTACCTAGTGGTCCTACTTTTCCTCCCGCAAGCCTTCCATACCTATTCCCTGGGCAGCAGTATCAGATGGCAGGGCAAAGTTCAGTGCAGCCTCCCCTTGGTAGGGTAACAAACCCTGCTGTCCAAGCACCCAGCTCTACAGAGGTAGAGGTGGGATTGCCTGGAGAGAAGGTCTTTCTAGGAGACGTAGCAAAAAACCTAATTCTCTGTAAGAACTCTTACTAAGGGATAGTTCTAATTGCAGCTTCTTTCTGAAGAATAAAAATGATCAGTCTGTGTGTTCTGATGTACTAGCTAGCTTCAGACTAACATGTTTTATTTTCAAATTACTTTTTGGATGTTACATTTTTCTACACATTCCAAGAAGCAATTTGTAAGGAAATAACTACTTCAAATCAAAACTGATATGTGGTCAACCAGACACAAAAGCCCTACATATGAGAACAGAGCAGTTTAAGCTATATTTGCTATATTAAAAAAAACCCCACAACTGAAATAACTTCCTGCTAAGTTATCAGTGAAACAAAGCTCATATTAATAAACTTCTTGTTTTCAATTCCTTTTGTTTGCAGTATTGGAAATTATTCTCCTCCCACTGATGAGCAATACCTGTTTATCTGGGCTTTGGTGTCTTTTCTCCCCTGCCATGTGCGAGCCATTTGGTGGGTAGTGCAGCAAGGGTAGGCTGGTGACACTTGTCACTCTGTCACTCAGAAACTTCAACCTTTGCCTTATGTAAACCTGGACGGGTCCTTGGAAGACACTTCCTTGATTAGCTGCATAGTGGCCCCTCTGACAGACACTTTACTACAGGTTATCTGCTCTATTTTGAAACATACATCAGCATCCAAGGCCTTGTAGTTCAGGTCACTGAATAGAGAGGAGGGTATCTAGTGTTAAGTACCTTCATTGCTATGCCCTATGGATCGTCTGTCCCATTCCAACACTTCCTGTGACTTGCTCAGTTCATCTCTCTGTTCTCCATCGAAGTCTTTATTCCAGCTGAGAGCTTGATCCTGAAGAGGGAAGAACACAAGTCACATATGGATACACGGGGTGTTCTATAATTCTTTATCTTTCAAAACCGGGTTGGACGGGGCTCTGAACAGCGTGGTCTAGTGGAAGGTGTCCCTGTCCATGGCTGGGGGTTGGAATTAAGTGTCCTTTCCAACACAAAACAATTCTATGGTTCTGTGGTCTCTTCTCATGAAATTGTGAGCTTGAGAGACATTTATGTCATATTTTATATTACAAATCTGTGTAGTTAGATGACTATAAAATTGCTGCAACAGAGAAAAAGCTCCAACCATTTATAACATCAGATTTTTTAAGTCAAAGGATAGTTTTTCTTGCTTTAGTGGAGAATGCCCATATAAAAGAAGTAATGAAAAAGTTATGAAAGGGGCAGTGTGTTGTGTATGATACAAGCATTTAGCAGAAACCTTGTTTACTCTGGAACTTTAATTGCTTCTACTGAATGCCAGGATTCTTGTTAGACACATAAATTTATTTTAGAAAGTTTAAAAGTGTACTGGTTTTTTAAAGAGGATGCTGTATTTTTTTTAATATGTATTGATTTCCATGAGAATTCCTAGAGCACTGTGGTGTTCTATAATTAGATTTGATTGCCTATGAACTTGATAAGTCTTCTGTAATGCTGCTGTGGTAGCTTTGGTCTTAGATTATGTAAGACAATGTTATGCATGTATGTTAATATGTATGCAAGTTCACCAAGTCAGACCATCATACTAAGGTTAGAAAAGAATGGAAAATCTCCCAGGAAGGAGAGCAAAACTCATTATTGCTCTCATCCAGTTGTTCTGAATTGTTTGGAGGAAATAGAACTGCTTACTTTGATAGTAAAACTAGACTAGACTAGATGTATCCTAAAATAGGTATCTGAAACTGGTGGAAGAGTTCCAGTTGCACAACAAAAAGTAGTTGCAATGTGCTATTTTTGCTTGGCACAATGTGGTTTTTTCCGTCATAGAAGAGTACACAAGGCCATATAATGAACATAGGCCACATTCAAAATATTGGCATTGGATTTTTCAGTTTTCCAGAAGAGTTTAGCTGAAAGTTACCAAATTTATGAAAAGCAAGACACCACTCTTTAATTAGACCAGTGCTAAGACTTCTAGACAAGTTCACGTGAGCTGGAAAAACTGCCTGATAAAATTTTTTCTTGAAATGTCAACTTTTTCAGGAGAAATTTTAAAATTTTTTCACAGTTAAACAAGCATGTAAATACAAATAAACCTCTGTGAATTAAATATCAACTGTTTTAAAGTTTTTGAACACTTGAGTGGCACTGTCAACTCTACAGCTTTTGTGGATATGGAATGCTGATATTCATATGGCAAGGCAAAAGAATTTGTCACATGAGTGAAGAAAAAAAACCCCCAAACCTGAAAACTGTCATTCTGTGTCCCCCCAGCAAAGATTTAATTTAGAATACCTCCTTCAACCTGCCTTAAAAAGCAGGCAGAGAGGAGGTCACCCAGATGATTAGAGGAATGGAGCACCTCTCCTACAAGGAAAGCAGGTGCCTTCCAACCCAAACCGTTCTGTGATTTTCTATTTCTTCATGAACTGCCTTTGCATGTCATCTTCCAACATCTTTCATTTCTGGATTCTGAACAAAAGTCTAAATAAACAGTGCATATGTCTTGTAAAGATCTACATATATATATATATGCAGTTACAGGATGGTCTATAAAAGAATCTCTTAATGTCTACCTGCTGGATTCTGTAGAACATTTGTCAATGCTATAGTGAGTTACTCAACAAAATACAAGGAAAAATCAGACCTTGTTGAAAATTAGGCATAATAGGGTAAACCACCAGTATAACTTATAGCTTTAGCTTTTGTACTAGCTTTGTGAGCAAAATCAGAGATGCTGCATGTGCATATTTTGCCAGCTCAGGAAAATGAGGGTGGATGACACTGAAGCCTGAAATAAACAGGATTAGAAGTAGCAACTGTTGCCATTAAATGTAACTTACTTTGGCAGGGACATTTTTTGCTTGTCTAGCAGGTATGCTTTTATTTGTATTAATTTATGGACAGGCAAGGTACTTCATGAAGTAGCAAGTTCAGGCTGTCCTAAGAGGAAGTTAAAGTATGGCTGTTTGCTTCTGAGTTAAAAAAACCTCATACTGCAAATTGAACTTTATTAAGGCCTTCTGAAATTAGTCACCTCAGTAAACAAGCAATCTCTTAACATAGAAATATTAGACAGACTTCATGCAATGCCATTGGGTAGTATCTGCAATACCACTGCCTGGCCACAGACATTTTAAAAAGTCCTTCCAGGTGGAATGGAGATTTGTATCTCTCCTTTTCCCATGTTGTTACAGTAGAAGGTGTTTGCTAAATAAGCCTACTGACCAGAAATTACTCATGGATGCTGTAGATACTATCTCTGAAACCTTTCTTAGAAGTTTCCAAATTACAGAGGAGCAAACCAAGTTCTCCAGTTTCGGCTGCCCCATCCCTGGAAGTGTTCAATGCCAGGTTGGACGGGGGCTTGGAGCAACCTGGTCTAGCAGAAGGTGTCCCTGCCCATGGCAAAGGGGCTAGAACTGGATGCTCTTGAAGGTCCTTTCCAACCGAAATCACTCTATGGTATGATCCAATGATATTCTATCTAGTCATTTGAAGACATAATCACATTTATGTTTTAAAGAAACTTACACTAATAATTTTAAAGGTTCTTGATATAGTGCTTAATACCATCAGAAAAATTGAAAATAATTTTATGAACAGAAATTAGTAAACTGAGTGTATAATTTGTTTTAAGTTTAATTTAAGTGCTAATCAGTGTAAGAAAAAACATCACGGAAGAGGAAACAGTAATAGGAAGGGGTTTAAAAGTCAGCAACTGGTTCTAAGTGAGACTTAGATACTGAGTTTCAGCATGACTAGATAATTTTTAGCTCTCTATATATATCTTTTGAGTGGGAAGCTGGAATATAGAAACTGAACACTGTTTTAATTTTTAAACTGGTTTAAACCAGCTAGATTAGTGGAAACTAAATTGGAGGCAAATCCAAGGTGTTCTTTGCTTTGTTTTGTTGTGTTTTTCTTTTGAAGTGTTACTGTTTGGGGACTTTCCCCTTGGTACTGTTCAAAATTGTTTTATTGTGACGCACTTGTTGGTGGCTGATCTCTGGTAGATAGCAGAGATGCTGCTTTGGCTCATCCCTGCATTCTTGGATTAGAGCACTGAGACTTCTATATTCAGTCTTGTTAAATTTATGCTTATTATTTGGGTGGCTATATGAGTGGTGCTATTGCTCATCCACATTGAAATGCAATTAAAAGCCCTTTTCTAGGGATTAGATTCATCAAGTAATGGGCTGCCCTTCGGCTGGGTTCCCAAAATCTCCAAGATCAGGGAGAATGAAACAATGAGCTGTGAAACAATTCTGCTGCAGCAGTTTTACATTTAGAACATGGAAAATGAGTGTCTGTGTTAAAATTTCAGTGAGGAATCACGTACCATCTACAAGTACTTGCAAGGTCCATACATTACTTACATCTGTGCTTTGGGTTATGTCTGAAGCCAGCTTACCCTGTCTCCTGAACAAAAATGTTTTTAATCTTTGTCTCTGAATATGTTTAGTAAAATTTAAATTTCCAGTTTAGATAAAACAAAGAGATAAATTACAAGATCATAAATAGGAAAAGTCTGACTACTTGTGCTTTTCTTTCCTAATAATGTCATTAAGGGAATATTACACTACACAGAAGAGTCAGGGTAGGACAGCAAGAAGTGCAAAATAATCTACTAATACTGTGAAACTCAATTGGATGTTATTTAACTGGGCAGTAAATGAGCTATTTTAAGTGTTTCCTTTTACTTCAGACAGGTGGCTCAAGCATGCTATTTGGAATTCATTTACAGTCAATAGATTCATAGCTAATAACTAAAAAATACTTCCTGAAAGTATTATAACCAAAATGTGACAGTCAAGCCTGAAGCCTGAATTAAGATGCATTCTTTTTTAAGGAGCAAAAAGCACCTACATTGAACCAAAATGTATTTTCAGGAACTTTGATGAAATTTGTATGAGGAGTCCTAGGACAGATTGGTTTTATTTGCCATATTTATTACATTCAGTGTGCGTTGAAAAAAAGTTGGTCTTCCTGCAACAATATCAGTTCCTGCGGTGAAAAGATGTATGTGATAGGTCTGACCAATGCATCAGCTTTAGCATTTATGTATCACTCTAGCTGAAAAAGAGGGAGGTAAGGGAGAAATCCTTCTTTGGAGAGTTTCCAGGGATATTTTGCAAAGCTGACAAGGAGAGTTCTGAAAATTCTTACAATGTTTGAAATTGTGCACACATTCTTATGCAGGGAACAGTTTTGGGTTTTTTCCTTCTGTGAAAGGCCATCACTAGGAATAGTTGGCCATATCCTGCAGTTAAGGGAACAAAATTCTTTAGGTATTCTCACAGGAATTTAGATAATATTGTATCTTTCAAAATATGTGGAGTTTTAACTAATATTTCATTCAAAAAACAGTGGGTTTTTTCCTTCTTCTTTTTTTTTCTTAAAGCCTCTGCCTCCTTGTCATGACTCTAAGGAATCTATGCAGGTGTATAAACAGCACTGCAAAATAGCAGAAGAGTATCATGAGGTCAAGAAAGAAATTGCTCTGCTGGAAGAAAGAAAGTGAGTAACTTTCCCAAAGGATTTACTGTTGTGTATTCTCTTTGTAAAACCCTGTTTGAAACATGAAGGTCTAACATTGTATTTTCTGACCTTGTATACCTATGTACTTATATATGTATATACTTATTTATACATACCTTATAGTTGTGGCCTTCCAGTATCTGAAGGAAGCCTACAAGAAAGATGGAGAGAGACTATTTATAAGGGCCTGGAGTGACTGGACAAGGGGGAATGGCTTCAAACTGTCAGAAGGCAGGGATAGATGGGATACTGGGAGGAAATTCTTCCCTGTAAGGGTGATAAGGCCCTGGCACAGGTTGCCCAGAGAAGCTGTGGCTGCCCCTGGATCCCTGGAAGTGTTCAAGGCCAGGTTGGACAGGGCTTGGAGCAACCTGGTCTAGTGGAAGGTGTCCCCTGCCTGTGGCAGGGAGTTGGAATTGGATTATCTTTGGGGTCCCTTCTAACCCATGCTATTCTATGATTCTATGATTTCGTGCCTCTGCCTGATGGTCACAGTAGAGCACAAGTTGGCCATTGCTCTGTAGGATCAACTGGAGCCACTAAGGGCTGTCATAGTTCTGGGCCCTCAGCTTTGTGGATGTCCCTTAAAACCTTCATTGACAGCCTCTAGGTCACATAACAATCCAGTTCAGCTGGTACAGGTCCCCTTTTCAATTTTAGTTTTTTCAATAAACTTTGCACATTTTAATGAAGAACATAATGGATCCTCATTTAGGCTTAGAATACTTGACAATATTAGTAAACATATTTATTTGGTTTTTGTGTACACTGGTTCAATAGACATTGGCATTTCAGGTGTTCATACCCAAAGTGAATAAGATGGAGACTTTTTTCTTGTCTATGGCCTGTACTCATAGCCCTGTCATCTTTTGCCTGACTATTAAATGGCAAAGTGCACTCTGTGGCTGTCAGTCCCCTTCCTCAAGAAACCTGAAAAAGAAATTCAGAGAGAGGAAAGAAGGTGAGTAATGAAATCTCTGCCCAGCTGACCTTGCAATTCAGCCAAGTTTGCATCCCTGGGAATCTTCAGCTGCAGAAGCAAGATGATGGGAGGGAAAATGTTAAAATCCTGTAGTCTTACAAGACAGCCAAAGAACTCCCTGAATCCAAACTATGCAGGATAAGAAAGTGACATGTCTTTATCTGGGTTGATGGCTATAAGCACAATATAGTTACTTTTTGCCTGAAGTGTCAAAGCTAGTTGAAGTTTCCCACGGCAAATCCTCTTCCACTGAAGGACTGTGTGGCACTCAGATATTGACAGACTGGAACAAAAGCTAAAAAAAAAGATTTCCAATGTCATGGGTAAATGCATTTTGCATTTGATTCATCATTTTGCAGTGTTTTCATTTGATCCATCATTAATTGAACTTGGCCAATCAAAAGTAATTGGTATTTTTAAAAAGATTAGAAGATAATTAATTTTCAAAAATTTGCAATGATTTTTCAAATTTGGTTGTCTAATATAAGCTGCTCACATATGTGTTTAGCAATCAATTCAGTGGAAACCACGTGTCTTTGTCTACTCTGAAAATCCAAGCGCAATATAAAATATTAAATGGTTCTTTAAGTGCTTGACTTTAGTTGTATAAACACCAAAGGTAGCCTTAAATCATTTGGGTTTTAGAGTCTACTAATATAAATCCATTATTATTATTATTATTGGTGCATCCCTGAATCAGTTATGCCTATTTATGAAGAATGCTTGGAGCCCATGAAAATGAGACATTCATGTATATTTTTGCACTTTCTGGAATTAAAAAATAAATTGCTGTTTGAATGCAATTTTTTTATCTATAGGTCTGTGGTACTAGCTAAATTAGAAACAGTTTGCTTCTTGAGAATGGCAGGTACATGCACAAAATTGTTTACATGAACTCACAACTATCCTAATCAACCTCTGAGCTTGGAGGTCAGCTTCTCAGTGGTGCTTATCCTGGATGAATTAAAGGGCTTCCGGCTGGCATTTTCCTTCATTCCACCAGTGGATGCCAACAGTGGAACAATGTTAGGAAGTTTCCACCACTGCTGTCTTTGCTGAACCCGTTCTGTGAAGTCCATGCCCCAGTAAACACATGTTAAGAATGGCTGAATAAGGCAACAAATGGAATTATATTATTGTGACTCTTATATACCTTCTAATCACATATTTGCATCCTCGTGTTCACATGCTGTCTAGCTGTGAAATGCCTAAACACGACAAATATCAGGGCAGCACCTTTCACACCTCCCTTACGTCTTAATCTGAAAAAGTGATCCTACAGCACTGGGATCAAAGATGTTTAATTTCCTACAGACTGGTGCACTGTGGTTGCCTGATTTTGAGGTTTAACAAGCTGCAAGTGCCAACTGAAGGTATTTTTTCTCCAGATGTGGGCTGTTTATAACTCTTCCCTCCAGGTAGCTTATCTATTTTGTAGTATTTAGGAGCAGGTCTCATGAGACTGCCTTTCCCCCATGGGTATCTTTCCTTTCTGTAGCATTCTGTTTTTATTAAACACTCCAGAAACTAATTGGGACGTCTGTACCACATGAAGTTTGGTTGAAATTGAAAGGTGGATTAGAAAGTTATTAGGACACATGTAACTTTACACACATGTAAGCAAACAAACCTGAACACATTAGCCTTGATTTTTATCTAAAACTAGATAGAAAGGGAGTATAAGTGTGGAGGCAAAGGAGTAAGTGAGAAGTAAAAGAGAGTTTTTCTCTAGTGTTCACTGATTGTTGTCTAAAAACATTATCAGCACTTACAGTTTGAGGGTTAAAAGTAGTTTAGGGGGTAGCATATACTGAATGAAGAGTGGATTATAATGACTGGGGTGACATGCATGTTTTGCATTGTGTGTGTATATATATATATATATGTATGTATATATATGTATATATATACGCATGTATATACTTGTATATACTCAAATATACACCTTATAACTGTGGCATTTCACTACCTGAAAGGAGCCTGCAAGAAAGATGGAGAGAGACTATTTACAAGGGCATGTAGAGACAGGACAAGGCAAAATGATTTTAAACCAATAGAGAGTAGGTTTGGATTGGATATTAAGAAGAAATTCTTCCCTGTGATGATGTTGGGGCACTGGAAACAGTTGCCCAGAGAGCCCTGGCTGCCCCATCGCTGGAAGTGTTGAGTATTCCATTTTTAGAAGGCAAGGATGCTTTGACTTGTCTAAAAAGTCTGATGAGATACACAAGCTTTTAGCCTCAAAACCAATTATAATCAAATTGAAAACATGGAATTTAAAATTTTCTAAAATTTGCCCCTGCTGTGGGCGTCTTCTTCTACATTTGAATTTGAATGTATGGAAACAAAGATTCCCAATTGCCTACTACACCTGCTATCTATTGTCTATTTCTCTTAAATATTATTTTGATAAAATGGGCAATGATCAAGTTTCATCCCTTGTAATGGGAACAAACAGCTTTTATTGTGTTTTTCAGTGTACATTTTTACCAAAGGCAGTTGGATGTGTACCCTTGCCAGTGCTCCCATCTTCTCTCCCCAGATCAATTCACCTGTGTCATTCCAATGGCAAGTCCCACCTGGCAGTTTCTGTACCTGTGGTGCCTGCGGATAGTACACACAGAATGCTGAAGGCTATGACTGACAGGAGGAAGCAGAAAATGAATTGCACAAATATTTTTTATTTGTTGGCTAGGAGGAAGAAATAATGTTTAACTTGATATAAATATCTGTACAGGTATTCGAGCTTTTTAGGAAAAAGAAAAAAGGAATAGAGATAATTCTGCTTTAAACAATTTTTGTTCCAATCGCCAAAGTTCAGTGTAACCTTTCATACATTAAATAATACATGCACATATATATATTTTTTTTTTTTTAAGAAATAAAAAGTTGAAAAACATTGTTTTAAAAATAGTGAAAAACACTGAATCTTTTTCTACTTTTCAAAGGCTTTTACTTCTGCTTAGCTTGACTTGTAATATGAGCATCAAGTAAGGCCAAAGTAAAAAGTCAGTGAAGTGAAATGACACGGGTTGCTTTTCATGAAGGCAAGAACAAAGCTTACTTACTTTTTCTGTTGTGCAATATAGATGGCAAGAGAATGTACTAGGCTGGCAGTGGGAGAGAAGATGACAAGTATTTCACAGGAAAATGGGGAATGTGAGAGAGAAAAAGAGATTGCAGTTTCAAAAAAGGGAAAATCAAAGGACAAAGCAAATAAGGATGGGAAAAAGTTACTCAAGAACAAAAAAGGAAGCAAGAATTTGAAAGAACATTGGGTAGATTTTTTTGCTAATTTAATCATAGCTTTGTTTGCTGTCTTCACTCAAACTCTTCACATTTATGCCAGCAATATGTAGTACAAGGGAAAAAACCACTCTGGAATGGGAGACATGATTGAAAATAAAAGAAAAGGGTGTGGAAGCGAGAACACACCAGATTTAGGGCACAGAATGTAATTTAATTTATGTTCCAGAAACACACACGCATTTCCATAACAGATGTTTTGGGTATCTAACTCTGGGTGAAAGGGATGGGATGGCTGGTTATTTTGAGCACTTGTTATATTGCTATTACTAGATAATGACCCTGGATTATGTAGTTAAATATTAGAGTTGCCATGGTTGCTAGCTGTATCTTATATTCTTAGCACTGGCTGGTTATCTCTTTTTCCTCCCCCAGACAATTCTAATATAACTCTACAGAAAATATCATTTGATCACCACCTGGTTTAGGATCATTCATTTTCTTGGCCATGGATATGATTTCTTTTCCTTCTTTTACACATTACAGTAGACATAGAATCATAGAGTTGTTAAGGTCGGAAAAGACCTTTAGGATCATCAAGTCCAACCACCAACCCAGAACCATCTCCCTGTTCACCATTAAACTGTGTCCTCGAGTGCCACCTTCATGTGTTTTTTTAACACCTCCAGTGATGGTGACTCCAACACTTCCCTGGGCAGCCCATTCCAGTGCTTGACAAACCTTTCAATTAAAAAGTTTTTTCCGAATATCTAATCTGAACCTCCCCTGGCACAACTTTAGGCCATTTCCTCTCACCTTGTCCCTTGTTCCCTGGGAGCAGAGCCTGACCCCCACCTGGCTCCACCCTCCTGTCAGGGAGTTGTGAAGAGGGAGAAGGTCCCCCTGAGCCTCCTTTTCTCCAGGCTGAGTCCCCCCAGCTCCCTCAGCTGCTCCTGGGGCTCCAGACCCTTCCCCAGCTCCATTCCCTTTTCTGGACACACTCCAGCACCTCAATGTCTCTCTGGTAGTGAGAAGCCCAGAACTGGACTCAGGAGTTGAGGTGTGGCCTCAGCAGTGCCCAGCACAGGGGGACAGTCACTGCCCTGGTCCTGCTGGAAACGCTATTGCTGATAAAATCCAGGATCCCAGTGGCCCTCTTGGCAAATGACGTGCAGTGGAGATGTCTGCTTAATTTTGTGCAAGCTTTTCTTGTGTTTTAGCTTGCTCTCATGACCATAGGACTGTTTCTAAGCTTTTTAGTCCAGAGGATTTCTCCAGGTACACTGTTTCTTGAGTGTCTTTCCCAACACTGTGAAGACAAGTAGTTTTCAGACTTCCAAGTACTTCAGAAAAAGATTGGTGTAAACCTTAAAAGCAACCTTTTAGCTCAGTAATTTTTGCATTCTAGGCCTGTTTTTTCATCATCTCACATGTATGCAAAATATATGTTACTTGCTAAATACTAGAAATTAAATTACAGCTTTCCTAATACAAAGAGAGACCTCCTCCTCTAAACGAAGTGTCCTTGCCATTGGAAGGTCCTTTCCAAATGAAACTATTCTGTCATTGTCTGACCTTTTATGTGTTGGCATCTGAGACACACTTTCATTTATGTGAAAGCAGACTTTAATGTCTTTAGTGATGATGTTTTTAAATTAATTAGTAGACTTTGAACATGCAAGGACAATCTCCTCAGCAGTTACCTTACAGGGTCTCATAATTCCCCCTGATGTGAAAGCCATGCTAAATATGGGAAGAGAAAATGACCTTATGGCTACTAGTACATACCAGTTGTCAGGGAAGATACTGTATGGCCACAGATATGTGGTCCTAGATACCTTGTTCACAATGGGGGAAAGACAAATCTGATACTTTGTATTCTGGAAACTGTTTTCCTTGCGTCCAGTCCATCTCTAAATCTGCTGAGTCTGTCACTTTTCTTTGTATTTATTCCCTGTGAATATGAGTGTTAAGGAGCTCTTTTCTCTGCATGTTCAGTCATTAAGGCCAGAACAAGAGAAATAATTTCGCTAAGACAATGCTGTGCTTTTCTCCTGCTTTGGCATGGCTTGTGGTTTATTGGTTTGTGATGCAAATCACTGATGTTGCCTCCGAAACCCCTCCCCAAAAAAGAACACTTCAAGTGCACATTACAGATTGTCTCAAAGCTTTGAGTACCTCAGCACTAGTTTAGAAAATACCTTATCAATACTGTTAATATTTAAACTTGGGGTAACCATTCACAGAAAACACAGATTACACAGTGCTACATCTATTTATTAAGCATCCACAACAAAGTCTAGATGGTGCAAGAGCTTGGTATGGTGTTCTTTAACCTCTGAAAGCTAAGTTCAAATCTTGGATTAGATCAGATGTAAATGTTAGTTACTGTCCTCATCCTTTTGTGAGCTCCGTAAACTACACCATTCATAACATTTAGCAATTCCCTGGTACTCTAATTTTAGATCTGTGGCAGGCTGACAGTATTAACCTGAAACATCAGCCTATCCCATAAACAGGTGTTGATCCTGATGGGAAGGGAATAAGTAGGTTCTGCTGACTCAGAAGTGGGCAATTTTACTACCTCAGTGCAAGGAAACTGCTTTCTGTGAGGGAGGTATGAGAGTGTGGACTACAGCAATGAGTATATTTTGATTTTAATGCATTTAGAGTTTGTTTGATAGCAAAGCTAAATCCTGGGGAGGGAGGATTATCTGTGCTGCTTGAATATTACTGGAGAGCAGCATGAAAGCCATGCCTGCACAGAATGTCATCAAATCAGGACTGACATTCATTAATAGAGCTGTCTGAGTTTGCACGTTGTCTGTCTGTGCCTCTCCTGGCTCAAGTCCAGAGTAGTGAGAGGCTCAAGTCCAGAGTAGTCAGTACCATTCCTTTTCAAGTACTGAAAGTCCCCACTTGCTTTTGAGGTGCTGATTACCTATTAGTGTGTTCACTGCATCTCCCTTTTAAGAAGCTCATGAGTATTAGAAAAGTAAGGAAGAATTATTCTGAATTCATTTGTTTGGACACTTCTGATTTAATAGTCTGTAATTTGAAAGAGCTTAATTTAGCCCTTCAGTCCAACATTTCACCAGAGAATAATTGCAAAGAAATATTGCAGAAGTTCTCATTTGGTCTCCAGAGACAAAAGTCTTCCAGAGGAAGTCCAGAGAGACTGGGGAAAAAAAAAAAAAAAAAAGGAAAAAAAAAGGAAAAAAAAAGGCAACTGGAGTTGTAAAACTTTGTTGTCCCTGAATGTACTTCTCACATGAAATCACTCATCCATGGACTCTGGCTCATGAATAAGAGCTGTCTAGCAAGATTATCTTGCCCTCTTTGAAAATTGGTTGATCTAGAATGGCCCAGCCACAGAGAAATGAAACTCTTAGTGGCTTGCTGTGTTTAAAACTTGTACAGCTATGTTGTGTTAAATGTAAACAGAATGCTACTGAGCAAAAATACCCTCTTGATGTTTTCTCTCAAAGGCCTGATTGAACGTACCTATCGCCTGTCACCTGGTAAAGGGAAAAAGAAGAGGCTTTGCTGCAGCATAGCTGCATTACCTCAGTAGTATAAAACAAAGGCATCGTATAGGAGGATGCCTATATGCTGCCTCTTTGAGATGGTTTAAAATTTCTGTAACGGCTGCTAACTCTTCTCTCTTTTTTCTTCCTTTTATTTTTTATCTAAGGGAAGCACAGTTGGTAGAAATGGCTGTGCCAAGGGTCTCTTCTAAGTTGTGACTCCTTGAACTGCAGTAACTGTGACTGTAAAGAGTCAACTAAACCATGGACAAACTCTGCTGTCACTGAAAGCTGCAGTAAAGACAGAGAAAGGTCAAACTGATCCTAAAAGAAGGCCAGACAGAAGTGTTTTTCAAAAGCCAGATTTACAGTTTTGCTGCTCTAAGTGGTAGCTTTGCAGCTACAAGTAACAGAAGTGATCAGCTAACACGGAAATGTTATCTTCTCGTGAATACTCTGACCTGTGGGAATAGAATTCCTGATCTGTGAGAATTTCCTGTCTGAAAGCACTGGTCTAGCCTGACAAGAGGGCTCCTTTAAGGACTGCAGTGAAATCTATCCATTTTGAAGGCATTAACAACTTCCCACTGATGATCTACAAGCATTGTTTTGACATGACTGAGAAATAAAGTCACAGGGCTATGAATAGTTAAAAGATTAACTAATCTCTGAGACAGAATGATCAAAAGAACTTTTTAGAAGAGACTTCCTGTAACGGGTGAATTTTTGACTTAAAGGAAAAAAAAACCCAGAGGCCAGGCTAGCCTGGTGGGTGACTAAGGGGAGAGCAATTAGATACTCTGTGAATTACTCATGCCTTCAGTGTGTTTTAAGACCTCTTTTATCTTAACTTGTGCTGAGGTAATTTCAGTTGATACTATACAGGAAACTCCAGCTCCTGACTAGCTCTGGGAATACAGGGCACTGTGTGACTCCATCCAAAAGAAGCCACAGCTTAAATCCTCCTGTGTCTGCACTTAAGAGGACCAGGAGGAGGTCAGGTTTTCAGCTGTATCACTCTTCCTCAGCAGCAGGGCTAAGGTCTGAGCCTAAACACATTATAGAAACAATATATGTAGTTCAGATTCAGTGCCTAGTACTTACTGGATTTGTCTGTAGTAGAGAAAAGGAAACCAGGCACACTTCACAGAACTTACTGATAAATGTAACCAACCAAACAAAAACACCTCCCTCTCTTTCAATGATATCAGGTATCAAGAGAAAAATAAATTGCTATTCTTCTGGCAAAGTATTAGCAAGTCATCTCCAGGAACCTGATTCTCCACCATGAACTGTGTGTTCAGCTCTTACTGATGTTAGAGATCCCAGAATCATACAATCAATACAATGGTTTGGATCGGGAGGGACCTTAAAGCTCATCCAGTTCTACCCCCTGCCATGGGCAGGGACACCTTCCACTAGACCAGGTTGCCCCAAGCCCCGTCCAACCTGGCCTTGAACCCTTCCAGGGATGGGGCAGCCACAGCTTCTCTGGGCAACCTGTGCCAGGGCCTCACCCCCCTCACAGCCAAGAATTTCTTCCCAACATCCCATTTCACCCTGCTTTCTTTCATTTTAAAGCCATTCCCTTGTCTTGTCACCCATGTGAAAAGTCCCTCTCCAGCTCTGTTGGAGCCCCTTTTGGTACTGGAAGGGGCTCTAAGGTCTCCCCAAAGCCTTCTCTTCCACTGAGCAGTCCAAAATACAGACACATGAACACAGCAATTTTTAGGTTTGGTCACTGAACAGCAAAACTATCAGAGATTTTGGAAGCTTCATCTTTTAAAGGGAAAAAACAGGACTCTAAAAAATTAATCTTCTAGGTCCTTGTTTCACAAAAGTTCAAATACTATAAAGTAAGTTAACAGCCCATCTTTGACCTAACACAACAACAAATTTTTGCCTACTGCCACTTTTAATATTTGGGGTTTTTTTATAACCATCAGAAAGGAGCTGATTGCCAGACTGGAACAAGTGGAAAAAGAAAGCATGGATGCTGCTCAGCTGGCTAAGGAGTATGCAGAACTGACAGAGGAGAACCGAACACTGAAGCTGGCCCAGACACAGTGCGTGGAGAAACTGGAAAAGCTCAGGATACAGTACCAAAAAAGACAGGGTTCCTCATAACTCGCAACTAGCTCATGGGAGGCAGTTCATACAGGGTTGGTCCTGTGCTGGAAAGAGATTTTAAAATAAAGATCTGTTTAATATGTTACAACACTTTACTACAGATACAGAGTATGTAGAAGTCTATATTTGATTTAATGCTTGCCACTCAATAGCTTAATATAATGGATATTTCATCCATTATATAATGGATGTTTTATTTCAAGTAATGTAACTGAAGTTAATCTATCCCCATTATATGTTCTAGTGGATCAGGTTTCTTTTCTAAACATATTTCTTCCAATTTAAGAAGATACGGACACACTAGAAAATTATATAAATAGTCTTTGCGCTGGAAATTTGGATCATACTAAGGCATACAGCAGAGACAATGTTAATATATGGAATATATGTATGTTAATTTTAGTTTGGTGAATTCTTTTTAAATTATTTTTCTCATGCCTAAAGTGTTTGGAAATTATCTTGAAGCAGATCTCCTCACTGGTAAAAACTGTATTTCATGTCAACTTCACACTGTTGTATAAAATCTGAGAAATTGCACATTAAAAGTTGAAGTAACAAAATCATTTTTTATCAAACAAGTGCACTGCCAGTGATAATTTGCAAGTTATAAAATTAAAAGGAAACAGATTAGATCAAACTTTCTTTCCTCAAGTGTAAAGATTACTTGTAAGTCTTTTTATTGTACTTTTTGGCATGCAAGAAATGAAATACTAATGTAAAAATCATAGTTTCATCATAGTTTCAACTATGTCAGTAAAATTGTTTTTGAGGATCTTTTGTTCTTATTTTCTGGTCTGTTTTGAAACATAAGTGGCTATAAGTAGGGACAGGAGTTCCGTGATACACAAATAACTGGGAAGTAAAATGTCAGTTTTACTTGCTCTATTTATCCCTGTATTTTCTTAGATCAACTGAAAAATCTTTGTTATACTTCCATTTTTATTCATATAGCAGTTTTTTCATTAAAAGTGGATGTAGAAAAGCCCTTTTATGATCTGAATGTTCTCAAATCACCTTGTATTTTAAACTCTGCTTGACAGATGCAGCTTGTTACATCTTCATGAGCTTGGAATTCAACTTAATGTGTTATTAGTACTGAAATGTGTCTTAGTAATTGAAAACTATGAACTTAAAATTTCCACCAGAACATTAGCTTTGATTATTATCATTAATCTATTATGAAAATGGAATTGCACGTTAATCAGAACAATTCCTGGCGGCAAAGGGGACAAAAAATAATTACAATCTGCCTGTTATTTTTCTGTGCTAATTGCCTACAGTATTCCCGGCTGCACAGGTGTGAAACTGGCTCTGCATTACTCCAGGCACCTGGCACTGCAGCAGGAGAGCATGGAGAGGTAGCAGGAGAGGACAACTTTGTTTCCACTTCTCCTCCTGAGCCACCAGGGCAGCGTCAGCATCCAAACCTGGTACTGCTTCCTGCTCTACCCGGGAAATCACTACTCTTGAGGCACGCGCTTCCTGCTGGGATGCTCCCTGAGCTGTGTAACACTGTATTTATTCCTCTTTCCTCATTATCTGAGGATCCAATTTTCACTGTACCTTGTGGAAGTTGAGGAGGAAAAAACCACAGTTAATAAAAACCACTTGGAATATCGGGCCTGGAAGCGCTGAAAAAGCCTTGTTTGAGTTTTGCACTGATGGGAAACATAACCTGAAGAGAAATCAGAGCTTTGCCTTGAGCACAGAACACCACAGAATCTAGAATGTACTTTTTTTGGCCTGTGTTTATGTGTTTTGAGCAAGAGAATTTTCATTTTAAAATAGTTTGTCATTTTAGTCTTTTCATATAGACTTGAAAACATCATCCAGTCAGATGATTTCAGTGAATTCATTGAAAACTATATAAAGTACATAAAACTAGTTTATTGACAGACTGGCTTTGGATGCAAATGGATCAGACAGCAGACCTTTACTTACAAGAACTGTTTGCCTTGAAATTTTCTATTTAAGTGCAGCCACTGCTTTAGATATCAGAAAACTAACAGATCATGTGCTGGGAGAAAAAGCTGAGGGAGAGCCACAGTCAGGTGGAGAAGGAAAGCTTGGGCCTCATTTGTGACAATCAGCACTTTGAGAATAGTCAGGGAGTATGTTTCTCCTAACCTGTAGGTACTGACCAGTATAGAAGAATTCAGGAAATATTTTACAGATGTGCAGACATCAAATTTTTGGTGTGGTCCAGCCTACTAGCCTGGATAATATAAAATTCTTAAACCATCCCAAAATAATTCAAGTCAAAGACTTATGTTCAGCTTGGACTGTAGCTATGTGCAATCAAATTTTCCTCTTGCTTTTAGTTATGGTGAAAGTAAAAAATAACAGCCCTGTATGAATGTATTTGCCTGCATGCATGCTCATGTGCCTGAGAGCAGTGACTCAGAGAAATTGTATCACAATACAAATGAGTAAAACTGATACGGAAGTACCAAGGAAGAAAAATTAAAGTATCTCTTGAAAACTATTTTTAAAAGAAAAAATAGTTGGGGAAGTGGGATTCAAAGGCAGGAAGGTAGGGAAATGGAATTTTCCAAAAATATTCATAGGCAAGTTAAATTAAAATGTAGCATAGTCAAGATAACCCAGAAAGTCATCCAGGTGTTGAAAAGAGTAAAGGTAGCTGGAACAACCTTCTGAGAGGTAACTGCTGTGTCTGTCATTCATCTCCTGATTTGATTATCAAGAGCATAATAGTGAGAAATATTTCACATTCAGTAAGTCTCCCTCCAATTTTGACATGCTGAGTTTTTTCTCTAGACACACTGGAGCTCTGCTGACTAAATAGCTGAAATTAGGCTTTTTAATAAAGGATTTATCTTACTGATCCTCTGTTTTCCAAATAGGCAATACGATTTGTGCCCTGGTTGAAGTGGTCTGGACGCTAGGTCCTGTTGTATGTATCATGCTATAAAAACAAGTTTTGTACAATTATTTCAAAGATGGTTTTACATTGTATTTCACCCAAGAACTTAGAAGCCTGTTTCAGCTTTTGAAATCAAGTGCCAATGAAAGGTTCAATTTTATAACATATGAATGTTATAAAATTGAAGCCTGTGAGAACTGCAGTTGTATTACAGACAAAGTGTATTTCTTGCTGTTATCTAGATTATTCAGGTTAGCAAAAGTAAGCATGCCACTACCACGGTAAATGCATTTGCTTCAAACCACTTGAAAACCAGTGAAGTACATGGGTTTAAAATAAAAACAAGACCTTTGCTTTCCATTTTCTATCATTGCTAACTAACTTCCTTCCGTCGTAAAGAATACTGAACAAACTCAATTTAAGGCTTCCAGTTAGCAAGGATATGACTCATGCGGTCTTGAAACAGCCAGAGCCAAGGTTGACGTGACGCTTGGAAAGTCTGGAAGATGAGGACCTGCGAATTTGAGTTCGGTGCCTATTTTTTTTTTTCAAATGTTTCCCTTTCCAGGATTACCTCTGTTCTGTCTGGTTTTGTGAATTAATGATCTCTGGAAGTGTGTTACCTTCCCCCAGAGGCTTTATTGCCATCTAGGCCTTTGTGAGGATTACACAGTGCTAATAGTGGAGACAAAGAGGCATGGGTGGGACAGAGAGGTGTCTTCAGCCTTCCTTTGGGTTGTGTGGTTGGGGAGCTCTGACATGTGACCCTTTGCTGCTTCATCTCCAGTCACAGAGCACCTTGCAGAAATGGACTAGTCACAGTCTTAATCATGAAGCCACTTGGTGGTTTTGCCTACTTAAAATTTCTTTCTTGACCAATGCACAAAGTGGAAGTGTCTAAAGTAACAGGGGAGACTTGTCTGGAGGAGTCTGGCCTCTCTTTCTGTGGGGGGTACAAGATGTGCAGTGGTGGAAGAAAAGGGCTGCAGGGAAAGGATGTTTAGTCCAGACAGTGATGTAACAGGAAGAGCACTGGCCCTGTCCAGCAGGACTGCGAGGAGAATTGACAAAACCTGGGTGCTGGCATGACTTTTCTCTCCCATCCTTATACCTCCACAGTCATACCTGTGCTCCCACAGCTCTGAGGGTCTTCTCCCTCCTGGTGGAATGTCATGGCATGCACATGCGTGGATGACATGGTGATACATATCTTTGGAAAACCCACGATGAAATTATTAACTGTCTTCATGACAGGCCTGGAAGGTGTGCAGCAATGAAAGACTAAGGCCAAAACAAGTACCAAAAAGCTGGGCCCTGTTTTCCATCTTGATGGACTTCTCTGGCACGAGACCAGACACTGGCTGCATGACTGCACCACGGTGCACATTATGGAGGGAGGGAAGGTAGCAAAGCAGAGTTGGAGGGGCGGCCTCAACCTCACCATTTCCTTCACTGAGTCACTTGGTTTTGCAATGTTAAACTTGGCATTATCAAGATGGTCTTTCACGTGCACATCAAAACTGTGAGGCTGACACTTTAAATTCAAAGTAGATTATTTTATAAGAATCTACCTTGCTTGGGAAAGTGCCAGTCACCTCTAGGTTCTTCAGTGTTCCTTACAAGTAATGTCATGTGTTACTCATACCCATACGAATGAAAGATGACAACCATTCACAAGTCACTGTTATCCTCAGCCCAGGCTTCCTCCACTGCATGGTCCAGTGGTTTGTTCTGTTGAAAGCACAAGTTTTAGCAAATGAGTCACTCTGCTTTTCTACACACCAATTATCAGTTCCCCCTTCTAAACCTCAGTTCCTTTAATCCCCCCTGAGCACAATCCATCCCCACTGAGTAAGCAGCGTCAGCCTAGGGCTCAGATCCAGTTGGCTGGCGATCTTATGACATTGTCTGATGATCACCATGTGCTCAAGGTGGTTTCCAAATGCTACGTATGATGTTTTGTGGTTCGGTGCTGGTATGTGGTAGCAAGGAATTCTACCAGCCTGCAGGTGCCTGCTGTGACAAGTGCTTGGTTTCCTTGAACTGGTTAGAAAATATGAGAGTAGGTGGTCTGTGGATTTAGTTATTTGTCTGAATCTTATACTAAATTTTAACACAGGAATTAGGGAAACAAAATGAGGATGTGTGTGCTGATGTAACAAATGTGCAGCCAGATGCCAAAGTGTGCTTTGGGTGCTTAGAATGAGTTAAGTGATATGAGAACTGTAAATGATGGAAAGGAAGTAGGTACAGCTAGGAAGAGGAACTGGTGAATGAGCTGTTGCCTTAACTGCTTGTTTTCTGGCTGCTTACGGCTTGCACCAATAGAATGTATAGGCTGTTGTCCTTAGCTCAACATTAAGAACCTTTTGTTTGGATGTTTCCCAACACTTTTCCAAGCCTAATTTACACTGACATTTTATACTGGAATATTTACTTCATTAAGGTTATGTTTTTGTCAACTATGTCTAGAATTAACAGAGTTATGATGCGATACAGATGTCAGAGCATTGCAGATGGTTCTACAGAAAGAGGAATAACCAGTATCAGGATATGACTATATTCTGCTAATCATAGAATCATAGAAAACCTTGAGTTGAGAGGGTCCCATAAGGGTCATTGAGCCCAATTCTATGCCAACTGTTGTATTTGCATTAAAGATAAATAAAGCCTTGATAAATAGCCTATGTAGAGTAAAAGCTGCACTGAAGCCAGAGGACTTCAGTACTGAAATAACTGCAGCCCCAGTAATGGGCTTTTGCTGCTTTCACTGCACAAGTAGAGTTTGGTACTTTTATGAACTAGATCCCCAGTTTCCCACATGAAGGGATAGCAGTGTGATGTTCTGTGATTGAAAAACTTCCACCTCTGTCTTGGAACTTTTTTACAAGTGTATGACAAATCTCAGTGCACAGCCCAGATTGCCTTGTGGCCACAGCATTCTCCACAGCCATTTCACCACAGTGTTCTTCCAGCTTGGGCCTTTGACTCTCACATTCCTCTGCTGTGTGTGGACAGCTGAGATGTCAACCATTCTGAACATTTTAAGAGCAGTCAGAAGCAAATGCATCATTTAACATTACCTGCTAAGAACCTTGACTATCTTGTGGTCAGACCTTTTTTGTACTCCTGGTCTGCAAGTACGTCAGTATATATGTTTACTGATTAGATGTCAGTACAAAAAAAGCCAAATGCTAGTATTCACGGAAGACAGAGGCACATTCAGACATACTCCTATAAATGCTGTTCTAAATAATAGACTTATTCAGGGTGTGCCCTCCATGGCTGTGAAAATAAAAGCCAGCTACTCACATATGAGGAAGTACCTCCTGATGAATTATCTGTGCCAAGAATGCAAACACTTCTTTTTGAAATAATTTCAGAAAAGGAGTATTCTTTCAAGCAAAAAAAACCCAAACCACCCACATTACAGTTCCCAGCTAATATAAATTACATCCAGCTATGCACTGACTGCTAAAAATGTGCTTAAATGTATTTATAACCCTTCAAATAGTTCTCACTAATTTACGTTGGTGGAACAGGCCCTTACATTTGACTGAGCTCCCTCTGGTGGGTAATGAGACATTATTATTACGAAGCAGAGATACCTAAGAAAATGTACAATTACGTTTGTCCAAGTGAAGCTTTATTTATTTAAGTATTTATAGCAAATAACTAGGTAAAAGTCAGTGTACAAATTTATCACTATCTGATCACATCTGAAACTACCCAAAGAGTGATATCCAATATTTTTAAGATAATAGAGATACTTCAATGGAAGTGTAGTTTTCAACAACACCTAACACTGAACATCACCTAACATGAGCACCTGAGTTAAATTTGTTCTTCCCCTACAGAAGCTCATGAGAGAGCTCATAATTAAAAATTATTACTGAAACTGAAAGAGGGTAGGTTTAGGTTAGATATTTGGAAAATATTCTTCCCTGTAAGGGTGGTGAGGCCCTGGCACAGGTTGCCCAGAGAAGCTGTGGCTGCCCCATCCCTGGAAGTGTTCGAGGCCAGGTTGGACATGGTTTGGATCAACCTAGTCTAGTGGAAGGTGCCCCTGCCCACGGCAACGGGAATGGAACAGGATGCTCTTGAAGGTCCCTTCCAACCCAAACCATTCTATGATTCTATCAATTAAATCATAAAATCTCTCTTTGTCTAAATTGCTTTTGGAGTTCAGCTGGATTCATGTGCCTAGAAATCTGGCCTATATGGCTTTAGACAGCACTGACTGACTGCAGGCACTTTGCAGTGCTTATTTAATGGTACAATAACTAAGAGCGAAATATACTTAAATAACACAGTACAGAACAACTGACGAAGGTGCCTCTTTTTTGCTGGTAAATTTTAATATGCCTTAAATCTCATAAACACTGGTATTAATGAGTGACCCATTTCTAAAAGAAAGCACAAGTGTTCTCTTCCTATTTTTCTCTTTGTATTTAGGTTAAGTAATCTGAATAGGGCAAGTGTCAGGCTTCAGAAGAGTGTCCTAATGCATGGGCAATGTTCCAACCACAGTATGAGTTTCAACGACCCAGAGTGGTTGTGCTGGAATATTAGGATTGCTTTACCAGTAATTAATTTAGTGGCTCTTGCACATCCCACAGTCTGTTTGAACAAACTTGGTTTTGGAAAATTTGGGTTCCTAGAACATTCTAAAGGGAAAAAGAGCAGAAAAAGCATTCAACTAAGTTTGGTCTTCTACTTTAGCTGCTTCAGAATTCACCTTCAATTAATAAAAGGAGGTTTATGTTTTGTCATTTGGCTGAAACATGATAAGAATAGAATAGAATTCTAGTTACACTGTATTTGAAAGTGAGACATGAAGATGAAAGATAAGGAGGATTTTACCGAAGACACCATTTTTACTGGCAGTTTTTGAGATCTTTGTATCTCCTGAGTATGACTGTATGTGCACTGTTTCAGATGTTTATGGTATTCTTCTAATCCTGTAAATTCTGTTCAAGGGAATTTCAACTCACAGTTTGACTGACAGAGTAAATCTACCACTGTCCAAAAGGAAATAATCACTGAATGAGAAAGTGGCATTTAAAAGTGCTTAACATTGCTTTCGAAATGAAGGTGTCCAAGTCTAAATGAGCAAGACTGCCTGGTAAGAAATCAGCAACCCCAAAAAGGCACCACATGGTGAACTGGATTTAGGCTCTGGTTCAAGACAACACTTACCATGGGGCACTGTGGCCACATCAAACAAACCTCTTGAACATATACCTAACTTGAAGCAATGAGTAGTTCCCACTGATTTGCCAATAGGACTATTCAAAGTAGGTTTATTCATGCACTGAAGTGTTTTGCTGGATTGAGGCCAGAGAGACCAGTGCCTCAGCTTGAACCTTGACTGTTTTGGGATACACTGGAATTTAATTACATGCTTGGAGTTTTCATACACTGTGCTGCAACAGGGCCTTTCCATTGAGCTGTCTGTCAGGGGGCTAAAAAGATCTTCACAGCATCTAATAGCAGAGAGGACCTTCATGTGGCAAGGTGCATACAAAACCATCTTGCTGCAGCACCATGAGCTGGGTCTAGATCCAGCTGCAGCTGCCACGCAAGACAGATGCTTGTAATGCAGAAGTAGTGAACAAAACATTCTCTTTGTCATTCCTGGTAAGCACATTTGTTCCCACTCACAGAACTGCAGCCATGCCAACCCATCTGAAGTGACTCTGTAGGGTCATTATCTAAAACTATATAAGTTTAAAAAGAAAAAAAGCAAGCAAACACAGAAGAAAGGTCAAGTATTTACAAAGCACTATAAAATACATTTAGAAATTGCTCGTAACTGGAAGACTAACAGCATTATATTATTAAAAATTTTAGAAACGCTCCTCTTGCTTTGCTTTTTTTGGAAAAATGCAGCAGAAATACTGGACTAGGACAAAATGCCATGGGTGTCTGTCAGGTCCCATTCCTCCTTTTCTCTCTCTTCATATACACCTCCCTGTTTTTCCAGCAAGAGGAGATCTCAGCTGCTTCAAAGATGAGATAGAGAAATAAAATGTTTCCCACAGCTGTGCTTGTGGCACCTTTTGTTGGAGAAAGTACCTTCCGCTTTTGATGCAGGAATTGGGCAGAGGAGGAGTGCTTGGATTAAAGATGGGTCCTCAGCTCTCCACAGGAATTGCTGCTCGAATTTGGATGTGTGATAAGCAAATGAAATTTTCAGTTTGCATGTGGTAAGGAATGACATAAAACTAAAATATTTCCCAGCTGAACTGACTCTGCAAACCAAGAACTCTGATGCACTGCCAAAATTCAGCACACATCTCTCTCTTCACAAATGCACACTTCACACAGGCATACGTGGCCACATACAATTTTGATTGTGATTTCATCTGACAATTTGATTCTCCCATACTGTCAATGCCATTCCTTCGGTCTTTGAAAATTGTGAAGGAAGAATATATCAAGTTCAAATACAAAATAGTCAAATATCTGGAACCTAGGAAGAAAAAAGATTCTGCCATTAAATTTGGATTAAACCTGTTGCCACTTTCCTGATTTGCTACTAAGAATCACAAATAAAAACTAATCAAAAACAAAGCTTTGCCTTCTTTTGCCCTTCCCTTCCCTTCC
>VZRV01008374.1:0-253728 GCA_013398115.1 Falcunculus frontatus | reverse complement strand
CAGAGGAGACCACAACACCCAAACCCGAAGAGACAACCCCAGAGGAGACCACAACACCCAAACCCGAAGAGACAACCCCAGAGGAGCCCACAACACCCAAACCCAAAGAGACAACCCCAGAGGAGCCCACAACACCCAAACCCGAAGAGACAACCTCAGAAGAGACCACAACACCCACACCAGAGGAGACAACCCCAGAAGAACCTACAACCTTGGCTGACTCTCCTACCACCCCCAAACCTGAAGAGACAACCTCAGAGGAGGCGACTACTCCCAAACCAGAGGAGACAACCCCAGAGGAACCAACAACCTTGGCTGACTCTCCTACCACCCCCAAACCCGAAGAGACAACCCCAGAGGAGGCAACGACTCCCAAACCAGAGGAGACAACCCCAGAGGAACCAACAACCTTGGCTGACTCTCCTACCACCCCCAAATCTGAAGAGACAACCTCAGAAGAGCCTACAACTGAGGCAGACTCTCCTACCACCCCCAAATCTGAAGAGACAACCTCAGAAGGGCCTACAACCAAGGCAGACTCTCCCATCACCCCTAAAGCTGAGGATGCAGACTCTTCGACCAGCCCTGCAGCCCCTGAGGCCGATACCACTGCCAGTAAAGCCATGGCTGCTCCTGCCAATGCTGCCACCACAACAGCTGGGAAGGACTCCCCCACACCTGGGGTAGACACGATGCTTTCAGATACCACAACGGAGAACAAGGAGACAACAACACTGAAGAAAGACAGAACTACTGTTCTTAAAGACATTTTCACAGCTGCTGCTAGGAAAGACACAGTTACTGTAGCTATGGTGACAGCAGCTAAACCAGGTGATTCTCCTAAAGGTATGGATGACATTCCAAACGCAGCTCCTACAGCCGAGCAACCCATCGCTGCTGTGGCTGAATCAGAAACAACTTCTACAGACACCAAGACTGCAACAACAGCAGCCACATCTCCCTTGCCCAATCCCACTGTGCTGGTAACAACCATCAAAGAAGATTCAACTCCTCAACCCAGTGAGGCTGTAATACCAAATGAAGAAGAGACAACTACAGAAACTGAGCAGGCTGGGCCAGCAGCAGACAAAGAGAGCCCAGGTGCTACTTGTGTTATTGTGGAGATGACAACAGCTGGTAAAAAAGAGGTAACAACCATCAAAGAAATGGGCACTACACCTGAAAAAGAAATAGAAGATGCCACTGAAAAGGCCCCTGGTATTGACAAAGAAGAGGTAACTACAGTTACCAAAGAAACCACGACAAGGGATAAAAAGGACACAATAGAAGAAATGTATCTTGTGTCTAATGGGACATCCAAGCCAACAATACATTTCCAGGAGGTCACTGAGGCCAGAGAAGAGCCTCACCCAACTGAACCCGAAACTCTGCCAGTGAAAGAAGAGCCCGAGATAAACAAGCCTTTAATACAGGTTGGGGACCTGCCAATGTTCCCTGGAGAAACACAAGGTAAGTGCATGCCAGCAGGTACAAAAGTGCCAGTAACTCATGGGAACATGGCAGTGTCCCATGGGCAGCCACAACCAAGCTGCCAGTGTCCCGAATACTGGAATCTCAGTTCTCAGCTGTGGGGTTAGTTAAATCCTGCAGGTATTTATGATCTAAAATTAATTGGTTTCAGTAATTGGTCCTACTGAAAATTATTTCCTATAAAGTAGTGTAGAAGATGCAAACAGATAAAAGGTCAACAGAAGAAGATGACAAATTTCTGAATCCCATGAAAAAATTGCTAGAAGTCAGGTTGCATATCCACCCTCCCTCATGTACCTAACGTGGTATTTTGTAGCCACCTACTAAAAATGTCATACAAGAGAGACAAGAAGTCTCTTGCCTCTGTGCTTTTTACCACAGCATTTTTCATGCCCTCTATTTTAATCAGATACAGCCTGCAGGTTCTTGGGCAATTTTTCAATCATATACTGAAAGATATTTTGGGGGGAAAAATTAGATTTAGATGCAAAATACTTGAATTTCAGTCTAAAAGAGATTCATCCTTCCTTTATATTTAACTGCATATGTATATTTAACTGAAAGACAGTGTAAATGCTTTTTTTTGTTTTAAAGAAATAACGAGAGGGAAGAGAAGCTGCTAAAGCAGCTTAAAGGAAAAAAAATCCTAGAGCATGGAGTAAGTCCATGAGGGATGTAGCATACGAGGTGTTTGTAGGTGTTTTCCTGAATTACAGGTACCTAGGTGGCAATAAGCAAATACACCCACACCTGGTCACTCGGCACTGCTGGGGCTACAGCACCAGAGCCGAACTTCCCAATAACACGTCCCCAACAAAGGAGTAATCCCTGGCCCACCGGTGGGGGCGAGGGGGAAAGCTAATGCCGTTCTTGTGGAACATTAAACAAACCCACCTGGCTGTGTTTTGCAGAGAGGAGGAACGACGAGAAGGACCTGTGCAGCGGCAAGCCGGCGGATGGCATGGTCACCCTGCCCAATGGCACCCTGGCCGTCTTCCGAGGTGAGACTGCTCCGAACATCCTCCACCTGCTCTGGCTCTGGCCTTGGCCCCGGCCCTCCTCCTTTTCCCGCACAGTCCCGGCACAGCGCCGGGGCTCCTCCCTCACCTTTCCCGGATCCAGTCCTTCACCCTCACCTGCCCCGGCCCCCTTCTCCTCCCTCATCTTCTTCTTCTTTCTCACCTGCTTCTCTCCTTCTCCCCCTTCTCCTTCTCCTCCCTCACCTGCCCCGTCGCTCTTCCTCCTCTTTTTCCTCCCTCACTCGCCCCGGTGCCCCTCACCCCTCACGAAACTCTCCCGAGCCCAGAGCCCGCCCCCCTCAGATCCCTCACGGTGCCGGCTCAGCCGCGTCCCCGAGGCAGGACGGTGATGTCCCCCCGCTGTGCCTGGGGCAGGACGGCGACGGCCCCCGCTGTCCCTGGGACAGGACGTGCTGTCCCCGGCGCCCCTCACGCCTTTTCCTTCCAGGTCACTATTACTGGCTGCTGAACGGCCGGACCCCGCCGACCACCAACCCCCGCCGGATCACCGACGGCTGGGGCATCCCCTCTCCCATCGACTCCGTCTTCTCCAGGTGCAACTGCGATGGGAAAACCTTCTTCATCAAGGTGGGAGCGGTCCCGGCCGGCGGGAAGGGGCGAGGCTGATGAGGAGCAGCTGGGGGGGCTCGGCTGGGAGAAAAAGAGGCTCAGGGGGGACCTTGTGGCTCTGCACAACTCCCTGACAGGAGGGGGCAGCCGGGGGGATCGGGCTCTGCTCCCAGGGAACAGGGACAGGAGGAGAGGGAACAGCCTCAGGTTACACCAGGGGAGGTTTAGATTGGATATCAGGGAAGAAATTGCCTAAACTTGTTTCCAGTATTCTTCCCAACCTGAAATAAAATGATAATGAAGTGCCCATGCCTCATTAAAGCTGTTACATAGTTATTTCCCAATAAATCATTCAGTCCTGGAATTCAAGCTGCTTGTTATAGCCATGAAAATTTAAGAGATTAGAAAGCAAACCCCTTTGTTCAGTAACCCCTCTCCTCTTAAAAATTAGCTTCTAAGATACTCTAGCCCTACTCAAAGGTTATAAGGCTGCAGAAGGTATTTTATGAAGTTGTAGTAGTTCTATCCCATTCGTAATGGATGTAGGAATGCTTCCACTCAGATTTACAATGTAGCTATCAAAGTGCTAGTGTTTATTTGTGAATAATTCTTCATGTTTGTGTTGCAGTTCAACAACCAAGAATTAACTTCTTCTAAAGCTCTTTTTTTTACCCTTAAATGCTCAGGGTCCCCTGTACTGGCGCTTCACTAACGGTGTTATGGATAAAGGCTATCCCAAACCTCTCACAACTGGATTTGCAGGGTTAAGTGGGAGAATAGTAGCAACCCTCCCTGTGGCAAGATACAACAACAGACCAGAATCTGTTTATTTTATCAAAAGAGGTACGTCTTTGTATTTCTGAAGTTGAGGGAACATCAAAAGGTGCTTGAATTGCCTTAGTCAGGAATAAGACTTTCTCTTGACCCAAAGTCCTATTTCTTTCAAACCCAGAAACACAAGCGATGTCAGTGCTCCAGGTGCTCAAAAATAGCCATATTAGTACTTGGAAGTCTTTCAGTGCATTTTAAACCAGGTCTGTATGGGTGAGAATCCAGGAATCCAGCACTGTAGTGGCTAAAATTGAAATAAGTTTTATCTGGTGGTAAAGCTATTTTAATCTCAATGAGAGAAGGGAAGGCTTTAATCTTGCTGGTTCATAACAATGTATGGATATTTCCTTCTCTATTTCCGATTTCCTCTTTTAAAGTAATTTCCTTGTCTTACGTGAATGCTGTACTGCCACCATGAGAATGTTGTTACTGATTTCTGTGTGTGATATGAATACAATGACATTTTCATACCTGATCAAGCTGGTGGTTGGGTGTTTTTAGATTTATTTTTTTTAAACTAACTAACCGAACATGTGTTTTAGATGGGAACATGCAGCAGTATGTGTACAGACAAGAACCAGCCAAGAAGTGTCAAAGAAGAGCCCAGGTCACCATCAGATACCCAGCCTTTGTCCCCAGAGTTGTCATCCGGCGGCGCTTCCAGCGCGCCGTGCGCATGCCAACCGTCATCCGCACCGTCAGGATCAACTCCCACCCCTCTGGTAATGTGGTCACTAAGGTTCTCCTATACAGCTGCTTTCACCTCTGTAGGGTCTGATGCAGCATCGCTTGGTTTTTTTAAATACAGTACTTTTAAAGGTTTTAATGGCTGTAGGTGACACAGCCCCATGGCAGCTGCAGCAGTGCCACAGCTCCTCACGGAAGGTTCCTTTTGCTTGCAGGAGTTCTGCGCAAGGAAATCCAAATGACAACGTACTGGAGAGGGCTCCCCAAAGTTGTCCACTCAACTCTCTCTGTGCCCAACCAGAGCAAGCCTGATGGCTACGATTACTATGCCTTCTCTTACAGTAAGTAAAGCTAAAGCACATCACTATGGATCTCCAAAGACATGTTGGTGGGGAAGAAAGAAGCTCCTGTTATCACTCATGGTACTTTCAGCACTACTAAAAGTTGTAGAATTAAAATGTTGCCCGTAACCAAGAGATGTTTCTATTAAAGATCAGTAGTTAGAGGACAATGTGCAGCCACAAAATACAGAGGTTCAAAGCAGCCAGTTGGGGAATGCATTGTTAGGGAGTTCAGCCTTGTAAAGTGACAAACCTTCCACTTAAATGAAGAATTACGGTAATGATAGACTGAAGTCCTTGGATCACTACACAGCAATAGTTTTTCACTGGCTTCCATGGAACTATGTTTCTGACAAAACACAAAAAGGAGGGACATGAACCACTTAGCTCAAAAAAATTATTTTTATGATCCCAGATTAGGTAGACTCATTCCCTCAGCCAGGATCCTGTACAAGCATTCCTCAGAATTTTCTGCATTTTTCAAAAAAAAAAAAAAAAGGTCTAAGAACAAGCTATATCCAAATACAGGGTATTAAAATTCCTGTCAGTAAGATCCAATTCCTCACCTTGGAGGAATCGGCCTCACAAGCCCATTCACACTCAAGGACCACGGACTTCCCACTTCTGTAGTGAGTGCAGGATTGTTGTGGATTTTGTTTGTTTGATTTCCAAATTCTTAAGACTCTTTCTGTGTTCTAGCAATACTAGAACATTCTTCCCTGCTCCTGGGACAGATTTAAGTATTAGCAGTGCTACGAAACTTAATGCAACCCAGGACATATGAAAAATAAAGTTGAGGACAGAAATTTATTGTTGGAGCCTCTCAGCTCCCTCTATGCACATGGAATGGAAAATCTGTTATTCCGGCCTAAATGACATTAAAATGCAGACTTGAATTTCTGGATTCTTCCCATGTATTAAATGTAGTTTCTGGAATTTAATCCCGACCTCTCTTCCTTTCAGATCGGTACTACAGTTTGGATATTGGCAAAAGAATTGCACGACCTGTTACTGCTCTCACAGGAAAGACTGTATCCAAAGACTGGTACAACTGTCCCAGCAAGTGATGCACAGCAGAGGAGTTTAAAGAAAGATGCCATTTGAATGTCAACATTTTTTCTAATTTTATTAATAAAAGACATTGAAATGTGTGCACACAACTCTAAGTATGAAATGCTGCTTCAAGCTCTGGCTTCATTACACTAAGGAACCACAGGCAAACTGGCACTTTGTATACACAGCTGGAAGTATTTTACATTTCATTTAACTAATGTTTCCTCTGTTCAGGCCTCCTCTGCCTCCCATGGCATGAGTTACACCTGTGCAGGGAAAGAAAACAAGTGCATTAGTATAAACATATGATACTTCATCCTTCCCTAAGGAATTGTCAGGGCAGTGGAGTGGTTCCCTTCTGATACAGTTCAAGTTCCCCTCTCTCCCCTAAGCCTGGTGACACACGTACATGTCACCAATTTGTGTCATGCAAAAGGCTGGGGGTGACTTGTGATCCTGAGCCAAACCAATGAGCAGAGGATTCTTACCACACCTGAAATCAGTTAGTGCCTCCTTTTTGTTATTTAAAAAAATGGTGACAGATGGAAGAAAATCTATCCTAGTCCCACCTCCTTATTTTTTCCCCTTAAAATACCAGCTGACCTGTATTTCAATGCTAATACTGAGTCTTCTATAATGTTAAAACAATGTAAAACAGAATAAAATCCATCTAAGGCTTTTTCTTGATACAGAATTTGCAAACAATAATTTCTTGTCATGGTTTAACTCTATTGCACCAGAAAACCTGTAATACTTCCAATAAAGCTTTTTTTCAATGAGTACACATTGATATAACTGGAACCCTTAATGTACCAAATGGAAATTGCTCTAATGCTAAAACCAAAAAAGAAACTGCTGTCCTAACAGGATTTTTGAAACCTTCTTTTAAAACTTTGAAGTGTAAGATCTAATACCCTCTACTTTTTCTCTACTGGTAAGAGACAGGTGCCACTGCAGAAGGAAGTTTGCCTGTCTGAAACCTGCTCAGCCTAACACACTAAACCCAAACTAGAGCTCTTAGGCTCACACGCCAAACTCTTCGCAGGGCAGGGCTGCCGTGTCAGTCCGTGCCTGCCGTGTCAGTCCGTGCCTGCCAGCAAGCCCAGGCTGTAAAGCTTCAGAGGTAGTGCCCAGAGGAGGGGTGCCCACAGGAGGGGTGCTGGAGCTGTGTTTGCAGCAGGCTGGCTGGGAGCAGCCGGGAGCACTTACCCCTCTGCCTGTTGAACTGCCGGCCACGCACGCCCGTCCTCAGCGTCGGGGGCTGCAGCCGGACACGGCGCAGGGACTTGGGCTGAGTGCTGCTCGTGTCTGTGGGGAGAAGCAGGGCAGAAAGGGTGGCTGTGCCTGCCAAGTTCTCACCCTTCATCTTTACATGTTTTGATATGTGTTATGCTTTCTTTACTTCAGAATGATGAAGGTGCCTCCTTATTTCATTGACCTCTCCTCTAATATAAATAAAAGCTTCAAAACAAATAAATTTGGGACTTCTTTTTCTACCTACACAAGGGGATCAATTGATAACTCAATAGAGATTAACTTATTGTTCTTTCACAATTTAATTAAAAATATTTTTAAAGCTGACATCAAATATGCCAGTGGATAAACCACCAAAATATCAGTAACATTTGCTCCTTGAAGCTCACTGGGCCTACTCCAGCTACTGTGGTCCAAGGAAAAATGGTTTGCCAAAGTACCAAACAATTTACAAGCATCAAAATATGATCTTGCTCTAAGAGAATCTGGGGAAACCTCAGAGCCCCTTCCAGTGCCTAAAGGGACTCCAGGAGAACTGGAGAGGGACTTGGAACAATGGCCTGTAAGGACAGGACAAGGGGAAACGGCTTCCCGCTGCCAGAGGACAGGGTTACATGGGATATTGGGAAGGAATTCCCCCCTGTAAGGGTGGGGAGGCCCTGGCACAGGGTGCCCAGAGAAGCTGTGGCTGCCTGTGGATCCCTGGAAGTGTCCAAGGCCAGGATGGACAGAGCTTGAAACAACCTGGGCTAGTAGAAGGTGTCCCTGCCCATGGCAGGGGTGGGACTTGATGGGCTTTAAGATCCCTTCCAGCCCAAAGCATTCTATGACTCTGTAATTCTAAGAGTTTTATCTTATTTTGTGTATCCTGGCTACCAGCTATGAGGCTGGACAAAGGAATTCCCACTCTTAATGAAAAGGTATGAACAGTTTTTGCTGATGATCCTGTACCTGCAGATGAACTTGAAGGAGGATCCTGACTAGTTGAAGGAAGATCTGACTCGTCAGATGCTTGAACAGATTCTTCTTCTTGCTGGCTATCGATTTCTAGACCTGCTTCTGAAGTAATGCTAGAAGGGGAGGAGAAGTACGTAAATGTATTTGCATAGTTTCAAAAAGCTCAAGAAAACAAACCCCGTCTTGGAACATAAAGATTCAATGAAAATCAAAAGTAAAATACAGCATAAAATGATAAACTATCCCCTTTTAGATCTTCACTTCATTATAATACAAAATATAGCAATTATTATAAATATTAAAAGTTGCACTTGTAAAGCAAAAGGCAAAACTATTTGCCTACAAAACTCAGTAAGAAGTGCTTATTCCACCCCCATGCTTCATCTTTTGTACATGCACTGTCTTCACTGGGTGACTTAACCATATATATGTGCTTTGCATGAGGAGTGACTTTATTACACAGGAATGCCTTAGTCTTTATTCTACAAACTGATCCCTCAACTCGTGTCTTTACCATCAGTATTTGACTACTGCAGACTCCTCTGCATTCTTAAAAAATAATTTTTTTTTTTTGATGACTTTATTAACTTTGTTAAATCCCATGGAGAAAATCAGCAGAAAAGCTTTGGTTTTGGATGAAGAGTCATATTGTCCTGCTTCACAGCATTACCAAATGCTGTCTGAGCTGCCCCTGGGTGACAATGAACTCAGAAGTGCTAGTGAACCAAAGCAGTGGTGCTTTACCCTTCAGACTCTGCCTCTGCAAAGACCTCGTCGGTGTCGTCGCCGGCGCCGGGCTCGGTGGTGGTGGACAGGCTGCCGGTGGAGGTGGTGACCATGGGCACGGACTGGGACGCATGCTCCGAGGCGTCGGCCGAGGCGCTCTCCGTGAACACCGTCACTGCGGCGAGCACAGGCAGCCTGAGCCCCCCTGCCCACAGAGCCCCTGCCCACAGAGCCCTGTGCACAGCACAGGCAGCTCAGGGACAGGCTGCCCAGCGCTCCTGAGGAGCAGCAGCACTGCACCGAGCGTGGGGAATTATTCCCTGCTTCGCTCTGCAAACCTCTGCTGCTTACCCGGTGCTGCCACTTGTAACGGTGTTGTGGGGACACTACGACCCCCCGATTCCTCCTCGTGGGCAAGGAACAGTGGGGTTTCATACATCCCTAAACCTGCAACACAAAGTTCCAGTGACAATCCATCCAAATAAGCAGCAAAGAAAAGGATTAACTGATGTCCTCCCTCTGGACACTTGATGAAATCCAGCCACTTGTATTTAAGCAGACTTTTATTATTTTGACTTACTGTCAGAGCTGATTATAATTTATTGGAAGGTAAAACCTTGATGAAAATATTACTGCTTGTTTTTTTAACTTTCATCCTTGCTTTATGCCATTATTTTGCTGTGAGCTTTCTTCAAGAACAGCCTGTGTTCCATGCCAACAGGGATGCTGGGGAAAGGGACAGATTCAGACCAACAACACAACCATCTCTGAGCAGGTAAGGATATAGCCCAAAGACTTCTTTCATGTGCTGTTTTCCCCTATTATTTCACTAGAGGGAAGCTGCAACCAACAGTAAAATTGAAGTTAAAAACCATTCCTTCAATATTTCATTCAATTTCAAAATCCTAACACAACTAGAAATGTAGCAGCTTGAAGATAGCGCCTTCTCACTTTGTTATTCTCTCTCTGCTGACAATCATTTAAGAGTTGCAGGTTTCCACACTTCAACAATTTCCTGAAGCAGAATTGTGTTTTGTTGACTGAATTATCTCTTTTTCACTCAAAGACCCATGGAAAAGAGAGCCCAGAACTGCTTTACCTCCTTGTGATGCCAGCTGCCCGAGATCAGAGTGACTGGAGCTGGTTTGTGGCATATCTTCAGGGGGCCCAAACCTGAACCGCGGAACTCCAGCCACCTGGGGGGAACTGGCAAAATACAGACTTTAGGAATTCTGCAACTTCCCCAAAGATCAGGGCAGGGGGAAAGAACTTTCTGAGCAAGAGAACAAACCATGCATGAGACAAAATGAACTAATACTGACCATAAAAATAAGCTGAGCTACTGCTAAATAAACAGCAATTAGCTTCTCAAATTATTGGGAATGCATTCAAAATCAGCAGAACAGTCCTGAAGAGAATATTCTTTACTTATGCATTCTATGAACTCTCACAATTTTAAGTGGATTGCCGGACATGTCCAGAACATCCCAAAAGCAAAAATGGAGGTAACTTTTCCTACTTTTACTGGCAATATTAATGGGGAGAGAGGAAGAATGAGGGATAGAACTTTTTTTTGTTTGTTTAATCACTTCTTAAATCACCAAGTCACAATACACTGGAGATTATTCACTTCCTAATTTGCTGATCAGTTATATGACACACAATTCAAACAATAATTACTTATCTGCACATGCAGTTATCTATCCTACTACCTAGCATGTTACTCCAGCCACAAGTTCATTTAATGTAAATTTATTTTCATTCCACTGAAAAACAGAAAGAAGTCGAATAAAGAATAGAGAAAGCCTTTTTTTAATTTTTTCTTTTCACACTACTTACTGAATGGCTTCTGCAAATCCATCTGTACGATGTGGAACTACAAGAGTTGGTGTGCTTGGAACTGTTCTGTCCTCATCATCAAAGAAGTGCTGCTGCTGGAAAAAAAGAGACTGATATGAGAGCCTACAATGTATTTCCAGTTTTTACCAGGTGAGTTAAAGGTTGATTTTTCCACATAGTCCAGCAAAACAAAGACAGATTTAGCTCTAACAAAATTCTTGTTTAATTTCAGACACCTAAAGCTGATGCCTTTGATCTCACAGAAAGTACTTTAGTCAGTCAGTCTCTCTCTTTTCTCTCACTGAACCTGCATTTGTTCTGCCAAACACAGCTGAATAAAGCTGATGGAGACAGCATAAATTATCCTTGTTCCTTTAGGATGAGGCTGAACTTAACATTATTTTTTCTAGTAACATAGCCACTTTGACTAACTCTAAAAACAAGTAAATAAAACCACCTTAGACAAAACCAACTGAGCCTCTTTCAAAGCCTTTTGCTTCCTGGGAGTTTTCTAGTCTTTGCCTTCCATTAATACAGGAATTAACAGAAGTAGGATATTTTCTGTAAGACTACAGAAATCATTCCCCCCTGAAATCAGCAGCTGGGCTTCTTTAAAAACCAAAATAAACCCCAAGAGTTAGGAACGTTCCCTCAAAGCAGGTGTTTAGTAGCAGATTTTGATACACTCACCATTCCACCTATCCCAGGGGTCAGCTGAAGTCCTCGCCCCACCGACTGTCTTCGAGTCATCTGGATTCTCTTTATGGGAAAGAAAAGAGGGAAGCAGTGTGAATGTGGTCCTGGAATTCTAACAACATGCAAATGTTCAGCCAGAGCCAAGGGCAGCAGCTAAACGAGTAAATATAGCAATCATCATGAAATCACAGAATATCCTGAGCTGGAAGGGACTCACAAGGACCATCAAGTCCAACCCCTGCATGCAGGACAGCCCCAAGAAATCCAGGAAGAGCCTGAGAGCATTGTCCAAACATTCCTGGAGCTCTGGTAGCCTTGGGGCCGTGCCCATTCCCTGGGGAGCCTGTTCAGTGCCCAGCACCCTCTGGGGGACAACGTGTATATTCTGGGCAAGTGACAGTAACATTTTACTCGAGTCTCTACTGAATACAGAAAACTTGCACACAGAAATATTGTGATCCCAAGTCTCAGCACAAGTCAATGGTACAGGATCATTTCGGTCAGGATATTTTTGAAGAATTCCTGTTGTGATGTTTTAATTTACAAAATCTACAGGTCTCCAACAAAGCATAATCATGGGTCAGGCACTGACTGTGAAGGGTTTAACTTAGAAAATAAATGGCAATATTCCTTTGCCCCATCTACGTTGGGGCAGAGACTCATAAAAACCCTTCCAGTCTGAGCTACAACCTGGTCAAGAAAAGCTTTTTTAGTGGAAATATCATCAGCCACTGACTGACATAGCAGTGGTATAATATAATAAGAATTCCAAGATAAAAAGCAGGAAGGCACTTGGGATGGATTTGTACGTTCCCTGTCCAGCCATCATCTGCAGCACGACGGACATTAAGTTGCTTTGCTCAGCTACCATTTCTAGGATGCTGAACAGCTGGCAACTTTTTTCCCAGTGGGTTTTATTTACAAGAAACCATACAGTAATTTTTTTCTAAGTCTTCTGAGGTGCTGGAGCTGGTTTGTACCTGCACTGGGGGCCCCAGTTCCTGGGGAGGGGCGTGGATGGTGAGCCGTGGGGGCAGAGGGTGCGGTGGCCTCCGTGGGGACTGCGGGGGCCGCGGGCCCTGGCGCTCGGACGCCGATGACGGCTGCTGTTCCCTCGGGCTCTCGTGGGGAAATGTGGACTCGGCAGCACTTGTGCTCCCTTCTCCTACAACACAAATACACAGGGGGAAACCCTAGGAACCGAGTTGAAAACATGAAGGGGAATCTTCCAATTCTGCCACAAATTAACACATTTTCTCCCATGCAAGCCTGGGGACAGCCCAGTATTGTTATTTAAAATCACTTAAAGAGGACTTCTACCACCTGCAACACCAGCACTGAAACAAAGTATTACTTATTCAGGTGCTGATTTAGAGACCGATTAATCCACCGAGCCATTCTGTTTCCACAGCAACCAGAGCTTGCAGGATTTTCAAAGGAATTTAGAGTAAATCCAAAAAAGAACATTTCAAAAGAATCCACATTGCAGGTTGAAATGGACTTTAGTATTTCACTTATACTTTTACTTTCAAGTGGCGATTTTAACACATGGAAAACAGCTTCTACGTTTCCCTCCCCCTACATATACAAACTGTGAAAAAACATGGAGTAACTGTACCACTGTTTTGGGAATCTGCTGCCCTCTGGTTGCTTTCAGCTCCTCCCATGCTCTCCTCAGTCTCTGTTCCAGGATCTGTACCATCAGCACCCTAAAACCCCATATAAACAGATTATGACTAAACAAATTATAGGTTGCAAAGAGAATATAAAAGCAGTACAAAAGTATTCAGAAAGTAAACAAAGTCAAATATATGACAATTTCAAAAGATTTCTGTATGTATCTACAGCATCAGGTAAATATATTCAACTGTATGAGATTTCAGAAGTTTTGAGTACCTGTGCATACACAAACCTGAACAATGTAGCCACCATCATTTAATAACAACAGACAGTGAAATATCCAGCTCTTGAAAAGCGTCACCAGCTTCGCAGCTACAGTATTTGCTGCTGGCTCCTGTACTCTGTATTTTCATTCAGCTCTCTTAAACATTCCAAGTTGATTTTTCTTGTGAAAACACCAGTTATAAGAAATTACGATCACCCAGTAGCGGTCAACTTTTGGGAATGAATTCACACCAAGATTTTCTCTTCCAAGCATTCATGTCTAAGCATTACAGCACCGATTTGTTGCACAAAATTTAACAGGCTATAAAAGAAAGGTAAAAATCTCACCTCAGCATCGTCTGCTTCATATCCATCATTGCCATCAGCACTACCAGTTCCTTCATTGCTGTCGTCACCTTCATCTCCCATTCCTGTGTCTTCATCATCATCCTCGTCCTCCTCTTCTTCATCATCATAATCCTGTGATGAAACAATAAAAGAGCCTTAGGGAAGTGCAGAAAGAGGAGTGGAAGAGGCTGGATGTGGAGCACAGATCAACACCCACTCAGAAACTCCCTCTCTCCCTCTTCAACAGGACAAGGGTAGGAAAGAAGATGGAAAAGCCTGAGGGTTCAGATAAAGGAAGGTAAAAGAAAAATTCAAGGTGAATTAGCAGGTACCTTTAAAACACTGCAAGTTCAGGCAACGTAAATACAAACCACTTACACAGTCAAAAATATTTTAAATTAGTCCTGCCTGGCGAGTTTTACATCTGATGAAAGACAAAATCATAAAGGAATTCCACGATATACATACTTCCTGCTCCCCTTCATTTTCTTCATCATCATCATCTTCATCGTCACTATCAATTACAATGACATCATCTCTCTTGGACTGGCCATCCTGAGATGAAGAAGTGTTTTGCTGGTCTGACTGAAGGGATCCAAGATCTATTGGGATAGACTGGGAAGTCTCCTCGCTGTCCTCCATGGCAGCGTACTCCCCCTGTGTCACACCCTGCCAAAGACCAAAGGCAATCACCAGAACAAACAAAATTAAATGCACCGTGTACAACAGCAAGAGACCCAGACCCTGATGCTTAGAGGACAAACATTGCTTAGAGGACAAAATTGCTGTTCCTTAAAAACTGACCAGAGAAGAGAACAAAAGAGGATGTGACAGGTGACTGTCAGCGACTGAACAGGGCAAGCCTAAACTTTAAAACACTTTAAGTGGTTTCCATGGGAAACCTGCAGGATTCCATTTGAGATTTCACTTCTAAATATACTGAGAGTTTGGGGGGCAGATGGCTATTTCTGCTGAAGATTTTGCCTTTTCAAATACGCTTACTTCTCCAATGGAGTCTTGTGAGTCTTGATTGTATGTTTGTGCCTCCACCTCTCCATCAGTGCTCTCTTCTGCTGTCACTTCCTCCTGGAAGAACATATTTTTCTCATTTAAAACACATCATTAGCCCTAAACATGTTTGAGATTTTTTTTTTTTACTTCTTTAATAAAAATTATCTTTTCCCACAAAGATTATGGGTGACCTTTTTTCCCTCTTCCTTAGCAATGCTTTTATCAAGAATCTCACTTCCCTGCCCTGGAGAAATACAACTTCCCCCGTCCACTGGACCTCAGCATCCCTCAATCTTTTCAGGACCAAAAATGAATCATCAAGGCTTCCCATTCTACCTCCAGCCTCCCAGATCCTTAAGTGGTAATGTTCTTAAACAATCCTGCCCTTTTTCTGTTATGAACACCCCTCTGGCACAGTTAATAAAACATCTTCTGCTTCCTTAACATTTTTCATGAGCTGCCTGCTGTGAGGTTCTGTCTCAAGTTCATCCTTTTTTCACAGCACATCCCAAATTCCTCACACTTACAGAAGGTGCATTCACACATGTATTCACATGCATCTTCTGTAGGCTTTTCTAGCAACTCATCTTTGCTTCCCATCTCCTCATATACACTGTATGTTTGTCCAGAATTACTCTAAATAAAGACCTTCCGAACCACACTGAAAGAAGTTTGAACTTCTTCCTACTCAATCCTAGAATATGGCCCTCTCTCTTCCATCCTACAGGTTAAGATTGACATCATTCATTCTAACTGGTTTAACCTCTCCCTTTTTAGATACCCAAATATAATTGTTTCCTCCCCAATAGATTAGAAAGTCATGTAAGAATTCACTGATTTGCTCTGAAGTAACACATTTCGTCTTCCCATTAAAATCCTACAAAGGGACAGATTAAGTAGTAGCACTTCATGTTTGTGCAAACCTCAGGTCCAACTCTCTGCATGATCCTCAGCTTCTTTGAAGTAGGTGCATCCACTGTTTCCTCAGAGATCTGGTCCGAGTTCTCCACAGTGTTGTCCTCCTCTTCCTCTCGGGAGCGTTTAGACAGTGAGGAACTGGGGGTAGCTGAAACTTCAAGGACCTCTCAGTTATTTTCAGAACAACACATGTACAAATCAGAAATCAAAAGCTTTGGTATTTTCCTCTGAAGATCACCTCTATTTCTGCACTGAATGACAACAAACAATCAGAATCACACTGAGCTGTTTCCTAGGCCACAAAAACATCAACCCCTTTAGCTACAAGTCTTAAGCTCTGGGGCCTTTATTCACAACTTAACTGACCCTAAATATAAGCCTCAGGGTACAACCCAAATTATTTTTTCCAACATCTGTGCTCTGGACAAGTACACCTAAAAGTTAAACAGAGTTTCAGCTGGAAAAAAGAAGACCCCAACAGTTTGCAGAAATGTTTTTTTGGGGAACAAATATTCTATTTATACTGTGTAGGACAAACAGATGTGCAACAGTGTATTACAGCGAGTAGCTTTAGAGTACCTCCTATATTTTAAATTCAAGCTTAAGTAGCTTACTCATGGCTCCTAAAATGAACCTTCCTCACAGTGCCATGGAAACAGAGCCAGCAAGGTTTAATGTATTAAACTCTAAAGCTGCTCTGAGTAAGACAAACACAAAGTTTTATTTTCTTTCTACTTGAAGGAATGCAGTGCCAACAGCATTTCAGAGGCACCATTTCTGACAGTTCAGGAAGGAAGCCTAACTTCCGAAGTTCTTAAAACATGCAGTAAACTAAGGGAGGGGAAAAAGGCACAAACTGAAGTGAGGCCTGGTTTGCCAAGGGGTCCAACTGGAGCTACTTATAAGGAACTACTGAGCAAGGCAGGCCTACAAAATGACACCAACCTGTGCCAAACACGGCTGTGGAGGTTGAGGGCCTCTCTATCTGGGAGCTCTGCACCACCTCCATGATGGCAGGGGCTGGCTCCTGAGCTGCAGGCTCAATCTGAGCATGGCTTTGCTGGGTGGGCTGCACAAAGGCAGTGGCCTGTGTCTGCTGCTGCACAGTCAGGATGGGCTGGGCCAGGGAAGTCTGCACGTTGGGGCTGGTGGAGCGCACGGAGCCGCTGGCGCTCCCGAACACTGGGACGTGCTCCACAGGTCCTTCCGACTGCATGGCTGCAAGGCAAACAGAAGCACAGTCAGGGTCTTCACTCATCCAGCACGGCTCACATTCTCCCTCTCAGGACGCCCTGAACAAGCACATTCAATGTTTTGCAGATGAATTAATGCTATGCACATCTCCAGCTGAGGAACCACGAACTTTGCTGCAAGTGGAATGGTCATGGCAGCGTAACACTCCAAGAGATGCAAGGACAATGACACTATCTGAGGCCCTTCCAAACTGACTACCACCAGTATTTCAAGGCAAAGGTAGCACTTTTGAGTACTGAGGATCCTTATACTAAACTAAAAAGCTCACCTTCCTGAGTCTCCACCTGTGTTGTTGGCATAACTGTGGCTGTGGGGGTAGTGGTGGGATTGGTGACTGTGGCAGGAGTCACCATTGGACGGATGCTGGCTCTTGGAGTAGACTTATTCCCAGCTATTGCAGCAGCAGTCACTTTACTGGGAGTTGACACAACAGGAGTTGGTTTAATGTTTGCTGTTGGGGGATCTGAAGTGCTGGCACTGAAAAACAGGATATTGGTTTCATCATGGTATAGAAAGCAGATTTTAAAAATAACAAACAAGTATATTCTCATAGCCAGAAACACTATTTTTTAAAGCTTTTAAATTTAAAAGCCTGACAACAGGATAAGGAATTGTCTTCCAAACTTTTTATAGTTGAAAGAAGAGAGACACACTATGCCATCAATAGCATTTTATCCAGCTTGGAGGACTGACAGGTTTCTTCCAAGGTAATCAAGTAGGAATCTAGTAACAGATCAAAATGTTCATACTGTTGGCTGTGCTGGGACTTTATTACAGTGAGTAACACATCTTACATCAAAACTGATTCACTCAATACAGAGGAACATCATCTCTTGGCTGAGACATGGGGCAGCCAAATTTTAGGAGACATTTTTGAAAGCCTTGCTGTCTAAAGGATGCAGTCATAAGAGCTGAGAGGGAGTTTGATATCCCAACTCAGTAGTACAGCAATATTTCCCATTTCAGAGCTTAGGCATTTGACTATTTTATCTGTCATTAGAGTTATCTGTTCAGTCTATTTCTCATTCTTGCACAAGGAAGACCCTTCCCAAAACCAAAAAGGTTGAAGTTAATAATCAAAATTATACAACTTCAAAAATCTTGAACTGAAAACATTTTTAAAAAATCTTCCTTGTCTCCCAGATACCATGTTCCTGGTGGTTAATATGCCAGTTTACAGCTTAAAAGCTCTATTGATTAGATGTAGCTGAGAAAACAGGAGGAACATATTATGTCAATCAGTATCTTCACAGTTGTTTAAGAAAAATTATGAAAAGCCAGTGGTTTGCTAAAAAGAAGAGCAACTACATAATGATAAACCCAAGAAATATCAACTACAGAAACTCTGCAAAGCCCTCGAACTCACATTCCTCTTTCACCTGAAGCCGGAGTAGACTTGAGTGAGATTTGCCTCTGCTGTTCTGGGACCTATTAGGTAAGGAACAGAAATATCACATCATGTACACATGAAACAGAGCAGGCAACAAGGAAAACAACTTCAGCACTTTGCTAGCAAGTCTGTGAGAGAAATGCTTGTTGGGTAGTTACCTGGGCAGACTCCGTAATTATGGCAAATTCCCCAAACCAAATCATACCAGCCATACCAAGGCTGGAAAACAATTTGGTAATTGCTCAGGTATTTTCTGAAGCTTTGAGACATGAACCCATTATACTGAATGCATCAGTAAAATACAAAAACAGAGGGCAGAGCATGAACAGCTCCTTGGCTGATTCACAGTGAATGGCAGAACTGCCTGCTTGTTGGCACTGGGAATTCTGATTAGGGCAGGAAACTTAAATTAAGTTCTGAACCCTTACTGAAGCCAACCTGTGTATTTCCAAGAGCAGGGCATGGTGGCACCCGAGTCCAGGCTGGGCAGGCTGCTGTGCCAGGGCTACCTGGCAGGATTTTTTGTACCTTGTTTGTGGACTCCGGGGGCTCGTCCCGCTGCTCGTGGTGCCGCTCCTGCTGCTCCCGGAGCTCCCTCTCCAGGCGGCAGATCCGCCCCTCGTACTGGGACTTGAGGGCGCTCATCCGCACCTCCAGCTCTGTCTTTTGCTCTTCCAGGGAGCTGCTCTTCTGCTTCCACTCCTCATTTTCCTTTGTGAGCTGCTCCTTTGTACCTGGTGGAACACGAAAGGGTTCAGCCTTGCTGAATCTGCATACTGAACACCTGGGTGTTTTACCAGGTCACTGAAGTATTCTGAAATCCTAAAAATGTTAAGCTATAAAAGGAAATCTGGGAGGCAATTATGCCATTTTTCTAATAATTGCAATTAAATAAAAAGAAACTAAAGATAGAAAAATATATAATAAATACAGGTAAATAAAAAACTTAAAGAAGTAGTCCCAAAAGAACAAGATGTTTTCAGTAAGCTCTTACACCATCATTCCTCTAAGTGACATTTAAAAACAGAGGACACAATGTGTTTGGCACCTGTACATTTAGGGAAGGGGAGAATTACCCAAGCTGTTAGTAGGGCCAATCTGCTCTAACCAACAGAAGGATCAAAAATGAGGGTTATCATGTTGGCTGGCCAAAAGTAAGCAGAACTTTTTCTATGTCCATTGTACAGCTAGTTATGTACTTCCATCATCTCCTAGAGGAATTAAATTTTAAACTTTAGAACAATCCCTGTAGCATCTAGTCTAGAAAACGCTTTTCAGTAAAACATGAAGCAGGCCATATTTTTCAAGCATCCCGTCTAAAGGTTTTTCCATGGAAATAATCAAAAATCTCTAAGGACAGAAAAAAACAATTACAATACCAGCTAACTGTGCAATTTTCTGCTTGGCTGCAAGCAAGGTCTTCCTCGTTTTCTCTTCCTTCTCAGTGATCTGTTGCCTGAGCTGTTCTTCCTGTGTAGTCTTCTCTTGTAGATCTTGATGGAAACGGGCCAGTTCTGCCTGTAGCTGCATTATCTGTTCCTGGAGATTTCTAACTTCAGTTTCCTTTTCTGTTATTGTCTAGGGAGAGAGAAAGATTGCAATTGTTGGCCACAACCAACTACTTTGGCAAATACTGAGCCCAAGTTCCAAGGAGCTGGTAGTAGCTGGCCACTGGATTAAGGTTAAAAGGCTTCTTATCAACAACAGGAGTTCAGTCATCTCTGAATGCAAGAACTGAAGAACAGCATTCTCTTTCCTGCTTATTCCGGGAAATAATGTGAAACACACTAGACACAGGATTTAAATAAGGCTTAAGATCCCTCTTTCCCAAGAAAAGTGGAGGCCACTTCCCATTTTTCTGTGACATACATTAAAACACCCTCCCATTCTTCACTGGTACACGCTTAGGACTGCAGCAGAGTACAGTACTCCGAAATTACTCACTGTTCTTACCTTTTGTAAGCTTTCAACCTGAGTCTCCAAATTCTTTGTCTTCACTTCAGCTTGACTGAGAGTGTCTTTTAGCTCTTGTACTTCCTGGGCAGAAACTTGGTCTTCTTGTTGTTCTGCCAAAGGCTGGGATGACGCTTCAGCAACCATCTGAAAGGCATCAAGGGGTACCAGGCTGAAGGGGACTATCTGATCACAATGTCAATACTTTCACAATATGCTTTTGTGTGCCAAGTGATCAGTTTAAAAGTTCTGGGCAAACCCCATGAACTCTAAGGAATGCTCCATTTCAGTTCTATCTACCTTATCATGCTGCGCTTTCAGCTCCTCATACTGAGTCTTGTACCTGCGACCGATTTTCTTGACCTGTGTTATAGTTTTCACTTTTTCCTGTATGTCAGCCACTTTAGCATCCAGTTCTTTCTGCAAAGCGTCCTTTTCTGTTCTTATTTTAGTTACTTCATCCTTCAGGCTCTGAACAAGATTCTGGCTTGTAGTCAAGGATGCATTAGTTCTAAATGACAAGAGACCAGAGGGAGATGCAAATGAGATGCTTGAAAACATATATACATTTCAGTATCACTTATTTATGCAGCATCACAGGCATTATGTGTAGTGGATTATGTTTTCTAGGATTTTGCAATACAGAATAGAAATTTTTTCTACAATATATTACTTCGGAATAATTGCAGCTAATAGACAGCTTGCAAAACAACTCTCACTTCATCTTACCTGCTTGTTATCAAGCCACAGAAAGAATACCAAGGGTTTCACTTTAAGGTTTCATGGAGGCACTTAAGAAATTACACTTCCAGATACAGCTATAATTAGAATATTTTTCTTTGCACAAAACCTTTTACAAATTGACTAATACCACACACCTGGCAACTTCTGCTTTAAGCCTGCCTGTTTCTTCACTCATCTGCTGGACACGCTTGGCATTTGCCTCCTTCTCCGAGAGCAGCTTTCGATACTCTTCGAGATCGGTGTCCTTCTGCTGGCTCAGTAAATGCTGAAAGGGGAAGAAAACAGGAAATTCTGTAAAATAATTACACAGAAAATCTCTTTGAATTAGAGCCACTGCTTTTGCATTTTGATATGGAATAGCCAACTTTGAAGCTGCGTGAACAATGCTTTACAATTCAAACATATTTCTTAGTTTTTTTGTTCTCCATAAGGAAATTCAGCGCTTTTTTTCAGTTGTTTGACTGGGGGGGCTTTTTTCCACACGATGTTCTTTGAAAGGAGGCATTCCCCCACCTGAGTCCGGGCTTTCCAGCGTTTAACATCCTCTTCCAAGAGCTTTTTCTCTGCCTGCAGCATCCCACTCTTCTCACTGAGCTCAGCATTCGACTCTTGCAGGGGCAGGATGTCTGCCTCGAGCTTGCGTACCTGAGAAAGCACAGTAAGGGGTTACATTCTGCATCTCAGGAGACTGAAGGAACCCCTCAGGAAAAAGTCACGATAGAGCTTCTTTCCCAACTCTCTGCCTCCCAGTGGCCAGCTGGAGGAAGAGAAAAGGACAAGGAGAACAGCAGGGGATGATCCTACAGAGGAAAGAAAATATTGGGACAACTTCCCAATCTCAGATGCTCTGTACTTTGGTACAGGAGTGATTATTATCGTTAAAATCCAATGCACTGGATTCCATTAAAATAAGCAGTATCTCCCTTTTAAACTCTTAAAAAAGCTGTGGTCTGTTTCATATGTATTCTTGTGCCATTTTTAATTCAATTGCTGATAATATCTTTGTTCCTGCTACACCTCTAGCCACGGATAAACACTGACTTTCAGGTTCGTCTAAATGGAACTGAACTTCAAGCTTTCCGATGTTGTAGATGGACCAATGTCTTTTGAAACTCGAAATGGAAAGTTTCTTCAGTGTATGACGTCAAGAAATAATTAAAATCTAAATAATGTATTTACTGTAATTAGCAATGTTGTATCCAGACCTTTAACTCATACACTGAATATCTGAAAGGTTTATGTGAAGCTCAGTACTAACCTTTGCTTGTATCTGTTGTAGCTCTTGCTCCAGCCTCTCCTTCTCCTCCCTTAACATCTTGTTGGTTTCTATGAGTATGTTCATGGTCTCAGTTTTCTTCATTAATTCTTCATGCTGTGCAATGGTTTTTGCTGTTACCTGTGGAAAGATTCAACTCAGTCATTTGGTTTGCTTGCACTTGCACATATACTCCCCCTGGATCTGGTATAACGCTACCTTGGAAAGCTATCATGGCATTCATTATCTCACATGTACATTCAAAACAAGTAAATATTGCTTAAGGAGAAGGAGATGGGGAAAAAAAAAAAGATCTTTTCCCTAATTACGAGATTTTGGAATTGCCACACTCACAAGACTCAGAACAAGATACTCCATCTGGCTATAAGCAATCCCAGTTTAAAACCCCCCAAATTCTTTCAAAAATTCATTTTTGCACACAGGCAGCCCCAGAACAGCCCTGTACTCATTGAAATCACAAGCACTAACCCCCAGCCATACCTGCACCTTCTCCCTCTCAGCATTGAGGCTGTCCTGCAGCTCCTGTAGCTCCCTCTCCAGGTGCTCCACTCTCTGGCGGTACCGCAGGCTCTCCACCTGCGCCACCTCGAACCTCGTCTCCGCAATCTCCTTCTCCCGACGGATAAACCTGCAGGGAGGAGTTCAACAACACATCACACCAGGAGAATATTCTCAGGTAGTACAACCACCTCCTACCTAGCAAAAAAGCACTTGCATTTTTAATATTATCCTTCAACTATAAAGTAATACAGAAGCATTTAAGTTCAAATCTAATTTATAACCCCCAGGAGAAGGAACCCAGAGCTAAGGTTACCTAAGAATCTCCAAGATTTGTTCCTGGGATTTGCCTTCCTCACTAAGAGAAACATTTGCTGCAGTTGGGATGGCTTCTTTCATGGAAGTCACCATCTTATTGCTCATGCTCTCCAGCTGCTCATGTAACAATCGATTCTGTTTTTCCAGATCCTCACAGCGGGATGCAAGTTTTGAAGCTTCATCCTACAACAAAATAATTCACTGACTGTCATTTCTGTGGGTGAATTTCTGTTAACTGAAAAAACCCACTGAAACAACAAATCCCATCACACCTTGATCATTCTCTCTCTCTCTTCCCAGGAGGCCTTGGATTCCAAGAGCTCAGACTCTGCTTTCTGAGCAGCCTCCTCCAGCTGCTGCCTCACCGCTGCGTTCTTGGCGACTTGCTCTTTGATGGCCTGTAGTGCCTCCACATCAGCAGCATGAAGCATCAATTCCCGCTCATATTTGTTCTGAGCTTCAGAAGCCATCATTGCCTGCACAAAACCAGAATGAATAAACTCTGCTACCCTCATTTTGTATGTTTGACGTGTACAAAGAGACAAAATCAGTGACCACAAAGCAGAAAGAAAACCACTGCCCAAAACCTCTGCTATTCTCAAGCACAGGAAACAAGGAAATGCCCATCTACTACATTTGGGGTTGGATAAAACAGCCAAAAGTTTTTCAACAGCCTTGACACCAATTAGTGCTGCTGTAATGCTCATCTGCAGAAAAGTAAAATCCCTTTAAAAAACAGTTGGTAACAAGACAATAATCTTATCAGCTGCTGCTAAATATCACATTGCCCCACAGTTGTAAAAGATGACAATTATGTTTTGGGTTAGAAAAATACTTTCCCCATTGTCTTACTGGGAGCATTTTCTGCTCCCTCCGCAGGACATGGAGGCATCAATTCATTAAAACCAGTTAATTACAGTCCCAAACAAATCTTTTTACATAATGAAACAGACCTTAGAAATCTATTGCATTTGATAAGCAGCTGCTCCCAAAATAGAGAATGTGCTCTCCCAGCACTTCTCCTGCCTCCAGCAGTCCCTGAGTAACAGCTTAGTTTTGAGTTCAACTGAAAGCTAACATTATTTTGCTGTAAACAGGCAAACACCACAAACATACTTGCTCCTGGCAGTCCCTCCTGGCCTGTTGTTCATTATTCAGAGCTGTGCTGGCTCTCTGAAGAGCTTCCTGAACTTCTGACTGCACAGCTGACAGACTCTTCTTCAGTTCTGAAAGCTGCAGTGACAGGGGGAAAACAAAAACAAAATAAGAACAAACCCAGGACTAAGTGGCAAAGTATTTGGCAGAGTACTGAACACAGTCATTCCTAATGGTGATTATTTTATTATTTATAGATTAAAATTAGTACTAAAAGAGACAAATACTTTCTATATTTTGACTTATTAATATCCAGAGCTCTTTCCTGGTAAATATATAATCCTTTACTTTCAGAGTTGGACCTGCAGTAATTCTAGTTACAGTCATTTTGTTTCCTTCTGAAACCTCTCACAAAGGCTGTTACTTATGTTTTCCTGCTCAAAGTTCAGGCAGAGAGTGACAGCTACAAAGCACAATCACTCCACTGAAGTGACACTGTTAATGTAATGCTCATGTCTGGAAACCTCTCACAAGTTCAGGTACCCTGTGTACACTCTAAAAGATCTGGTTCAGGGCACTGCTGTACTGTGAAACCCAAGTGAAGCTGAGGAAGCTTTGTGAAAACCCATTCCTGGGCACTCTCTGCAAGGGGCCTGGGGGGGTCAGTGCATACCTGTTGTTCCATGTTCTCCACAGCTTTACGCTTCTCCTCCTGCAGTTCTTGTTTTTCTTTTTCTGACTCCATCAACTTCTTTTCCAGCTGTGCCTGATATTCTGAAGACTCCTTCAGACGAGCTTCAACTGTCGTACGAACTTCCTCTGTCACCTTCATTAAAATCCATCATGAGATCCCTTTTTTACTCCATTAAATACATTATTCTGATAAAAACTGTAATTTTATTAACAATTTAAAGCCAGAATAGGTATTCTCAGCATCTAATTTAGAACAACAACACTGAAATTGTGGAGAATAACAAACAGCAATGAATTTTTGCTCTAATAAACAATTAAAATAAATAAAAATAAGTAATTAACTACTTACTTGTTTTTCCTTATTGAGGGATTCTTCCAGGCTAAGAACCATGGCCCTGTACTGCTCCACATTACTGGAACTAGTCTTGAGCCTCTCTCTTAGGTCATTGACTTGTTCCTCGGCTTGTCTCAGCCTACTTACAAGATCATCCACATCTTCATTTGTACTAGGCTGACCTGCAATATTAGAATACATTCATTAACTGAAATTTAATTTAGTTTTAAAACCACTGTTCTCTTGAAAAGTGAAGTAATTTTAGGATAATAACACGATAAAAACAATTACTTTCACAAAGCTTCCCTAAATAAAACTGTAACTCCTCACCAAAAATAGGGCTTACAATAAACATTGTTGACTACTTAAAACTATGAATACTAATATATGTAAGCTCCTTCAAACAAAAATAAAAGGAATCCTTTAAGAAGCTTTGCTTTATTTTTCCCCTTTGTCAAAGACTGCCTGGATGTGAATTTTACATCAACAAATCATGCTGGTTATCATTTGTCTGAATATGTGATTGCAGTAACAAAGAGGTTTATTATCTCGTGTACTGTTGTCCCAATTCTAATGATTACGGACTGTGAATTTACCATTCTTCAGATGGCAATGCTTAGCATAAAGAGAAATTAACTGTGGAGGAAGATTTTACCTTTCCCTGGAGGCCTCTGTGAGGACTGGGATGTGAGCTGGGCCTCAGTGTTGTTGAGCTGCTGTTTCAGCATGGTGCTTTCCTTCTGGGCGTTCTTCAGGAGCTCCTTTGTGCTGATGTGACGGTTGGTCTCTGTCTCCAGCTGCCTCTTCAGGTCCAGGATATGAACCTGCAAGCACAATGTTCTTCAGCTTGCAATGATTCCCAAATGGCACAGAGGGCGAGTGTGCTTCTGAATGTCAGGCATGGAGAAGAACACACTGCACTCTGGCAGAAGCACCTGGGGCTTTACTTTCCTCCAAACAAGTGCAGCAGTTTCCACTCACCTCTTGATTCTTGGTAAGGGAATGTCTCTGTTCCACCTCACTCTCCAGTTTCTTCTTCAGCTGAGAGATCTCACGCTCCAGTTTTTCTATCTGATTATTGAGTCTCTGCTTTGTTTCTGTCTCAGATCTCTCCAGTATTCCCTGAGAAAAGAGCACAATGCACTTTTGCTTACAACATACCTCAGTAATTTTCTTCCGGCTTACTGCAGCACTTCATACAAAGTTGTCACAACACTTCTCCAATCCAAAAAATAATTAAGTAATAGGTAGATACAGAAAATTATTAAAAGTAGCACTTAAAATGTTTGACATAGCTTTGAATGTTTTTTCAATAATGTTGATACAACAGATATTATTAGAAGAAAATCTATTATCCATGCAGTCTAATGCCATGGATTAAAAAACTTCCAAAAGATCTACTAGAGAAATAAAATTCAGTCATACAATAAAATGTGCATCCTTAAATACACTCTAAGCATTGATATACCTTATAAAAAATTATATAAATGTAGAAAGGTAAATATAACCTAACAGCAAAATAAACTACCAAGGCAGGCACTGGTAAATTTTGCTATCATAAAAATTAACATTACAAATTCTTTCCTTTCACTTTGTTTCATCTGTGTTGCTTCCATTTCATTGTGAAAACCCTTCTCATCAACTCAGAATTCTTAGGACATTGCCCAGGTAAATAACAGGGTATCATAATGTAGGACAGGAATCCCAAACTTGCTGAAACAAGTTGCTGAAGTATTTTATGTCCTGTTGATTTGTAACCACATAAAAATCCCCATTAAAACACAATCCCATGACTTTTTTATTTGGTTTTCATGGGTATTTATTGAAAAGCCTGACAGACAGACCCAACTTGGGCATAAGAATAGCACCACATACCTGAATTGTTCTCAAATTGGTGAGCAGCAAGTTCTGTCCTCTTTGTTCAACCAGCAGAGAGTCACGTTGCTGCGTCAGACGCACATCTGACATCTTCAGGATATCCTTCTCTTTTTTCAAGTTTTCTGCCCTCACCTTTAAGACAGCAAATAGTAAGAACTTCGTTGCCAATCCCAAGTCTAACCATTAAATTTAGTATTACTTTAAAAGCCATGTGAATTAAGCCAATAACAGTAAGAACAGAACTACTGGACATTCTGCTTTCCCCGCAAACTGAAACACCTTGGAATGTTCTTACGTCTCCACTCTTCACTTGAAACATTTCAGGATAATCCTAAGGAAAATTCTAGTGCTACCTTGGCATATCCCACAGTGCCACACACTGTTACTGACCTCTGCCACTGCCAGCTTTTCATTTGCTCCCCTCAGATCCTGAGTCATGGTGTTAATGATCTGCTCCTGCTTCTGAGTGGTTGCTGTGAGCTTCTGGGTTCTCTCGTGCAGGGAGGTGATTTCCCGGCGATAGCCTTCCACGTTATCCTGCAGCATCTCGTACCTTCCAGGGAACACAGCAAAGCAAGTCTGCCACATTGCACTGACCAACTCACCAGGGGCATGCACACAGCTATGTGTTTCACGGTTTTATGCTTCAGCTTGCATATATGTGCCTCACTCAACGGCACTTGATCCCACCTGCACTATTTCCTTTGTGTTCTTACACAGAATAGACAGTATCAACGTTTAACGGAGCAAACAATATCAAGCAGCCAGAGAACATGTAAGGCAATGATATTATGCAGCTGAATTACCGTTTGGAGGCAAATTCCAGCTGTGTGGATATCTTGGCATTTTGTGACCTCAAGTCTGTGACCTGCTCCTGAAGCTTTTCATTCTGTTCATTCAGCAGCTTGTCATTTTCTGCCTTTTCTTTTTTATAGTTCTCAAAAACTTCCTGCAACTGCAACAAAGAACAGACATAAAAGTGCTTACCAAGGGCAAAAAGAAATAGGGACAGCTTTGTGCAGTGTCTGCTGAAAAATGTACCTGCTTAAGAGCAGCCTTGGCCTCCACAGTCTCCACGGACTCACTCATGGACACTGGAGCGGGAGTCGCCATGGACTGAGGTAAATTCGGGCGCTTTGGAGTAGATGTAAGACAGATCTCTTCTGGTAACATACCTGAAGCTACAAAAAGGTAAAGAGAGTTTTAAAGCAACACTTCTGCTTGCTACAGCAGATCTTACAGCCCCTGCAGCCTGGGTACCTTGCAGAGGAATGATGGCCCCCGTGGTCTGGGTCAGCAGGATGCGGAACATGTCCCGCTGGCGGATGATGGACTCCACAAGCTGCAGCTGGTGCTGCCGCGACTCCCGCAGCTGCTGCAGCTCACTGACAGCCTCATCCAGCTGGCTCTGGAGCTCAGAGATCCTGAAACAACAACAGCTGCCTTCAGCAACATCAGAGAGAGGAACATCCAGGTGTTCTGGGCCCCATCCTTCTAGAAGGACAGTGAGGGGCTGGAGCATGTCTGGGGAAGGGAACGGAGCTGGGGAAGGGTCTGGAGCCCCAGGAGAGGCTGAGGGAGCTGGGAAAGGGGCTCAGCCTGGAGAAAAGGAGGCTCAGGGGGGACCTTGTGGCTCTGCACAACTCCCTGACAGGAGGGGGCAGCTGGGGGGGTCAGGCTCTGCTCCCAGGGAACAGGGACAGGAGGAGAGGGAACAGCCTCAAGCTGTGTCAGGGGAGGTTCCAGTTGGACATCAGGAAGAATTTTTTCACAGAAGGGGTTGTTAAGCATTGGCAGGGGCTGCCCAGGGAGGTGTTGGAGTCCCCATCCCTGGAGATGTCCAAGGAAGGCCTGGAGGTGGCACTCAGTGCTCTGGGCTGGTGACATCTGGGGCATCGGGCACAGCTTGGACTCGGTCCTGGACATCTTTCCCAAACTTAATGGTTCTGTGAACCTATGACAGAATCCTGTGAAGTTCTAGGAGACAGGCCTTTGGGCTGCCATGTGTAGATGAAAAACAAAGCAGGCCTCCTCCCTGAACAGCAGAATTCTACTCACGTGAATAACTTCCAGAATGTCAGCAGCATGAGCAGAGAGTCAGACTATGAACCTTTCACACAGAATTCCATTACCTGTGGCCTTCACAGCAGTGATTTAGATATGCACACGTGCAGTTTTTTGTTCAGCTAACAGGAATGAAAACTTATCTTTTTGAAAAACAGCTCTGTTGTGTGAAATCAGTCACTAGAAGACTGACAATTATTTTTACTTCAGGTTTTGATGACAGAACCTCTTGTAAGATATAAAGCTATAAAGCCATTTTAATATAAACCTGAGGGTCCTGTAGCTTAGTAAGAACTTGCTTTTATGAGTTACATAGCTGCTGCACGCCATGAATAACAATCAGAAGTAAAACTGAAAAATGCTTGAATGTTACTACTTAGTACAAAGTTAATGAAAAGGAAGGGGTGACCTACTTAGATGATGTTGTTTCTTGCTCCTCTTTTTCTCTTGCCTCCCCCAGCTCTCGAAGAGCCACCAGGAGACGCTGATTCTGCTGCTGAAGCTCTTGGATATTTCTGTAGGAGACCAGATGTTGAGTGATCACTTCAGAAGAGCTGCTGATGTCAGCAGAGCTCACTGCTTCATCACGGATCACGTGGTTGCCTCTGGCTTCTTCCAGTTCCATTAACAGCACACAGATCTGAAAGAGAACAGTCCTCATGTAAGGCCTGCACAGACTCTAAAGTTTGCTCTGAAAAACAACATATTAGGAATAAAGGACTTGGAAATTAAGGGGTTTTCCCTACAATGTGCAGGCAATTACAATCAATAAATCCTTATAAGACAATTATATGACAGAAAAAAATAGCTTGACAAAAGACAACAAGATCAGAAGTACATAAACCATTCAGTTCCGTGAACAGATCACAGGACAGTCCAATCTAACAAAGAAATTATATAGATGAGTTTTCCATGTCAGATACTTAACAATATTATCCTAAAGCAGCACCACTTCTACCCAGCTAAACTTATTCCAGTTTTGAAAGCACAAGTACCATGCTGTCCTGAGGAGAAGCTTTAATGTCACCAAGGTACTCAGGACAACCAAAGTCTCCATGACTGTGGCTGAACACAACTTTCAAGTAAACATCAGAAATGCAGCAGCACATGAATAAACCAATTGTAAAAAGCACATTTAACCACAGCAACATTTCTTCTACCTGCTGGGAGAGATCCTTCACTCGCACTTCCAGTCTCTGGCTCTCCCTCTCAAAGAAGGAGGCGTGTTTATTGGCTTGGTCTGCGCTGTCCTGCAGGCGATGGATCTCCTGCAAACACACCAACAAGAGCAAACATCACATCTCAGCTGGACACATTCCTTTCCAGAGAGATAACAGCATGTGCAGACACGCCTGGGGAACCAAACTGCTCCTTAAAGTTACATTCCCAAGGTTAAACTCCAGGTGTTCCAGAATCAAAAGCCACGTTCTTTTGTGCTGTATTGGTGTATGCTTTAAAACTAGTGGGAAGGGAGCACTGAAGTCCAATTTTATGCCAAATAAAAACTAAACTTTGTTTTCAGTGAAACTACACTCTCAGAAAATCAGAGACTGTAAATCGCCATTATAAAAAAACTGTGAAATACATTGGTTCTGTAAAATACTTTACACAGTTCCAGAAATCACAAGCCAGAAAGTCCAACATATCTTTTCTCATAATAAAAGTTGGCTGAAAGATCCATTTCATACACTTACAAAAGCAATTAGGTTTAAAGATTCGAAAATTAACTCTTTTCCCAAAATTATACATGCTCTTTTATTTTATACTGACCTTCATAGCTTGTTCAAGCTTTGCAGACAGACTCGCAACAGCTTTTTGGGAACGCTCAAATTCTTCACGCTGACGTTTTAAGATTGGGGCTTTGGCTTCTACTTCCTGCACTATTTCATCCAAATATTTATTGATTCTCTTATTCTCCAACTTTTCCATATGCAACTGATCCTGAGTTTCTACATAGGCATTGTACAGCTGCAACAAAAAGGTTTTGGGTTGTTTTTGATACAGATCTCTTAAAAAAGAACCACTGGTAATGATACAATTCATACCTTAAGGCACTGCAATTTTATACAACTCTGAACTAGTTAATTCATAAAAACAAGCTGGACTTTTAAAATATGGTTTTAGGACTCATATCACAGCAAAGAATTACACATATTAATTTTAAAATGGCACACTTCATAGTGCAACTGTCTGCAATTAAATAATTCTACGTAAGAGGCACAAGTCTTAAGCAAGTGTAAGACATCAGAAATATCAAAACCAGTAACACAGCATAAAGGAATTGAATGTCCAGACAAAACAATCAATAAAAAACAATGACAATACAAATTGCATAAACAGAAGTGTAAAAACCCCTAGAACCTGTATGACCTATCATTATGCTAATTTTTTTGCAAGTATAGGCCAAAAGCACAGCAGTACAGATGAAAAAATTACGTCAATAAGCAAAAAAAAGGCTGCTCCTGCCAAAAACGCATATAGAAAATAAGTTTATATAAACAAAACCCATCTATTTCTGAATTTCATCTACTAAAGAAAACTGTAAGGCATGTTGAAAAAAATCCCAGTAACTCAGCAAGTGAAGTCTGCCTCAAGTAAGATTTCCTTGACTTCATCAGGCATGACCCCAAACCCAAAGAGTGCCCCAAGCCTGCACCTTTCCATTCTCAGAGCACCATTGATGGCATCCAAGGGCTTTGCTGCTGGAGAGGTTGTGCTCACTCACCTCAGTTAACTTCATGCCAGGCTTGACCACTTTGGCCACTGCTGCAGCAGTGGGAGACATGGCTGCCAGCTCCTCCTCGGACAGGATGGCTCCTGGAGACACAACCCCACAATTACCATCCAAAAGCTGCAATAATCCCCACCAGCAGTACTCTTAAATATCGTATCTGACTGGCTTTATTTGAATTGCTGAAAAGCTGCTGCTACTAGGATTCCTAAAATTTAAATAATTTCAGAATATGAGCAGCTGAAATAGCTGGAGCAAGGCTTAACCTCAGGTTTTTTATCACACTGCCAGAGGTTTGGAGTAGCAGAGCATGGGTATATTTTCATTAAATTATGGAGCAAATGTACTCCATGCCCCTGTGCCTTCCTGCTCTCTATGGTTTAGAAACTATGGATATTAGCAAACAACAAAAAAGACAAAGCTAAAGCAGTGAATACTGAGCAAGATTTAATGTCAAACAGAAATTTAAGGACAGAAGTTTGTTTTCTGTTGCCTTTATTTAAAGAAGAAAATAAGAATTGTTTATCATCTCCACTTCCCTCTCCAGAAAACCACTAAAAGCATAATGATTCAGCCTTGAAGAAAAGTTTCATCTCCATTTTCTTTGAAAAGGCAACAGATTAACAAAAGAACTTTAAAAAACACTAAGACAGAAAAGCACTTTCTGCTGAGGCGAGCATTTACATACGTACATAAGCATATGTATATATATGAAAAAGCTTCTAAAAGGAATTATTAGAAATGACCAAAGATGACATTAGATTAATGCAGCTAGTTCTTACAGAAATTCAGGACAATATTTCCTTGAAAGATGATGAACACCCACCTTTGCGCTTTGTAGCTGACAGTAAATCATTGGCATTCTCCAGCTCCTTCTCCAGCTTACTGATCTTCTCTCTCAGCTCCTTTTCCATGACAGCTTTTGACTCCTCCACTTCAGCCAAATGCTCCTGGGCTGCTTTATTAGCTAAAATTAAACCAGACAGGCAGGTTGTGTGCTGTGATTGCTTTTGTCTTTATTTTAAAATTATCCCATTTTACCTGTGTACCTTAAATTTTACTTTGTATGATCTGAAGAAGTTCATACTGATAAGAAAACTCAGCAGTGTGAGAGAAGGATGAACCACTGCCTATCACCTTTGCTTAGAAAAGGGAAAAAAAGATGAACTCTTCTTAGCAGTGAAAAGGAACCTAAACTAAAAAACTAAAGTGAAGACATATCTTGCAAAATTAGATCATTTCATCAAAACCCATAGTAAAATTCCAGGTGTATTTCAAAATAGTTCCCCAGACACCAGTAAATTTAACTAGTCAGGTACAATTTTTGTTTCAAAGGGACTGATATTTCCATCATGCCAAAAGCCCAATGAAATTCCTTTCAGGAACACAAAATTCCCATTTTTCAGAGCATCAAGGTACTTCAATGAGCCCAGCTGCTCCTCCCTTTGCCAGCTTACCTTCACCTGCTTCCTTCAGGAGCTTGTGCAGCTCTTCCACTGCTCCTGTCAGCTCGTTGCTCTTTGCCTCTGAGTCATCAGCAGCACTCTGAAGAAAGCATTTTAGCTCTCCTTTAGTACACAGCAACAGCAACCCCATGTTTACAAGAAAGCTTGAACTGACCACAAATTATGAACACAGTTTTCTGAATAAAATGCTGAAAGATTCACCTAAGCTGTACAATCCTTTCCATGTGGATTAAGTCTCACTTTGATGCAAACTGCCTATCTGAGAGTAAGAAACATCAGACACTGATTTGATGTGACAATTCCCAATACAACATATGTTAGCTATTTATAGCTGCTGTTAGCTCTTTCCTTCTTTTCACTAAAGAAAACCAGGAATTTTCAACACTCTATTCCAAACAGCCTGAAAAATACGGTATTTTTAGGGACTCTTATATAACAGTTTATGTTTCTTTGCTTCCAGCTTCAGATCTCCCGAGTGCAAAGCTGCACAATGTTTATTTGGGTATCTGTGCAAGAAAGCTCTCAAAGCAGAGCTCAGTGACCTGTGCACTAAAATGTGTAAACCAAACAGCAAGCAGTTGTACACTTCAGCTGACTTAGTCAGAAGGTTACAGGTTATTTTTTTACTCTTTGAGCCAACAGAACAAACAAATACTACTTGTTTAGATGGTGTGTCTTTGACACAGCACAGGACATTCAGCTGAGTCCTAACCAGGTCACCAACACCTGCGGTGTTCAGAAATGAACTTCTAACTCAGAAAAATCTCTTCCACAGTCATACTTTCCACATAAATTTTTACCTTCCGAAAGATCCTAAGACATAACCACATTTTTACAACATAAAGCCTCAAAATAGTTGGCATAAAATTACTAATTCAATCCCAGTTTTGCTTGTTATCCAAGATAATCCAAACAATGTAAGAGTCTAAATGCTGACTAAGACAGCAGCAAAGAAAACAATGTTTTGGATGCTTCACAAAGTCCTGCAAGGGAAGTTAGCCTTTCCCACATCCACATTTTGTGGGGAAAAAAAAGTTCAAATTGGCCTGCATTACATAAGATTTGGCCCCTACTACAGTTACAACAGAACGCACAAACTCACCTTATACAAGTTGGATAATTTCATGTGGGCATTCAGTTCATTGTGGAATCTCTCCTCCATGCTTGCCTGCTGCTCTTTTGCCTGGCAAATGAAAGAGGAGACAGGGTAGGAGAGCATTCCACTATTTCTATTTCACTCATTTTATTGTTTGATTGGTAGGAGCAACTGTAATGACGTTTCATGTATTTCAAGCTGTCTCACCTCCTTCAGTTTATTCAGAAGTTCTTCCACATGCTTCTGGAGATTTTCATTTGACTGTTTCAAGCTGTTCACCTGTTCCTCCATTCTGGAAACCTATCCAGAGAAGAAATAAGAACACCATATAAAATTTTTAGTTCCTAGTTCAGTTTATTTTGGAAAATACTTGTCTCACTGTTTTTAATTTAAAAATAAAAACAAACCCAAAAGTTGCTGAAAGAGCAGAAAGGGTCACTCAAATACAGTTATTAAAGTACTTGGCTTTGTTTAATACAGTTCATCAGGTGGCATAATTCCTAAGAAATGACAACTCAGTAATTACATTACCTCCTCCTTTTTGTTCTCCAGACTACATTTGAGCTCCAGGATTTCATTGCCTTTCTCCCTGGCAGTATGGAGCAGTTCATCTGTTTTGGCTTTCAGCTCAGCATTCAGCCACGTGTTCTGGTTCTGCAGCAGCTCTTTTTCCTGCTCCAGCCTTTTCTCACGGTACTGAAAAGAGAATTGCAGTGTGATTGTAGTGGTTCCACAGAAAATAAAGCAGCCAGTTAAACTACTCTGATTAGAGGAGGAGTAGCAAAAATGTACTGTAATTTGGTAAATACAGGCAGTGCTCCTTATCACACTGGTAGTAAGTTACAACTATCAAGTAACAAGAAATTCCTGTCATTTGAGTTCGTTTCCTCGAAGTTTACATTACTTGGGAACATGAACTAGATTAGTAGCCTTTTAGAGGACATTAGTTATGATATGGAGGTTTTTGTCCCTTCCTCCTCTCTTTATGGAGTTTATTCTGCCCACAGAGTAATGGTACAGGTTCACAGCTAATTATTTTTCTCCTTTCTATCTCCCTTCATGGACCTGGAGTCCTTCCTAGCAGGAAGGAGAAGCCACCACTGCCACCAAGGAGGCCTGGTCATGCTTGCCCAGCCTGATTCCCCTCATCTTCCAGGAATACAGATCTCACTTTCAGTCACAGCCATCAATTTTATAATAAAAGAATTTGCTATAAATAACAGGTGCTCACTTGACCTACTTTCTATGGAATCACAACAAAATGGTGATTATATCACACACAAACAATGCAGAACACATACCATGCTTATAAAGCCCTACTCACCTTCATGGAAACATCTGATGTTTGAAGCTCATCCAACTTCAACTGAAGTTTTGCCTTTTCTGTGTTTGCCTCTGTGAGCTTTTCATTTAAGCGTTTAACATCCTCTGGAGGAGGGAAATCAGTGTTAGAAAAAGCTATTGTGTAACAGCTTTAATTACTACATTGTAAAGAATGACAACAGGCAAGATACTTTGTATATAATTGTATGCTGGGCACTAAGATACTTTTTAAGGCACGTTTTTAAATCGAGAAAAACAAGCACCAAACTGCTGTTTTTCTGCAATTACTGTGTTATTTCCTGTTATTTCCTTTCCTCTAAACACCGTTTCCTGCTAATCCAGTACTGGTGCTGCAGGTACAAACTGCATATTCCATTCAATCCACTTGTTCAAGCAGGTTTTATTTGGTGTTTATTGACTGTGTTCCTGGCTGTACCATTTAAATGTTCAACTTCCTGAGACCGCCTTTCAGTTGTTCGGACCAAGTCTCTCTTCTCAGCTTCCAGTTCCTCCTTCTCTCGACTTAACTGGCTCTGAAAAAGATTGCAGAAGGGCAATAAAGAAATGTGATCAGCTCTCTGGAACAGTTTATAGCCACTACTTACACCTAGAATCACACAGCAGCAAGCTAAATCTCAGTGAGTTACCCCAGCCAACTGAACATTGGGGTAAGAGGCTTAGAGTGGGCAGGCAAATCACAATGGAGTTGCTCAAAACTGCATTTCAATTTAATATTCTAGGAAAGACAGCTGTGACAGTCAAGAATTTACTGAAACAGTTTTATTTGGTAAAATAAAAGGGGTAACAGAGTAAACAAGGAATGAACACATGCATCAATATAAAAATCAAAACAAAGTCAATAACCTTGGATCATTTACAGGCTATACTGTCTCTGCCCTCAAGTTATCACTACAAAGCACCTCAGTCAGGCCCAGGTAAACTGCTCTGGGGAAACAATCAGATCCATCTTCTCACTGTGGAAAAATCAATCTAATAAACTTGTTTTTGCTTCCTGCTCCAAAATTACTGTTCTGCTGGATCAGTCAGCTCAAGTGACTCATCCTGCAACCCAGTGACTTTTGGGCTTAACACAAGGAAAACTGTGCCAGGGTGTGGGAAAGGATGGGGGAAAACAGAACTCTTGTTTATACTTTTGTCTGAATTTTGGGGGTTTGGTTTAAAGTCACTTCACAACAGGTTCCAGCTGGAATGGAACAATCCATCCAAACTGAAACAAGAGCACCTGCTCACCTGTCATTCAGTTTGCTAAAACACCACCTTTTACTTTAAAAGTTCCTGCAATTTTCCTGCACACACACCCCATGGACATGTAAATATATCCATGAGTTCATACTGGTACTGATCTTGATTCTTAACTGGGAGCTGAGTGCACTCTGTGCTGCAAAGGGCCAGGGGAGCCACAGGATTTCAGTTCCTGGCCATGTCCTGGCAGTACCTGAACAGCCACGTTCCGGTCCTGGGCAGCCTCGAGCTCCTTGTTCTTCTCATTGAGTACCTTCAGCTGCTCATCTGGGGGAGAAGAAACAGCAGTGAGGGATCTCCACTGTAATGTGACACAAATCACTCTCCAAATGCAACAGAGTCAAAATTTCCCTGACAAACATTTTTAACAAAAGAGAGGGAAGAATTCCAGACCTCACTCTGGATTGACCAGGGGTACTGAGGCAGACTAAGGCAATCCTTAGAGCCAAAGCACCTTTTGTGAGGATCAATACATGTACTGTTACATGTACATGTACTGTAACATGTACAGTACTGTTACTACACAGTAAGGGGCTGTTTTTCCATGAGAACAAAAGATTCCACTAAAAAAGGCCGATTTGAACATACCACCAAAACACATCTCTACAAATGCAGCTGATGGAGAGATTTTCAGCTCCTGCATAAAACCTGAAGCAGTTCACTCAACACTGGACGGCAGGGTGAATATCCTGCCCAACACTTAAGAATGTCACACAGTTACACTTACGAAGCTTTTTAAGCTCCTCCCGCAGAGTTTGACATTCCTGGGTCTCGTTTACAAGTCTTTCCTGACTCTGAGCCAGTCGCTTTTCCACTTCAAAGTACTGTTGTTCTGCAAAATAACAAAGCCATCTCAGTTTCACTTAATCAAGATTTTTTCTTTCTCACCTTTACCAAGGATCATTTTAAAGGAAACATCTAAAAATACTAAGAATGTAATAGAATTTGAAGGAAGAAAAAGAAAAAGCATTTTTGAAGGCAAAACCCTGCATTTCCACGTGGAATGAATGTTGTTTAAAATACTTTGCTAGCCTGAAAAGTGGTCTGTTTCCAGGAACTGTGGTATGTTTCAACCTGGTCCAGTGGAAGATGTCCCCACCCATGGCAGGGAGCTGAATGAGATGAGCTTTAAGGTCCCTTCCAACCCAAATCATTCCACGATTCTGTGAAATGACCCGTCAAATAAGAGCCTAATTAATCTGAATAGTTCTTTAACATTTTTGATGTAACCAGAGATATTGTACCAGCCCAATTATACAGTGTGGGCTCATCAGCTTAAAACTTCTTTTACCTCTGAAGTAATTCTATACACATACAATAAAATCCACATAACCCCAGGTATCAAGGGATTTGATGTGGGGAAACTTTTAATGAAAACTTCTTAAAATTAATTCCTGGGCTCTATTCACTTATCAGTGGAAAAAAAAAAAATTAGATCTGAATTTTGGTGATCTGAAACAGTAACTGTGTCATGGAGCTTCAGTGTAAAATACTCAATAAAAGCAGAACTAAGCCCACTCCTGGTCAGGATGGGTTTCTAAAGAAGCACTGTGGGATGTTTGTTTATATTCTTTTTGCTCTCATACTTTACAATTGCAAATCATGCTGCACCTCCTGCCACACATGAGAAGAATGGACCTGGAAGAGAGTAACCTGCTAAAATCTGTGGGTTACCTTAATTTACAGCACATTTTAATAATGCATTTACCAAGATTCCTACCATGAAAAAGACTGAAAAGATGAAAGGTAGTTGTTTACATCAGAAGTGTCTCACGTTCCCAACAAATTAACTCATATTCACAACCTCACACTCTTGTCTCCTGCTCTCTGCTGCTATTACTGTTCTGTGATCAACTCATCTCCAAATCAATATTAAAATATTGGTTCCATCAGGATCATTTTACAGAATGTAATTTAACAGTAAAGTATAAACCTAAGGCTGTTTGACAGCTGGGTGAACAAAGCTGTATTTCTCCTCCACAGTGAGGACCAAAGCAGACTGAAGCACAAAACTGTTTAGGTTGGAAGAGACACCTAAGATCAGAGTGCAGCCATTGCCCAGCACTGTCAAGGCCACCACTGACCCATGTCCCCAAGGGCCACATCCACACAGCTTTAAAATTCCTCCAGGGATGGGAACTCCACCATTGCAGCTGTGCCAGGGCCTGACAACCCCTTCAGTGAAGGATTTTTTCCCAATATCGAACCTAAACCTTCCCTGGTGCAACCTGAGGCCGTTCCCTCTCCTCCTGTCCCTGTTCCCTGGGAGCAGAGCCCGACCCCCCCCGGCTGCCCCCTCCTGTCAGGGAGTTGTGCAGAGCCACAAGGTCCCCCCTGAGCCTCCTTTTCTCCAGCCGCAGCCCCTTTCCCAGCTCCCTCAGCCTCTCCTCATCACACCTGTTGCACATCAATGGTAGCTAAAAACCTGAGGAAAAGCTGTTCTTTAAGTCCTCTTTGAACGCAGTTCTAACCCTGAACGTCCCTTAGCAAGAGAAAAAAACAACACAAAAAGACTCCAGGAGCCAAATCGAGAGACGAACACCGATCAGGTCCCACTGCAGGCCCCTTCCCAGGCCCCTCCCGGCCTCACGGACCCAGGGCACACCCCGAGAGCCTCTGGAAGACAACACCGCGCTCCGTGCTCTGCCCGCGCTGCCTCTCCTGAGCACAGGGACCGCGGCCGCTCCGCGGGCCCGCCGCCCGCACTCACCGCTATCCACCTTGAAGCGCTCATGGCGGGCCCGCAGCCCGTCGATCTCGCCCTGCTGGTCGCCCAGGAAGCGCTCCAGCTTGCCCTGCACGGCGCGGGGCAGCTTGGCGAGCTCGGCCCGCTCCAGGAGCTGCTGCAGCACGGCCGCCATCGCTCCGGCACAGCACCGCCCGCCGCCGGGCGCACTTCCGCTTCCGGCGCGGCCGCTCCGCCCGCCATCATGGGTGTGGCGGCAGCGCCGTGTCATCGCCACAGCCGCCACAGCCGGGATAGAAGACCACGCGGCTTCGTCTCCATGACGGATACGGAGCTGTCTGTGCTTCTAAGGTGTCCCGTGTGCCCGGGAGGTGCGGGAGAAGCGCGGCCGCTTCTGCCACTCCCAGCATGGCGGTACGGAGGCTTTGCGCCTCCTCTGCGCGCCCTTTTCCCGCGCTCCGGTCGGCATTGGCCTACGTCATCTCCCTACGCCGCGGCGCTTACCGATGAGGTAGGACCGGCCACCTCAGTGCTCGGCTGGGGCAGCGGCAGCTGCCGAAATTGGGGATGCGGAGCTGCTGATCCCGGGATCTGGAGGTGCTGAGCCTGGAGATGTGCAGCTGCTGAGCCCGGGATCTGGAGGTGCTGAGCCTGGGGATGTGCAGCTGCTGATCCCGGGGATCTGGAGGTGCTGAGCCTGGGGATGTGCAGCTGCTGAGCCCTGGTGGTCTGGAAGTGCTGATCCCGGGGGTGGGGACCCGGCTGTGGGGGCATGAGTTGAGGCGTGTGAGCACCTTCCCTGTGGAATTTCAGGATGCCCTTTGTTTCTTCACCCTGTGCTCTTGGGCTTCAGCTTTTTAATGCTTAATTCTTTGGGAGACCTCTCCAGGCGTGAAGGGCTTTTCAGACCAGCCCTACAGGGAAGGTAGAGGAGTCTATGGCAGCCCCCGTGCCCTGGGTTCTAGGGGGCAGCTGCGAAGGTGGCTCGTTGGAATGTCCACAGATGCTGTGCTTTGAGTGCTTGGGAATTGGAATGGAAGTGGTGTAGGGCATGTTCAAGGACACGTGTGGAATTTAGCAAGTCCCTGTGTGAATGGAAAAGTGCATCCTTTAGAAATATCATGCAGTAAGGTATTGTTTTTTGAAGGCATTCCAAAATTCAAATCCTGGGTTCAGTTTTGGGCTCCTCATGACAAGAAAGACATGGAGGGGCTGGAGCATGTCCAGATAAGGGAATGGAGCTGGGGAAGGGGCTGGAGCCCCAGGAGCAGCTGAGGGAGCTGGGAAAGGGGCTGAGGCTGGAGAAAAGGAGGCTCAGGGGGGACCTTGTGGCTCTGCACAACTCCCTGACAGGAGGGGGCAGCCGGGGGGGGTCGGGCTCTGCTCCCAGGGAACAGGGACAGGAGGAGAGGGAACGGCCTCAGGCTGGGCCAGGGGAGGTTCAGGTTGGACATTGGGAAAGTTTCTTCACTGAGGGGGCTGTCTAGCCCTGGCACAGCTGCCAAGGGCCGTGGTGGAGTTCCCATCCCTGGAGGAATTTTAAAGCCATGTGGATGTAGCATTTGGGAACGTGGGTCAGTGGTGGCATGGGGGAATGGTTGGACTCGGTGACCTTACAGGGATTTTTCAATCCAAACAATTCTAAAGGACCTTTGTGTGAGACTTGTTCTCCTGTACCCATTGCAGGGTTTGTACCTTCTTTCACTTTATGCATTGTGTTTTGTAGGTTGGAGCTACAACACCTCACTTAAACCTGGAGCCATGGGTAGAACTTACCTTGTTGAGGAAGGTATTGGGCAGTACCTGACAGAGCTCAGCACAAAGGTGAAGCCATATGTCACTGGCCTGTTGATAGGGCAGGTAAGTGTGGAATTGTCCTTCTATTCATTCCTGTGAGTTGGAGAAGCCCCTGTTCAGCAGTCTCAAGGTGCATTTGCTTCTATTGGTGTTTTGGCAAGTGTTCCCCACAACGGGACTATGTCATCCGGGCTGTGCGAACCCCTCCAAAGGAGCAGCAGCAGGAGGAGAGCGTGGGCCCTCCCAAGCTGGCATCCCTGGATGAGGAGTGGATCACCACACACGCCAGTCAGGTGAGAACTCACCCTGGGAGGTGGCAGAGGGGTGGGAGGAACAGGAGGGAAATAAGACGGACACAAAGTATCTCAGCACTTGTGTCATCTCAAGCCCTTTTCTCAAAGTGGGAGAGCCTTCCTAACCACACTGGGTACAGATGTTTTAAACCAGAAATCCCCTTATTGTTTTCAGGTTTTTTTGATGAAAGGACACTTGATATTACTAAAGGGAGAACACCTGCAGGATGTATTCCTGCATGCAGAGAGATCTATAAGTGAAAACCAGTCTCCCTTGGTTCATTTCTGCTCTTGGTGCAGACTTGTCTCCCCAGTGGTTTTTGATATCTCAAGTTGCATGGTTGTTAGATTGCCAATTCCTTTTAATAAATGTTCATTTTCATTTCCAAGGTGTCCAGAATGCTCCCTGGAGGGTTGCTGGTTCTTGGTGTGTTTATGGTTTCAACTCCAGAGCTGGCAAAAGATGGTCAAAACGCTTTGCGCAGGGTGAGTGGAGCTCCTGCTGGAAGGACAGCAGCTTCTTTAGCTGTGTGTCTGAGGAATTTCCTGCCATTGACTTGACTAAAATACAGTTGTTTTGTTGCTTTATTTCACAAATGTTGTGCTTTGATGTGTGGGTTTGAGACTGAAACCTCAGAAATCCCTGTCCCGTGGGACACTATTTGTTAACCTCCTGTTACTGCAATAGCGAATCTGAATTTCTGTTTATTGTGTTTATCTGTATTTACTGAATGTGGACATTCTGGCTTAGGGAAAACATTCTCAAGGTTTATATTAAGCTGAATCCTTGTGGCACAGGTGCTAGTGATGTTAACGTGTTAGCTTTCCTTGCCTGAATGAATCACTCAGTTTAGAGGTGTTTACAGTAGTGAAAGATCTATAATTCTGATTCCTTTAAAAGAAACATCTTGTCTAGAACTTGTGCATTTGACTCAGGGGTGTAGATTAAATTTAAAACGTACTCAGAACTATCTGATAGACTTAAAATGCATTTTTGTTACAGTATTGGGGCATCTACTGCCATATTTCGTTTCTGTTCTGAAGATGTATGTTTATTTTATCGTTTTATCTGACATAATCATGGTGAGTGATTTAAGCAAGAGCAGCTTTGGCAGCCTGAGATCCAAGAGTCAGTTTTGGCAGTTCAGTGTAATTGCATCTCACTTGTGCTTAATGAAACTGGCAGCTGGCTAAAAGGGGTGAGCTGTGTCCAGGTGATCAGTGATTGCTGAATTAAAAATTGGGGTTTTTTTTATAATTAGTAGCTATTTTGCACAGCTTTCCTGACCCAGCTGATAGGCATAAACCTGTAATATGTCTGTAAGGACAAAAGCATATGGGTTGGACATGTGAGTATGTGCTGCTTGCTTTGGTTTATAAGGGAGCTAAATTAAGATTTCACAAGCCTCTTTCACTTTGGGGGAAGTGCCTCTGAATTCCTGTTGAATGTTCTTTTAACATGACATTTTGGTGATATGTAAGCTGTGTTCCCTGTTTATACATAATTTTGATATCCCTTGGACTTAAAACTTTAGTACAAGACTATTTTCCTGGAATTATAGTGTATATTTTTGTAGGAAAAATCCATAATTTTTTTTTGGTTTTTAGCTAATCTTCTCAGTGGAAAAGTCCTTGAGTAAAAGAAGGCTCTGGAAACCTGCTGAGGAGGAGGTCTCAGACAGAGCAGCTCTTCAGATCTGTTCTGCTACAAAAAAGTATCCTTTATGAGCAGGTCTATTGACTGAGGCTGCTACCCAAACCTCTTTTATCCAGTTATTGCTGAATAAATGAGAATTAGGGAGGAGAAGACTGTTTAAGTTCAGCTAGACATGGCTAAGTTGAAATAATGAAGTTTTCTGATTAGCCATGGTTAAGAGTATTGACCCTCTTGTCCTTGCAAAATTTCCATCATGTCTTATGAGGTCTGTCTGTGTGATGGCATCAAATTACACGTTTCCCTGTCAGTCTTGATTTGCATAAATTGAAAAAAACCCATCTAAGTTACTGTTTGGCTTCTTGAACTGCTGTTACCAATGGTGCTTGCATGGAGTTGGGGGAGCAGCAGGCCTGTGGGATCAGTACTAGAGCTGCAGCAGAATGCAGGAGCTGTTGGTAATGACATAATACAAGGAGAGAAAGCAAGGATTTTTCTCTGAGAGGAGAGAGAGATGAGGAGAAATTACAGATTGGTGCCTTGGTGCTTCTCCTGTCAATACATATTGATCTTAATTTGTCTGTAAGAGATGGCACAGCATCACTGGGGTAGTTGGAGATTATGGGCAGTTGTTTTCCCACTTTTTTACACTGATGAAAGGTGAGAACTTGCTCCAGAGCATAAATTAGCTCGGCAAGGAAGTTTAGTAGAGGACAAAGTTAATTGTGAATTGTTCTTAGTTGTTCCCTTGCTTTTCCCGGGATCTTTTTCTTTAAGTTGCACAGAATAGTTTGCCGAACCTACGATGTGCAAGACCCAAAGGTAAGCTTGTCCTGCTGCTGTGCCACACACAGCTTTTAGTGCATGGCAAGTAATGCTAAAACCCAGAAAAGCCTCAATACAGTGCTTTGGAGAGATGCTTTATGGCTTTGTTCTTCCTGCTCTCAGAGTTCAGCTAAACCAGCAGACTGGAAATACCAGAGTGCTCTGACTGCTTCCTGGTTAGCTTTGGGCTGCACAGTAAATGTGAACATCCACATCCCACTTCTTGCTACTTCCCCCAACCACGACCTGGAGAAGAATACCAAGGTAACTCACTGCCTGCCTTAGTTCCTCCACACCGGTAATGACATTCGTTTCTCTGCTGAAAACTTAATGAGAGAGAGAGAGTTAAACAGTGCAGGAGAGGAGTAGGACTAATCAGTGGAGAATGTTTAGTAATTATTCCTCTTTTAAATGTAACTCTTCTGCGTGCTCAGTGAGAAGTTTCCTTTGATCAAAATTATGTAATAATTGTCACGAGTATCCCAGGTAACATCTCTGGTGCCTCACCTAGTGAAAGGCTACACCCAGTCAGAGCAGGGCTACGGGGGTCTTTTGCTGTGAGTTGACTTTCAATGGGCTGCAACTGTCTCTACAACCCCCAAATCCCTGGGGTGGCACTTCAGTATTTTGCAATGCTTATTTCTTAATTTGTTCTGAACGTGGTCCATTTAAGGTTTACCTTTGGAAAAATATAGGTTATTCAGAGACTTTAAAACTCTTTCAGAGTAACTATTAAAACATGTATTTCTATAATTTTCAGCATGGTACTGTCCAACCCTTTAGTGAAATTCTTTCCTCTTGTGATTTTTGTTATTTTCACTTATTTTAAAGAATGGGTTAAACCGATGGTCAAAACAGATAGAAGACAGTGTTTTTCTGATCAATGGCCAAGTTAAAGATGAGGATACAGAACTGCTGGAAGGGCAGGTGAGTACCAAACATCGAGGAATTGAGCTTTAATAGATGTATGGTTGGAACCTCTGTGTGACAAAGCATTGACTGAGTCATCTCCTGTGCCGTATTTGTTGATCTGATTGGCTGTTCCAGGTAACCAATACACAGAACTGCTCCTGCTCTCAGTTCCATTCCTGCAGATTGCCTCTCCCTCCTCGGGCAGTGTCAACGCAGTAATTGTGTGTGAAGTGACTGAAATGTTTCTGTTACAGAGCACGAGTGAGGTGTGAATGTGGGTGATGACATTTCAAAGATCTATATCTGTCACCTCGTTTGGCTGATGCAAGCATCTCTCCTTTTAGTTTCGTAGTTTTGGCTGCTTTCTAAGTGCTATTTTTCTCTCTTAAAGGCTATTACCTAGGGTACACTCTATGCCATAGTGAGGAGACTGCTTCAGGGACATTTTCTTTCCTGTTTCATGACACAGAGAATTTTTTTCCCCTCAGAAAAAGTTAAGAGGAAATACTCAGCCCAGCACTCAGTTTTCTGATGTCAAGGTTCTGACACAGCTGGTAAGTTTTCAGTGAGCTTATACTTTAGTGCAAAGTATAAGCTTGCCTTTTTATTATAAAATAGAGTAAAAAATAAAATACCGAGGTTCTGAATTATTGTCTAGAAATCCTGCTCACTTAAGACTAAGACTTTACTAAGACTATTCCTAAGACTTTTTTTTTCCTTCCTGGATATTGAATATGAAACTGACTGTTGGCAGATCTGCATATTTTGTGCCTTTAGAAATTCTTGTGGTGTGATAACCGTGTTGTCCATGAATTGCATAGTATAGCTGAAAGACTGGAAAACAGGTTATGGAAAAGAAGTCCTGTGACTAATTCGTTTGGTAGTAGGATACCTGTAGGTACCTGTGTGCATTGATTTCAAGTGACTTTGCATCTGAAGTTCAGAGTCACCCCCACACTTAAATCGACAGCTTGCCCTGGCTAGCTTGGACATTCACTTGGATGCTATTGTCAGAAGCTCAGCTGCCAGCTCTGGATTAAGGCACAGATCCCATGAGCTGAATCATCATCTGGAACTGCTGGATCTATGTCAGGAGTTTCCTCTCTACCGGAGTTGTGAAGAACCATGAATTTGGTGCCCCAGTCTAGGTCCTGAAGTCCAAATGTGTCCAGGCATTGTTTCATAGCCTTCTATGTTTTGTCAGGTAGTTCCTGGATTCTCAGAGTTATGTTCAGCAAAACTAGAAATGTATCCAATGCCATTTTAAAGACTCCACGAGTATCTCAGCTTCTTTTATTGTTACCGTGTTGTTAGTGTCTATTGTGCTGAGGTTAATTGCTGCAGGGAGAGGAAAACTCTTTTTTGGCAAAAGTGGTTTGTGCAGTTGGTGTGGAAGTTGTGCATCTCCCTGTTTCCAGGTGTTGTCCTGGAGTGCTTCAGGAACACACTCATTGTTGTGGTAATTAGGGAGAGCATTTCTAGGCAACAGTTTGATGCAGCTCTCTGTGTGACCACGTGTATAATTTGGTACTGACTGATGGGATGACTCCCAGCACACCCTGGGTTACACTGATTATAGTAAACATGAAAACTTCATTGTTTAAAAAAAGTCTGAAAAAGATTTATCAGTTGCAATACTATTATTTGCCACAAGCCTGGAAAGTTTTAAAATCTCATAGACACAAGTATTTGAAACACCTGGAGAGATAAATGCATTTCCCATAATGGAGAAGAGATTTTCAGTCTTACCCAACCAAACGAATAACTAAAATAAAATTAGTTATACGTGATGAGGGAAACAGGTTGTGTGTAAACACCTGCTGTTAATTTGCTGGTTCTGGTTTTAGTGACTCTGCTGCAAGTGCCTGGGCCTGAGATAAAAGTGGCTATGTTTGTTCCTCAGTGCCAGGGCGCCAGCGTCAGGTCCACGGCGACTGTGCAGGTGTGCAGTGGCTCCATCAACCTCCGGGGAGCTGTCAAGTGCAGGGCCTACATCCATAACAACAAGCCCAAGGTTAAAGAAGCCATTCAGGTACTGAGCAGAGTCTTAGTCCATCAGAAACATTCTTCTGAAATACATGGGACTTGCCATACTGGTTTTTCTTTGCCAGAATGGTCTAAACTGGGATCAAGATGTTGGACAGGGGGATTATTTTAGAAACCATCCATGTGGGGTCAGTTGGTTTCTCTCTTCTAGAGGATATATGTGCTGTGGGTAAGGCTGGGCTCTGGGGAATCTTTGCACAAATTGTCAAAGGGATTAAGCTTTGAAGAATTCTCTTAAAATTAAGAAAACGTCGCAGACTATATTTTTATATTTGTAGAGGTAAAATTCAGATTTACTTCCTGAATGATTTTTTTTTTATCCTTACTGAGTCAATGACTTGTGATTATTTTTGTTTGTTTTACTGATAAATATCTAGAATATGTCAGTTCTTATCCTAACAATCTCAAAACTTACCTCAGCTTTTCATTTTTGTTTAGTGGTTTTCCTTCTTGATGCCAATTCTTTTGCAGTTACCTTCTCTTTATCTATAAATTATTATTTCTTAATTTGAAAATTCACACTAGTTTTTATTATCTGGGAAAAAACTATTCTTTCATCATGGATTAACGTATGGAACTTCTTTGGTTATTTCTTCCTGGTTAAAAGCTTTGCAAATGGCTTTGATATTCCTGATGATTTCACTATGTCCTTGCAGGCTTTGAAAAGAGACATAATAAACACATTGAATGATCGGTGTGAAATACTGTTTGAAGATCTGATTTTAAATGAAGGACCTCGGAAAAAAAGTAAGACATTTTAAAAAACCGCACCAGCTTATATTTGCAGTGAATTTTGGTGGTTGTAGAAAATTCTATTATAGTGAAGTTCCAGTATGGTTAGAGGAGAATAAAAAGTAAAAGGTATAATTGCTTCTTGTCAGCCTTGACTTTTTGTTAAATCTGGAAATTTTTTGTCAAGTTTGTGTCCTTTGGCATCACAGCTTTCACACTATGTTTGTGTTCAGTTCAGTGACCACAAAATGCAATTCTGGCTTCTTCACTCATCAGAAATTTTGTGATTTTTAAAACTAGTGTAGTTGAAATTCCTGTCTCTGAAGTTCCAACTGTACCTTGCACACTTTAAAATTTTATTTTTATTCTTTAAATCCATCTATGGTGTTCCTATTAATATTGAAGTATGTTAAAACTTGATAGAGACCAGATCTCTGAGCTACTGCCGGGGACTCTTTAAACTTAAATCAGTGCAGTGGTGTCATTGTCTTGTTGTTGTGTTTAAACCAAAAAGGAGTTAATTGACAAATCAATGGGAATATCTTGGGCAGGGAGAGCCTTTTCCGTTGCACATAGTTCTGAGTCCCCTCTCTAGGTGGCACCCGAACTTTGTGGCTGTGAGTGTGACACCTCTGCAATCCTTTGTGCTGGTGAAATCCTGCTCTTCCGGGAGCTCTTAGCTGCAGACTCTCCCAGAGCCCTCCTGCAAGTCATTCCAAACAGGAGAAAAGCTCTGCTTAGCGTTTTATGGTCTGGTTTGGAACTGCCTTTGGCATTTCTGGAGAGACTAATAATGTAAGGACATAAATCCATATCATAGTGGCCAACTCAACCAAGCGTGTCTGAAAGCAGGGTTTTTACACAGAGATCTTGAGCTCTTCTTTGGCAATGACTTTATCTTATGCTCAGAGATTATGGAGGAATCTTATCATAACTGTCAAGGCTTTTATTGGGATGGTGTTTTTCCCTCTCTCCTTTCAGATTTTGAGAGGGAATATCATGTCTTGCCTCAGAGACTGTTTGTCCCAGTTGCTGGATCCAGTGTGATGCTCAGTGATTATAAGTTTGGTGATGAGGCTTCTGCAGAAATCCAGGAACGTTTTGTGGAGATGTTGGATCAGCCTGTGCAAGCTGAAGATATCCACATAGCTGAGGACATTAGCACAGGTAAATATGTGAGAACCAGGGCAGGCTGGGTCAGGGGCTAGGAAAATGCTGACTAATGGCATAGGCCAGTTTTATCAAGATATGGATATGCCTAAAGTCAACTTACTTCACATCCCACTCTGAGGATTTATAGCCATTCATTACAGCTTAAATATTTTGTGGAAAATGGTCAAATTTCTTGCAGTTTGTGTTTCTTGGAATAGACTTCTCTTTCTCCTCTCAAATATTTTGATTTTTCAGTGCAGCCATGGCTGCAGCCTGTGAACTGCAGTAGAAACGCGAAGAGATGGTTAAACAGGGTTTGCATGTGCCACTCTGCACATGAATTAGAGGGGATCCTTTATTGACAAATAAACTCTTAAAAAACACCCTGTAAAGCTTTATTTTTTATATGAATATATATATATTTATACTTCCACTAGTTCATTTTTAGTGCTAAGTAGTTTTGAGGCGAGTTAGAATAAGGTGAGTGATTTAGTCAAATCTACTGTTTTTTCACTACCGAATTAAAAACACTTCAAAAATTCTACTAGCAAAACATGCATATAGTCTAATTTGTCTTTCGGGAAGTTTTCACACTAAACCTGATGTTTTAAAAAATGCCAAATACCTTTCTTTACTCTGAGCATTTTAATTTATGTACCAAATGCAGTGCCCAAACCTGAAGATTTGTGATTCACCCGGAATGAAAACAAAATCGAGAGCACTTTTCATTTTCTGCTGAATGTCTTACGAGTTTATGGTCTGATTATGAGACTGCTATATTCCCTTTAATACAGATATTTTGCTATAATGTAGTTACTGGAGTCCTCTTTCTGAATATTTCTGGTTTATATCATTCCCTGTTGGTTTTTTTTTCCCTTACAATGTTGATTTCAATGTAGAATTCAAATATGGCATTGAAATGCATCTAATAACATTTCCTGTGGTCTTATGGAAGAGATTTTACTCCCGTTTTTTTCCCCATCAACATGCACATGAGCTGCAGGTTCCAGTTTTATAATTTAAATAAATAAAAAATCCAACACTAATTCTCAGCTAAAAACTATGAACACTTTTTGATGTTGGTGTTTAGGGACAAAAACTGGGCAGTGTAACCATGACTTGCTCTGCAGGGTGAACTGTGAGTACTGTCCTTGAGCTACTTGTTTACTTGGAAGGGGTTTTGAGTTTCCTAACTTCAGAGCTAGCCATTAATTCTTGTCTTTCTAAATGAATCAGCTCCCCCCAGGCTTTAACTAGACCTGTTAGCTGTGAACTGACTCATCATCTTGACGAGTAAGAGATGTACAGAAACCTCAAGGAAAACAGGAAAGCCAATAAAAATCTGCCTGGCATTATTAGAGTAACTTTAATACTCTTAAAACTAATTACTACTGAGCTTTAAGGAATCAGTGTAGCTTAGAGAAGCAAATGAGTATTGTTGTAGCAGTGGAGAGAGGTGTGGGAGGAGAGAGGTGATGATTCAGTTCAGCTTTATTGCTTGTGTAAGGCTGTGTGAGCTGCAGGTAGGAAGGAAACACCTTTCCACTGACAGCAGGGCATCCCAAAGATTAATGCCAATAATAGGTGTGAAGTGATGGCCACGAAATGAGCTTGGGTGTTCTTGTACCCTGCCACTTGTAGAGTTAACTGGGGGGGATTTATATTCTGTTTTTTGGGGTTTTTTTAAAGAAAAGCAAATTAAAGTAGGTTTGTATTTTCTTTTTAAAAAACCCCAAACCCCACAAATTAAAGTAAGTACATAGAAGAGGAGAGGGAAAAACATGCAAGGGGATTTTGGGGAAGCCTGGCCTGGTCCTGGTGACCATCATAAAGTTTGTCCATGGAATAGGATCTGTTAATAGCAGTGATGTCAATAATGTTATCAGCACGGCTCTCTTCATTCTGATAATTAATGCTGAGCCATCAGCACTTGTGGTTTATTAAAATCACAAGTTATTTATACTCTTTTATCACACCAGGAAGGTAATTTTAGTAAGAGTCCTGTTAAATGCATACAAAGTGTTCTGCATTCTAAAAAAAAAAAAAAATTAATTATGGAATTTGATTTTTATTGTTGCTTTGGTATGAAATGTCGAAGTATTGCTGTAACCATGTTTTTGTGTTATAATGAGAGTATGTGGTTTCCTTGTGCAAAGGCTTTTCCAGTGCATCATACTGACTTGGGAAGCATGTATTGTTTCTCTAAGCTCGGCTCTAACTTTGTTAATAATAGTCAATATTCAGTAATCGGTTTGTAGGAAACTTTGTCATCAGCCTTTCTGTTTGTGTCACAGTTCCTGTGGTCTGAGGCACCTACCTCAAATTAACTGGAAATGCTGTTCGTACTGAGGTTCTGGGGAAAGTTTGCTGATAAAAAGAATTCTCTAAAATTCAAGAACACAAGCAGACTTTTGAAATAATTTGGGGTTTTGTTGCTCATTAAAATATGCACTTTAAAAGAAGAGGATCTAATCAGTATAGGCAAAAGATTTATTTTTAAAGCAGCTTTTAGTCAAAACATTAAATTTTGAGGTCAGTTTTATGTGTTGACTGAACTTGGGCTCTCCTGCTGTCTCCTGCAGTTTTAGTCTCTTGACTCCTTGTACAACTCTCCAGTGGGGACACCACTGGGCCATGCTTTAAAATTGCTAGGTGGAAAATAGAAAGTAAACCCCGAGCTATTTATAAATGAAAGCCTTAAATAGATCTAACACTGTAATTTCAAGGTATTTAGTGCTCTAATACAGGCAACTGGAAGCTCTGCATTTCTGATTGGCTTTACTAAATCCCTGCTCCTGCTTGGTGCAGGGGGTGGGCTGTTAAATACCCTGAATGGATAGACAGAAATAAGACTTCAGCAGTGGTAATCACTTCCCCATCTTGGTTAGGAAACTGAAGAATTAAGGATTCATATAATTGGTACTAGAAAACATCTGCTATGAAAACTCTTTTGTGTGATTTGTGCTACAGCTGCTTCACATGCAAATCTTCCAGAATGTGATGGCATAAAGGCCTGTGGTAACTAAATAGCTCAAGGGTGGTTCTTTTTTCTTTTTGTCTTTTGATTTTTTTTTCCCCTCTGAGCAAGCAAGGAACGTGCAGCTGCCTTGATGTGCAGCTTCCAAAGGTCCCCTCAGCACAGGGAGGCACAAAGAAACCTCAAGTTAGAGGGCACAGACCATCCTACCCGCTCGTCAAATGTACTGCAGGAAGGAACCTGCTGGAGCTAGACTTCAGGGGTGGCCCAAGAAATGCAGTCAGATTATCCCAAAGTGGGATGTTTTAGGGAATTCAAAACTCTGGACAGAAGTTCTCTTACTGTGCTAGTTAAGATACTTACTGAAAACCTATATTGCAACAATTAATAACTCCTCTACTCTAGCTGAAGACTTCTGCTCATTTTAGGCAGCTGAGGGAGTGTTTTTCTTGTCACAGAGAAAGTAATGATCTAGCCATGGCCTCATTGAGGACCTACCACAAGGGATATTTGATAATTTATCTTCAAAAAACACACTTTGCACTGAAATGTTGTTATCTTGATTTTACATGTATGTGCTGCTTGCAGAGAGATCTCCAAGCAATGTTTTGCTTAATGTATGCATATGTATATATGTCTGTATATCTCACTGTCCTGTTGAGTTTCATATCAGTGACAATTAGTGATTTCTCTGCTGCAGTACATCCTGTACCAATTCAGTGGATTTAGGGATAGAAAACCTAAAGACAGGTTTTAAAAGCCTAGTTTGGGTGTTTTTGTGTAACAGGTCTTGTGCAAGTTTGACTTAAGGAGATTTTGAAGACAATCATCCACATGACTCATGTTAGATGACAGAAACAACCTTTCTGATCACATCTAGATTATCCATTTCCACCACAGTTAATGACAGAGAAAGTACTTCATGAATCATTTGCATATGAATCACACAAAGGATGTGCCTTATTACTCAAGTATGTAATTTGTGATTTACTGCTGATGGACAGCCCCACTGTGGAAGTGGAGATCTGTTTTTATTCAGATCGGTGTCCCATGGCCTTCTAAACCCTGATAGCTGGTACTGCTGGGGGTTTCCTTGTCTCCTGAACAGTCTGTTAGGCTCCTTCTCTTATCTGAGCCTGCCCATCCCATTCTTCCCAGACACATCCAGCTCCCACTGCCATGACAAACACTTTCTCTTACCCTTCGCTTGTGCAGAAGGTGCCTGTGGTTGTAGCTACTGAATTGTAATCCAAACATCTGGCAAGTGAAGTCTCAGCAAACTCGTGGAAATGGGAATGCTGCAAACTGGGCCTTTGGCCCACCACCATCAAGCAGCCTTGTCACTGAGGGGTGTATGGTGTACTCCATGCTGGCTGTGTGTGGATCAAACCAGTTGGGCTGGAGCACTGGAGATGAATCCCCTTCTTTCTCTCCTACCCCTCTAACAAGCTGGGTATAGCCAACGGGTTAGGGAGATCTTTGCAAAGGAAATAGATACAGGTTTGAGTCCTATCTGCCTGGAAATAGACTCAAGCTCTCTCACATCCTGGCTGGGCAGACTAAGGATTTAGTAATTCTTCCGAAGAGGAATGAGTCCTCCATGCCTGCTGTGAAATGGTATTTTTAGGGGATCTTCAGAAAGAAATTTCTGTGGTTGGAAAAAAATGCATTTCTGGCTGTTGGGTAGGGAAGTGCTGCTGGGCTCATCCTCTTGTGGCAGTGGGATTTGCATGTACCCTGAACTCAGTTCTGAAGGGAACCTTTGATCTTGGAAGGTGCTTACCAGTACATTTTGGTGGTTCCCTCTCAGGGTATTCAAATTCTCCCCAGGCTATGCAAAGAGGGTTGGGAATGTTTCTATGGAAGCAGGGTGTGGAAAATGAGTTTTGGAAGAGGAACTCCTCCTGAAATGTATTTTGTCTCTTTAGTTTTACCCTTCCAGCCATACAGCATAGTTTAGCGATATGCTGTTGTACCACTTCTACTGCAATAAACTGGTTTTTTCTACCGTAAATACACTTTGTAAAGTTGATGTGAAGTTCTTGGGCCTTTTGCATTAATTCACTGTAAAACAAAACTTTTATTTTTTCCCTTCTTCCCTTGATTGCAGTTGATATTTGTCCAGTGACTGACAGCCCCAGTGACACACAACAGGCACAGCTGACAAAAGCAACGTTGCTGTTGAAGCTCCAGCAAAATATGGGTATGTTCCTTCCCAGATGTTTGCTATGGCACTCCAGAACCTGCTGTGGGCTCTTTCAGGACTGTTAACTCCCACAACATCCTAATTGTCAGCTCAAGAATTTAGGGAACACCAGTCACAGAACTCTCCATTGCAACTTCTCCGTGGTGCTGCCTTGTCCCGCTCTCAGAGATCTGTCTGCACTTAGTACAGCTCTCTTTGCTGTGGGTCTGCTTGTATTGAAACAGTTCCACTTTAGTCAACAAAGCAGTAACTTCTGGTTTCTATTAATTATTAGAAATAGAATATGGTAACTGGAAGATTAAATAGGAGCAGTAAATATGTTTGCTTTGAATGTAAAAATGTTTTCCCGTAAATCATCACTGAGGTGTTTTGGAGTTTTCTGTGCATCTCCTGAGCTGCATCAGCAATGGGCATGCTAATAAAAGTAGTTTTTGTGGTAGCTCTTTTTGTTTCTCCCTGCGCTCGTTCCCCCTGACCCACCCTTCCCTCCCTGCCTGCTGCTGTCTGTGCTGCCCTTCCCTCACTGCCTGTGTTCCCTCTGCATTTAGGGCTGCTTGTGCTGCCCTTCCCTCACTGCCTGTGTTCCCTCTGCATTTAGGGCTGGTCGTGGCAGCCGCTGTCGCAGTCCTGGCGTCGATCTTCTCCTTCAGCTACTTCAGTGATTGATCTCCAGTGATTAAACTCCAGCCACCACAGCTCCTAGGAAGTGTTGGCTGCTCACAAGATGGAAACAGCTGTGGTTAATATATTAGTAATTAAGAATTGTTGCCTAAATTTCATCAGGTAGATGTGCAATATAAACTGTAATGGTAGGTTCAGTTACCTTGTTCCATCATGCACTTCCTAGATCAAGTAGAATTATGAACTTACAAAATCAAGTAGAGGGTGAATCAGGTTTCCAAGAAACTAACCCTGTCGCTCTGTATAAATGAATGATATTATTATTTTCTAGAGAGATCCCTTAAACAAACATAGAACCTTCATTTTCTTCCTCCTGGCTCCTTTCATGCAAAATGCTACTCCTGGTGTTTCTCAGGGTATTGATAAAACCTGCATAATGACCTGGTATGACAATTCCTGCTATAAGGGTTCCTTTCCTGAGAGAAATCTTATTTTATTACAGTTAATTGAAGAAAGATTAGTTTTAGTGAAGCCAGCATTTTACCATATGCATTGTTTTAGATAATAGTGGCTAACTAGTATAAAATGCATACTAATAGTTTCTAGAAGTTTCAAGACTAGACCGAGGCAGCCTGTAAATAGCTTGATTCAAGACTGGAGAACTCAGAAATCAATGAAATGCTTAGCATTGCTGAGCTGTGTGTATGCTGCTGCCTTTTACTCAGTGCCTCCTGATGAGGATTTCTCTGTCCAGCTCCAATACAATCATTGCTATCTTGGAATTTTAACTGTTTCAGCAACAGTTACAGCTAGGCAGGGCTTGTGGATTATCTTAAAGATACAGACAAGTTGTCAAAATTATTGCTAATCAGGATTTTTAGGAGCTAATCAGGAGCTTTCCGTGATGAGAGATTCTCCTGGGGATGTTGGCCAGTTACATGTTTACTTGACATGAGGAAGGTGGAAGGAGGGAATGAATTCTAGTAAGGTTAATAAAGCTAACTTGTATATGAAATGTGATGTTTACTTGGACCTGAACTACAGTAGAAAATAATTAAAGGCATTTTAATACCAATGCAAATTTCCTTTTTTGTTTGAAGGCAGTGGAACACGAAGAAAAAATATAAATCCTTTGATTCTAAAGCATAATCATAAAAATATGATTAAAAGTAAAAATCATAAAGCATATACATAAAGTATGTACTGGGATACCTTTATTAAAGGCAACTCTGAGAAAGGTGTCTTGACTACCGTTGCCTCACCTGTGTATTCTGTTTTTACATGTTTGGAAAAAAGAGCTGCTTTTAGTATTGTAAGTATGTTTTGAAACACAGTGTTGACCTTCTGTGCTCAGCGTTGCTCAACTGGGGCCTCCTGGAGCAAGGTGAGTGTTGTAATGGAGGCACTGGGTTCAGCTGCTGTGGGTTTTATGATTGCTTTTTATTCTGTGCCAGTGAGTGGAATCAATAGGCAGGAATCAGGAGGTGGGATGACATCCAGGGGAGGCTGAGGATTATCCAGAAAGTGGGAGTAATTTTGTAACATGCTTCAGAATATGGTTGGTTTAAAAATTGCTCTGCTACAGTCTCTGTTAGAGGGAGGAACAGGGGTGTAATTAGAAGAAAGGAGCTGGTTTTTGTATCTTTTTTTTCTTTTTTTTTTTTTTTAAGGAGAATAGGGTGTGCTTTTGGAGGTAAAATACAAAATGATTATTCTTTAGTTGCCTGTAACACAAAACTCAGCCACAGAAGTGAAGTACAGCATCTCTGACACCATAGAAGAAAACTGTGTTGAAACACTCTTCCTATAGTTGTTCTTGTTCGGTACTTGTGGTGTCAAAAATAGAGCTTGTTGGGATGTGTTATTCCAGGGATCCCCTTGCAAAGAACTCTGTTTTTCTTCCCCTCTGCAAGCTTACGCAGTGCTTAGTAAATGATCCTTTTTGTGGTGATGATCAAATTAATCCTTCAGTTTGTAACTAACTAGATATCAAGGATCAGTGGAAGTCTGATTTTCCACTTTGGATTCTGGTGGAGATTTCAGGTGTGATGTAGGAGACTGTTAAAGTACCATCTGTGCAAAAAGAAATTAATCAACCCTGTCAAAGGAAAAATGAGTAATTTGACTTGTACCTACAGATTGAGCCTCCCAGTCATCCTGCCATGAGGAAATAGTGGATATAGAAGAAAGCAGGTTCTCACTTGTCTAAGAATTACAGGACTAGCCAAGAGGGGATTTCATTGTCCCATCCTTTCTTGTACCATTTTGTGCCATTGATAGCCCAAGAAAATGAATTTAGGATAAATTTAAATGTTTGTATAAGAGGAAAGGAACACAACCTTTTAAAAATCTGTTTCCTGACTACTACATAGCTCTAGCTCAGGTTTGATTGTAGGTTTATTGTTTTCTTGCCTGTATAATACTCTGAAGCTTTCAGTCTGTGAAAACTCCACTGTGACTGGCACTGAGCTTTGTTAACTCATGTCCATGATTGCAGATATATATTTATTTTAATATGTAAGAGTCCAGAGGAATGGTTTGGACTTCCACATCTGAAAATCAGGCTCTTCTAAGTATAGTTCTAAAATTTAGGATACAAAATAGTTTTACAGAATCATTATTTTCTGTGCCATGGGCTTTTAAAATGTAGTTTTAAAAACTTCAGTGGTCTTGGTCACTGAGGTTTATAATTCCTCACATCTGAGGGCAGCATTTGGCTTGGTAAGTTGTGACAGGTTGTGATGGTGTGATCCCAGCTGGCACCTAAGGACCACACGGGGCTTGCTCACCTCCCCGGGGTGAGGGGCAGGAGGGTTAGAACAAAGATAAAACTCTTGGGTTGTGGTAAGAACAGTTTAATAATTGAAATAAAGTACAGTATGATAATAGTAGTAGTAATAATAATAATGAAAGGGGAGATAACAAAAAGAGAGAGGGGAGTACGAGCCAGACAGAGGAGTGATCCCAGTGTGGTCCCTCACCGCCCACCCACTGATGCCCAGCCCATCCCCCAGCAGCCATCGGCCCTCTCGGCCAACAGCCCCGGTTCACACCCTGGGCATGACATCCCATGGTGTGCAATATCCCTCAGAACAGGGGGATCAGCTGTCCTGGCCATGCTCCATCCCAGCTTCTGGTGCAGCTCCTCGCTGGCAGAGCCTGGGACACTGCAAAGTCCTTGACTCGGGGTAAGCTCTGCTCAGCAACAACTGAAACATCAGTGTGTTACCAAAATGATTCTGCACTGAATCCAAAACACAGTCCTTTCTGGGCTTCTGGGAGGAAAAATAACTAGCCCAGCTGACAGCAGGACACTGGCATCTACCAGAGGCTTTGCTCTCAGTCTGAGCAGCGGTGTCACCAGTGATAACTTGTTCCCTCCTCTGCTCCATCAGAATATTTGGGGACACTCAGGGTCTCTGTGACTTTGAGTCAAAAGGAAGAGCAACCACAGCCCAGAGTAGTAGGAAGGCTGTTCCCGTGTGCTTATTGAAGCATTTAGTGTTTGCTACTCAAAAACCTTCATACACTAGTAAGTGTTTGAGTCAAGTCTTGCTTTTTGTTTTTAAGGTGTTGGGTTTTTTTCCTGCAGAAACTGATAACTGCTGTGATCAGAGTTTTATTTGCAGCTTCTGTTGAAGCTTGGTGCCACATGTGTGTTTGCTCTTTGGTTTTTGTTTTTTAAATTACAGGTTGAAGAAAATCCTGCTTAAGCACACTTAATCTGTCTCTTAAATTGGAGTATAAACCTATTTCTTACAGTAGCTATAGGTGTAGCTTCTGTGGTGTTATTGTTGGGGTTTTGTACTTTCAGCCTTATTCTCAAAGAAATGAAGCTTATGTGATGAGGCTGCTGATGTACAGCCTGATAGCTTTTAAAGCAAGTTGGATGAAGAGGGAAAGTTCTCAAGGAAGTTAAGTTCTCACAACTTACATAGAGATTTTTTTTTGGTGTGTAGAGGATTGAAATTGTTCATGTCTCTTCTTTAAAACATATCATTAACAAAATGCAAGAGAAATATTGTCCTGCTACTCAGGTAACTGGTTACTTCTGTGATGGATGAAAGATAATTCAGTATTTTCTACCTAAACTCCTATAAGATCATTGGATTTTCATGCTGTTGGGTGTATCTGCAAATGGTAGATCTGCAAGTATTCTGAAGAGACAAATGAAATGTTAGGGTGAAAGTGACTTTACCTGAGGGGTCAACTTCACTCTTCAGGAAGGGGAGAGAGGGCTTCTCCAAGGGAAAAGCTTTATTCCTTCCACCTGGAGTTCCATCAGAAAGGCTTGTGACAGTCTCTCACTCAGCAGTTTACAGCATGGAAATCATGGCATTTTGGAATACGCTATTTGAATTCTTGGTGTAATAGTCATGAGTTGTTTTACAGGTTAGAGAAGATTATACGAGAGATGGTTAAGAAGGTGTACATGAGGTGAGGTTTCTAGAGCTCTGTTAAAAGAGTCATCCATGGCAACACAATGTTAAAAGTAGAAATTCAGTAGCATTTTGACAGTTTCTAAAAAAGAACAAACAAAAGAGAAATAGTCTTTAACGTGTTGATAATCTCAAATGTTATCAGCAAAACTGTGCTGTTAAGATCTTTAGTAAGATACAGATACTTCCATTCTTAGAGTCAAATTCAGCCTTTAGCTTTGGCAGTGTGCAGAAGTCACTGAAGTGTTTCTAATGTTTTGTTGTGTTGTATCTGGTGGAGAGAGAGAGGAATGTTTATAGTGAGTTTACCCCATGTCTTCCTCTCAGATTGTTAAATTGTAGTTCTCAGCAGCTTCTCTTTAACACAACTTGAAACTTTGAGTTTAGTAAATTTCTAATGAGTGCTTACTGATATTTCACATGTCTTTAAGGCTAAGGTTATGTACTACCAATATATTTCACAATTCCAATGGCAGCTTTTGAGAGCTGATAAGCTTTATTCAGAGTTATTACATAAGCACAACACACTTTTCCAGAAACTCACAGACATTTTAAATACTGCTGCTCAGCATAGGGAGCACCGATGAACTGAAATCAGCTGATGCTGTGTCTGTGTCAGCTGTTTGGGTGAAAAACTTACAGGAGCACTGAGCTAACTTCTCTCTTTGCATCAGTATTGAATATTAAATATGGAATAAAATAATGACATAGATACTTGAGCCATTTAGGAATGCAAGGACTTTGGGCTATTTGTCTGTCCTTAAAACTGCTTGTGCCTGCCGAAGTTGGTAGAAGTGAATCAGGAGCCAGGACTTGCTGTAACTCGTGAGCATGGAGATGGCTTTTTGTGTGCACAGAGGGATGGACCAGTCCTGTCCCCACTGAGATGAAGGACTGGTGCTTTGTGGAGACAGGCATGGGCCCTCAATTTTTAATTTGTTTTTCCTATATTTCTTAAATATCACTGCTGTTCTTCCTATTACTTGTGGCTGGCATAGAAATATGTACAGAACTGCCAGTTGTAAGTATTTGAAGTAGAATTCACATACTAACAGTTAAACAATTTTTATATCTTTATATGTTACAAATAAGTCAGCAAAGACCGCCTTCTCTAAGTGGGATGGGTGTTACTGACATTGATTTACAGCTGACTGAAGAGGAAAGGGAGGCAGTGAGGACCATGGCTCTAATTACTCAACATCTGGCTCATCCGTGCCATTCCCCAGCACCCGAAGCTCCCTCTCAGGTAGCAGCCCGTACTCATTTAGAAAAGCCTCCACATCCACAGCAAAAAACTCCTCATTGAACTGTTCGGAAACACTAATGAAATTGCTCAGGAGCTCCCCGGCCTTGTAGACCAGTAGGGAGGGGAGCACCTCGCTGGAGAAGCGATCCCCGGCGCCCGTGCTGGAGGCCTTGATCTTGCAGAACTTGACGGTGGGGTACTCTGCGGCCAGGCAGGTCAGGCTGCTGTTGAGGGCCTCGCAGCCCTTGACGCCATCCTCGTAAATGTGCACGATGACCGTGGTGGTTTTGTGCTCCTTCTCCACGGCCTCCAGGAACTGTTCCCCGTTCTGCAGCTCGCACAGGAAGCCGAACTTGGGCCCAAAGCTGAGCCGCTGGTGCATGTCCTGCATGCAGCGCTTGCGGTACTGCTGTAGACAGCTTTCGTCCTCCTGCGCGGCGTGAATCAACTCGTACTCCTGCATGCTCATCTGTGAATATCCAGAGAGTGCTGTTAGTCACTGGGAACCCCTTGGAGCTGGAAAGGGGACAGGTCCACCTGTTGTCTGGAGAACCCCGAAAGCTGAGCCAGAAGAACCATCATTCCCTACAGTGACTTTAGGAGGTCTTGTTGAGAGACAGGTAAAGATTCTGTCTCAACACTTGCCTGTCAACATGATGGTACTGAAAGCAGTGGCCACGTTCGACAAAAATTTATGGATCTCTCAGAGCTGGTGGAAATTTTGCCAGTAGTGTGGCAGGTTTAATTCCTGTGTTATTGGGGATTTGGTTCCCCCTTGTTTCAGAATTAGTAAATGGTCATGAATGATGTTCAGGCTTAGAGCTCTATCCTGAACTAATAGGTTCTTAAAAATGTTAAAAATTTTCCATTCCCTTAACCAAGGATAGAGCATCAGGGCAGGGAAGGAAGGAAGAAAGGTCAAGCTGTGCTGTGATAGATGTGAAATATTCACTGTTTGTTTTACTGAAGTTACCCTTTGCTTGAGAGAGGACTGGATAGAGAGAATCACAGAACCATTAATTAAGGCTGGAAAAGCCCGCCAAGATCATCAAGTCCAATCATTAACCCAGCACTGCCAAATCTGCCTCTAACCCATGTTGCTGAACACCACATCCCTGGTTTTTTTGGATGCTTTCAGGGAGGGTGACTCCATCAATGTCCTGGGCAGCCTATTCCAATGTTTGGCCACCCTTATGGGAAAGAAATTTTCCTGATATCCAATCTAAGCCTCCCCTGAAACAACTCGAGACCATTTCCTCTCATCCTGTCCCTTGTTCCTGGGGAGCAGAGCCCAAGCCCTGGCTGCCCCCTCCTGTCAGGGAGTTGTGCAGAGCCACAAGGTCCCCCCTGAGCCTCCTTTTCTCCAGGCTGAGCCCCTTTCCCAGCTCCCTCAGCTGCTCCTGGTGCTCCAGCCCCTTCCCCAGTTCAATGGTTTTGCACGTGTGTTCTGTCTGCACTGTGAGAGTTTTGCTAAGTTACACAGAAACTGAGTGGAAAATTCAAGATTTTCTACCTTATAACAGGCATGTTTTATATAGAGCCAAAATTAATTCCTTTTGCTTTTCTTACCTTACGGCAGAATCTCTCTCTGGTGTCTTTATCATCTCTGCTGAAAGATCTGTGTGGTGAAGACATTTGTCTAAGCATTTCTTTCTTGCTCAGGGGTAGGGAGTCTCCATCTTCACTCTCTAATTTGAACTTCCTCCAGTCATTGATCACACCTTTGGGCCCTAAGAGAGATGAAGCTGGGTGAGAAAGTGTCTGCAACAAGAGGTTTCTTGAGAAGTTTCTGTTCTTTGCTGGTTTGTCCTTCTGTACCTCAGTTTATCTGTCCCTTCTCCTTCCAAAGCACTCTCTAGGAGTGCTGAGAACCAGAGATTTGGGATCAATGTATCCCAAAAAGAAAGAACGAGGGTTTTTCTAGCTTGGATCTCTTTGGTGATCTGGTTCCCATCAGAGTTCTTTGGAAGGATTTTGGTGAACTACATGAGCAGTTAACATGGATGAGGATGTTGAAAGCTATTAAAACTGCCACGTTGGCCAAAGGTGGTGCTTTGTAGACAAATATTTGATTTCTTTATAAACAGGGTATTTAAATACTAATTTAAATATTTAAAAGAATTTAAAAATTAAATGTGTATAAGGACTCAGAGTAAAACTTAGAATGCAGGACATTTGAGATTATTTTTAAAAACCCCAAACAATACATGTTGCACTGGAAGAGTAACCCATAAGGCAAATGATAATTCTGATTGTAATACAGGTCTTGGTCTTTGGAGCTGCTTGATTAAACTGGTTAAATTTTGAAATTGGGAAAAAATAAAATTTCAAAATTCAGTGCTGTTTTTCAAAATGAAAAATTTTAATCTGCATCTTAGGTTTTAAAGCAAAAACGAAGAATACTTCAGCGTTTTCACAGGCGAAGTTTCCTATGGAAAATTTAGAAAAGATTGGGTAAGCAGCTCTCATTTTCACGAGGAAGGTTTGATGAAAGTGAGATATGCTATGTGTATTTTTTTTCATAGAATGGTTTGGGTTGGAAGGGACCTTAAAGCTCATCTCATTCCACCCCCTGCCATGGGCAGGGACACCTTCCACTAGCTCTGTTGCTCAGAGCCGCATCCAACCTGTGTATATATCATAATCTTGGCCAACAGCAGCAAGGCTGGTTGGGAAAGAACCCCAGAGTTATTACAAGAGCTGCATTTATTATAGCTCCAAGGAAAAGAAGCCCTTGGAGCACAGGGAGGGAATGATTGGCGTCCTGCTACCTGTCAGTGGGGTGGAGGAGATGATCCCTGGCTGTAGAGCTGAACACAATGTCAGTACTCATAAAAATCCTGGTGACTGAGCACTGGATTAAAAAGAATGATGGTTTTGAGCGAGGTCTCTTTTAAAGCTTCTAAATGCTGTGCTGTGTTTGCCATAAGGGGCATTTCCAGCACCAAACGTTCCTTCCTTAAAAGGGAAAAAATCATTTTGCCTTTCTAGTGAAATGTTATCACCTAATTCTACTGTGGGAGTGTCGGTTTTGTTGCTCTTTTGTTGTCTTCTCTACTCCCCTTGCAAACAAAGTGAAGCAATAAACCACAGGAGTGAGGAAATAAACGAACAGGAGCCACGTTGGGCCATGACTCTTGGTGGCTTTGTCAAGTGTCCCCTGCATTTGGCCTTTGCTTCAGGTTTGAGGAGGAGCAGCACAATGCTTGGTGTCACCTGCCCTCCATGGGGGCTGCCACTTGCCCCAAAATACCTTCTCATTGCCTTTGGAGCCTGTGTTTTTGTGCAAGAGGTTTGGCCAATCCACTGGAACTACTGGTATTCTGGGCTTCCCCAGTGAACATGGACAGTTTCACTTACTTTTAGGAAAAAAACCCAGTTAGTTTCCTTGCCTGTGTGTGTTGCCTGTCCTTCAAAGTCTTCTTCCAAGCTGGTGTTGGCATTTTCTTCCATTTCAGTGGCTGGAGTAGGAGATGCTGCAAGTCCCAAAGGGAGAACAGTTAATAACAGGATAGCAAGGGGATAAGCTTCCAGCAGGTACAGCACAGTGGGTAATTTCCTGCAGCTGGTGAGTATCAGTGAAGATCAAAATACACATGGTAATTATGGAGCTTGTCATTGACCCACAGAAAGCAATTGGGATATATGTCAGTCTCCTTAAAAAGGTGTCTGGCCAGATTCTCAGGTGAGGGTTCCTTCATTATGATGTTCCTTCTCAGTCACTGGAGAATATCAGGGATATGGTCATGGGAAATAGTGGGTGTAAAACTTCCTGCAATGGAAATGCGTACTGAATACTTTCTTTCTTTTCTTTCTTTCGTTCTTTTCCCTCTTGGAATTGGAAACCTATTAATTTTCCAGGTGCTGTAAGTATTTATTTTTAAGGGTTGCCCGAACTGCTCATTTCACATACAGAAAATGGAGCCAAATATTTGAACTTGTTGGGCAAGAGACCTCTGAACGTCCTGGAGCTGACTGGGCCATGTTTGTTGCAAAACAGCAAATTGATGGTGGTTATAAATCAAAACCACTTTCTTGTTCCACCCTGTCCATAAACCAGGCAACCAAAGGAGCCAGGTGACACTCTCAGGGCACTGTGATTCACCAACACCCTTTTCATCTCTTACAGTGGAGTTTTTGAAGTAGAACCACATTTATTTTGAGTGCTCCCACCGAGGAGATGATCCCAGCTGGGTGGTGCCAGAGCACTACAGAGCACCAAGAAATCTTAAGGCAGGTGATTCGAGTGTTCCCATTAAGTCTAGACTAGTTTCAGCTGTTCAGGTGCTAAGTTAAGCTTTGTTTGTTCACAGTAGCAAAGATGTTCTCGTGCCATGACTGCCTTACTTAAAGGCTGCTGGGGTATCAGACTGGAGTGATAAATAGTGATGTATGCACAGGAGGGAATGTGCCTTCATTCTTCCATAGCAGTATCAAGGGATAACGTGGAATAACAGCTGAGTAGGACACAAGGTACTTGTGTGTATTGGGACTAAAGCTGATTAGCAAATGTGCAAATAAGTTGTTCCATGCATGTACCTGTGGCAATTAATCAAAACTTGTGGGAAACATTGCAAGTAAGTTTGGAAGAAAAGCAGGTAATGAATTAAGCTTTATTACTATAAATTCTGTAGGTTGCTCTATAGATAGGTTGTTGTCGGTGCATAGATCCAGATTACCGGATCAATTGCTATTCCTGCAATTCTGAAATAGAAATCTGAAGCTAATCCCTTCTCACTAGTCAAAACTAAGAATCTTTGCCATGTCAGGGATGAGCAGATATATATGCTGGGTCAAAGCCTTAAGTCATTCCCTTGGCTTACATGGACATCTACAATAAGCTCTTCTGTCTGCTTCTGCTGAGGATTTTCTTTGTTCTGGGGGAAACAAGAGGGTTTGATTCTCTGTGTGCTTTGCTGTTTCAGAGCTTTGAGCCCTGAAAAGCACTAAAAGTACAGGGTATGAAACTCAAGCACTCAGTTGCAGGCTCAAACCAGAAAACTTGACTGTGCTTTTGCTGAAACATCTCTCTTCCCATAGGTGGGAACGGATTGCTTAACAAATAAAGGTCTCTGTAAAATTTATGTTACAGATCTATTGTGCCCCATAAATCTGTGAAGATTAGATGAATCATAAGAGCATAAAGGCTGTTTCACCATTCTTCTGGAGTGTGGCACGAGGCAACAACCCTGACCTTGCACAGGCTGGGAGGTTGACCATGGACTGGGAGTAGGAACTCCTAAAGCTTGATCCTTTCCCCATGACTGAGTTGGGCTGTGAGCTGGGAGCCAGGCATGCAAACTGTTCTCCTTTCAGCTCAGCAGGGCTGTAAATCCTTGTCATTCTTATCTCAGCCCTGGGGGAATGGGGCCAGCCGAGCCAGGTGTTTCCCAACCAGGCAGCTGAGGACAAGGCACACGGACAGGGTGGTCCGTGGGAGGGTGTTCCAGGCTGAGCTGGCTCTTCTCGAGGAAAGCGCAGCGGAAGCTCTTGCGTGTTGTGTGTGGGCAAAGCCGGGCAATCACCTGGGTAGGGAACTCACCCACATCCTTGTCAAGGGTTGAGGTGGAGCTGTTGTGTGGCTGATTGGGGTTTTTTTTTGGGTGGTGAGGAGGTGTTCTTTTATGTGCCAGGCAAGCAGCATTTTCCAAAGTTAAAAATGAGCTTCCCAATAAATGGGGAAGTGTGGGTGCTGCCAGCTGTGGAGGTTGTTGTTATGCAAGTACCTCTGTGAGGAAATATGCATGTGTAAGGCTGAGTCAGCACAGCAGAGAGTGTCACAGAGTAGGTCAGGACGGCCCATCACAGGTGTCTCAGATGAGAAGGTGCCACCTGCTTGCCTCTACAGGTGTGCTGGGACCTGGTGTGCCCAGCATGGGGATGGCTGGAACTTTCCTCTGCATCACATGGCAGCTCTTGCAAGAGCAGCAACCCTGTGGAGAGGCTCATATGGGTGCAAATGGGTCATAATTTGTTGACAGATAGTGCTTTTAGAAATTCCTTTAAGGTCACCTGACTAAGGTCATCAACTTCAACCTGAGTCAGCCTGAGAGCATCTTTAGGCCAAGGACTCAGGCAGCGATTCACTGCATGGGCATGGTTGGATTCAGCAAGGATGGAGAATGGCCATCTCAACCTACTCTTATGATTCCTTACTGCTTTACAGCTGATTATTTTCTTTTTTTCTTAATCATGTAACTGTGCAGTCTCTCAATCCCAACACATAACTGGCTCAGGGTAGGAGCACGGAGTCCCCTGAGAGGGTGCTGTGTCACACAGCAGGAAGATGTGCAGTGATGGTGACGTGATGATTAATGTCATCACCGGAGTTAGTTATGACTCCTAGTTCTAAGGAAGCACCCACAGACCTTCCAGCCCATCAGCTGTCCTTGGTACAGATCCCAAGCTTCCCTTTCTACCATTCTGACATTCCAGGTGGAACAGCAGTCTCTGGGGAGGGGGGAAATTGCTAATTTAGAAGATCTTTTGTGTTTTCATTAGCTTTTCTCGTTGGTTTTGATGATTGAAAGTGGCTCCTGAAAAGTTCAAATGGGAGTAACAACTTCTCGTTTTCAGGTCTGTGGGTCATCAGTGCACTAGGCCCTGTTTTGTCATGCGTGTGGTGGCTTTACAGGTGTATTTTTAGAGACTGATCATTCTATAAGTTCTTTACTCTCCTGTCTTTCTGTCAGATTTTCTGAGTAAAGAAAGAAAAGATGACAATTTCTTCGTGGAGAAGATTTTTGTGTCCAAAAAAACTTCAGCCAGAAAAAAACCCAAATGCAAAGTATAAGCCTGATGCTGCCATTTAATTTCTATGAGCTTTGGATCTGTTGTAGATCAGAAGCAGATTTCCTGTTACTGCTGCGCATTCCTCTGGTGTCATTAAACTGGATGGGCCAGCCTTACTACAGGGTAGAAATAACCATATAATGAAGTGGTTCCTTTTTATCCAATATGGAAAAAGGTTTTCTGCTTAGTAACAAAGCACAGACTCATAGAATGGCTTGGGATGGAAGGGACCTTAAAGCCCATCCAGGGCCACCCCTTGCCATGGGCACCGACACCTTCCACTAGCCCAGGGTGCTCCAAGCCCTGTCCAACCTGACCTTGAACACTTCCAGGTATGGGGTATAATTTTATGCCTTTGGCCTTCACAGAGATGTCTTTGTTTACCCAAAATTACAACTTTACTATTTTCTCTTGCTCGTATCAAATTTCTGAGGTAGTTCAGGAAGAAACCACAATAGCTGTGTACTTGTAATGAAGCCTTATTTAATCCTTGTAAAAGGCTGCAGCTGTAAATACAAAAACAGTGTCTTGTAGTTGTGAGTTACAGAAGAGAAGGAAATTAAAAAAAAAATATCCCTAAACAAACTGTAAAAGGCAAGATGCATTCTGCAACAGACAAGGCCAATAAATAAAACTTGCTTTCCAATATAAGAGTTTTTGCTGCTAGTCCAGTAAGTAAACATAAGTAATATTTTTCTTGAAATATAAACCTGTTCTAGGCACAAATTTGCTGCTTTCCATCCATGCAAACCCTGCTGAAAATGTGGTTTGTGTCTGGGTTTAGGTAAGCAGGCCAGCAGCAGGCTGCAAATCCTCAGTGTCGGTGGGATGCTGCTGGTGAACTGGGAAGTGTGACATTTTGGGGACCCTTGAGGGGGAAGAGTGAAAACTGAAGGGTGTTTGGCAGTGAGATGTGGTTGCACATCTCTGTTTCGAGCTCCATGTGGGTGGTCGCTCAGCTGCGATGTGCTCCGAGTGTTCCTCTGGCTCTTGCCTGTTGGGAAGAGAGTTTGAACTTGGGCAGCACTTCCATCTCCCAAAGGCTAATTTGAATCTTGCTTCTCTGCCCATTTTCCCTGGTTCCCATTTGCAGAACTCCCTCCCTGACTGTTCTTGTCCCCTCTTTCAAATGGTAATTAATGGTCACAGATGTACCTGGCGCACAGGCATCTTCTGAAGCAAGCAAGACAAGAGAAGGAGCAGCTATGGATTTAAATGTTCAGGTTCCTGAAATTTGGGGGAATTGGGTAAAATAACATGGAACTCGAGAAAGGATCATTCCCCCTGCCTGGGCAGTGGAATGGAGCAAGTCCTCTGCTCTGCATGTACCTTAGGGAGGGCTGGCGTCCTTCCGTGCCTGCAGCAGGGACAGGTTTCCAAGAATCCTTGGCCATGGATGCACTGAGGTTCACAGGAGGCATTAGCAGCATTATGCAATCAAGATCAATGCCGAGGTTGTAGTTCTAGCCCTTTGCCCAAGGCCCTACAGCACCTTCCATGATCCGCTCCTGCTGCCGGGCCCTGTGCCAGGGAGTGGCAAACACGGAGCACCTGCAGCTGCCCTTACATCATGGGCAATCAGATCCCTTACAGGAAAGTGGCTAAAGACAGACTTAAGAGCCAACCTGCTTTGTCTGCTTGAGTCACCTCAAGGTACAAAGACGGGCTGATTGTGTGGCAAAACGGAAACATCCTGGGCTCACCTCAAGGGAAAAACGTGGTGTATCATGGAGTGATCAGGTCACCGTGGTTGGGAAAAAACATAATTTCAAAACACCAGGCCAGGACTTGATTTGCTAGAGAAGAGGTCATATGATGGGAATAAAACATAAAGCAGGCTGGGCTGACGCAGGGAGCTGCCAGCTCCGCTGCACGTCACTGGGACTGATGAGAGGGTTATGGGATTGGATTATTCCCTCTATCCGCTTTAGCAGAGTTATGCTGTTCTTTATTTGTGAGGTGGAAACATTTTAAATAGATGAGTCCGATGTTTAATTTATCCTTAAGGCTTTGCCAATTAGGAAATTCCTAATGTGACTACCCCTGGCTTCAGTGTTGTGTTGGGCTGCAAGATCATAGGATTAGATAAATATCCCTTTCTCTTCCTCTTTATTTTATTCTTTCAAAATTTGGCTTATAATTATGCACCAGGACTTATTCATCTTTTCAGGATTGCACATTTATTCCTGGATATCACTCCAAACAGGAAATTAACTCAATGCCTTCACAGCAATCAGTGACAGAACAAGAGGGAATGGCTTCAAACTGCCAGAGAGTAGCTTTAGATTAGATATTGGGGACAAATTCTTCCCTGGGAGGGTGGTGAGGCCCTGGCACAGGGTGCCCAGAGAAACTGTGGCTGCCCCTGGATCCCTTGTGGCTGCAAGTGTCCAAGGCCAGGTTGGATGGGGCTTGGAGCAACCTGGGCTAGTGGGAAGTGTCCCTGCCCATGGCAGGGGGTGGCTTTAAGGTCCCTTCCATCCCAAGCCATTCCATGATTCTGTGGTTCTATGATTCACTTCTACCAGAGTACCAGAGTTTTGTCTGGAAAGGTAGAATGCAGATATTTTAAAACAGGACTTGGTTTGTTTTTTGAGGAAAAATAATAGTTGCCATTATTATGGCAATAGTATTAATATTGCCAGTAGTTGCCATGTCAAATTTCAATTAGCATTAAGCAAAAAAATTTATTTGGGAAAGCTTAATTCTTAATTTTGTATATGAAGTGGTAAATATCTTTTGAAACTTGAGATTCAAGTTTTGGGGCATGTTGCGTATTTGTTGGAGCAGCTCCTTCATTGTTACTATTGTGATGAATTAATCCTTTTTTAAATTATTCTGCCAGGAAACCTATTATTGATTTATCTTCTTTTTAAACAAACTTGGCTGTATCAAGCACAGTGTATGAGGAGGGTGGCTGGATACTGGGAAAATGTCTATTTGAAGCAAGAGGGAACAGCCAACATTTTCAAATGCAGATTATTTAAGGGCACAAACCTCAATCCACGTTTAACCTCAATGCCTGGCCCAATTTGTCAGATGGATTGGACAGTTCACCATGGTCCTCTGGGAGTCTGGGCAGAGTTTTCAGTTGATGTTTAAGTGTGTGATTTTTTCTGAACTCCACGTTCATGTTTGCTAAAGTTGATACGTCCTTCAGAGCCTCGGTTGGAGTTTATTGCTGTATTTAGCAAAGTCATGATGGATAGCAGAAGCCCGGGGAGAGATTGTGCATATTTTTTTTCCCAAGCTGAACAGATGTTTGCAATGTGTGTAATCCCCATAATTCGTCAAAATCTCCTGTGTCAGAGCTGTAACTCTGGAAGTGACTGGAGACAGGCGCTTGGAGAGATTGATGGCTGGTGTTGTATGGAAAAGGGAAGGAACTTAAGTTTGCTGTGAGATTGTTAAAGGTCTAGAAGTAGTTACCCTGTGAGGACTTTGAGCAACTCTTACTGCTCCTTTCCATCAAAAACTAGCAGGTACCTGTGGGGCAGGACTGAGAGGAATCAACACTTGTGAATCTGGAAAAGCATCCACTGTCCCTTTTGGGATGGGTTTGACCAAGAATGCCTCCTAAGGCTCTGGACAAGAAAAAAATGCCCACAAAAAACGGTTAAGAAAACAGTTTTGGAATTATAACATTTAATTCTGGTGTGTGGGGGGGAGGTTCTGGCTTTTTTTTTCTCCTTAGCTGGTTGGTGTTCTTTTCAAACGTGTATTTGTAACTATAAATCAGTAGGAATATTTGCTTTTACTTTTTTCATATCTACACTTCATTACCATCATCCGGAAAAAGCAGGCTTGACTTAGCCAACAGGCTTCCTCTAAAGCAGGGTCTAAACAGTCATTATCTCAAACTTGAGAGCTGCAATTAAAAAAAAAATTCTTTCTTCACAACAACTTCCATATTGATGTATTCTTTGTTCCTGGCTTTCTCTGAGCATTAACATCCATCCTCTGAGATGTGTGAGGATCTTGTTTCCTGCTTTCCCATCATTAAAAATTTAGATTTTCTTATAATTCTGACCCTCTCACTGAATTAGTGCCCTTCTCTGCAGCTTTCCAGAGAAGGTCCCTGTGTGAAGGGAGAAGAGTGAGCCATCTACTGCTTTGGGCACTGGGCAAATACCCTTGACTAGCAGTATTTATTGACTTTGTAGCAGTTTAATTAGATTCACATGTCATGTGGTGCTGATTCAGGTGTAAAGTAAGCCACAGCAGACCAAGACCTTGCTATGGTAGGGAAAGGGACAGGTGACCTTGGGTGGTCAGGCAGTGATGGAGACCCCATCCCTGCAGGGATTCAACAGTGGCCCTGTTTGTGGCACCTGGGGATGTGTTCTGGCCTTGGTAATGCTGGGCAAATGGTTGGATTCAATGATCTTGGGGATCTTTCCCAGCCTAAATTCTGTGATTCAGCTTGTGCTCTCAAGAATTTCTTGTGTTTTCCTGCCTGCTGCCTTGGAACTCTTCCTGTAGGACTGGCAGAGCCAAGCAATAGTGCTCGCTTGTGACGGCCAGGTGCTTTCTCTTCCTCCATTCCATTTTTCATTCTTCTGCTAAAGTGTCCTGAGTGCATCTCAGTGTCTCAGAAGAGCTGACAGATTAATTTCCTTATTTCTCTTAAATGGGGAGATCCAGAGGTAAAAGTGGTCATTCTATATTTGTTGAAGGCAGCAGAGACACTGTCAGGAGGACTCTGCCAGTCTGGAGTTGGGTTCAGTGTATCCAAAAGCACACATCCTGCTGGATGTGGTCTTGGTTTTAATTGTTTGTTTGGTTTTTTTTTTTCACTTGACCACTTACCAAAAAATGGACTGGTCAGGTAACTGATTAAATGATGGAGGCCCAGGTCCTGCTCCAACCAGCTGCTCCTTTGCTTGCAATATCAGAAATAACCTTGTCTCCACTGAATGGTCCTGACATTCCTGTGGCAACTGTGATTGCATGAAGTCAGTGATAATAGACATTTATTCCTCTTATTACCTTTATTAATCAGAAGATGAAAGTCAAAGCAGACAGGATTGTGTGGCCACTGAAAGCCCTGGAGTGCTTACATCAGGTCTGTAACTTCCCTATATCCCAGAATCACATACTGGTTGGGGTTAGAAGGGACCTGGAGATCATCCAGTCCAGCCCCCTGCTAGAGCAGATGGACCTCATCCAGGTGGGTTTGAATATCTCCAGAGGAGGAGACTGCAAAGCCCCTCTGGGCAGCCTGTTCCAGTGCTCAGTAACCTCCACAGAAAAGTTTATCCCTTTCCTGCAGAGAGAGTGTGGTATCCCTTTCATACCATTCATGTCATTCCAGAGGCTTCATGTTTTCCTCTGGATCCTCTGATTGACTTGTAATTATAAATGGTGAGTTTTCATCAGCTAATTTGTAAATATCTTTACATGTGGCTTGTAAAAGTGCACAAAATTGGAATTATTTTGCTTCCTTTTCAGACCCAAGCAAGACAAACTGGGGTTGCAGTTATGAAGCAGCTGAGGCATGTACACAAGTTTCTCTGAGAGTGTAAATGAATGTCATGATTTGAAGCACAGGCTGATGGCTTAAAACACGTGTTCCCTCTCCTGCTCCAAAACCCCAGCTCAGATAAACAGCAGAGCAAATCCTTTTCCAGGGACTTGCTTTTATTTATGTAGAAACTGGAGCACAAATGCTGGGCCAGTTTTTCTGTGCACAGTTGGTTGTTTCTAAGACTTCTTCACAGGGACTGCCATGGCTCTATCCTAAAATTAATTCCAAATATTTTAGCCTTCCCTGTGCTCAGGCTATAATTGTATCACCTCTTGAGAAGCCATCTGACAGTGTTGTTGGAGGCTTCTGACATTCACTGAGTGGAAGAGCATCAGCAGCAAAGCTTGTTGTAACGAGCAGGAGGAGAGACCAGGAGCTTGTTGCAGAGGAAAGGAAAGAAAAGGGAAAAAAAAGGGAACAAACTGATCTGGTCAGAAAAGACCTTGCTATAAACCCCTCTGATTCATTTCATCCACTTCACGTGTTCACAGCAGCACCCCAATGCCAATTTACCCCTCCCAGGGATGGGATTTGGAGCTGAGCCCAGGGGCAGCATTCCGATCGCCTGTGTGCTGGGAACATGCTCCTACCAAACCCAAGGAATGACAGTATCACTGATACTGCAGCTCTGGGTGAGGGCAAAGCACCCCAATTCCTTGGGTTCCTGTGGCAACCTTGAGGGTAAACGGAAAATATGCTCAACAAAGGTGCTTGAACACAATGTTCCTGTGCTGTGCGATTTAGGTACCTTGTGCAGTGGCTCAGAGCAGCCCTGGCTCTACTGCCACTGGGGCTGATGTGATAAGATCAGCCAGGTCCTGACCCCTTCTGTTTGCAGCAGGTGGCCATGGGATTAGTAGGAGTCAGGACAAGAGACATTGCAGGTGTTCTGAGGGCAGGTTTCCTTCTCCCTGCACATTTGTTTGTGGAGCAGGGTGTGATGTTTGGTTAAGCCCAAGCCTGACTCCAGCTGTGAAGGCTTTGGCAGGTGTGAGAAGTGGATGGAGGTGCAGTCCTAGCAGTGTGCTGTGCTTGGGAAAGGAGAGGAATTCCATGAGCATTAGAAGTAATGAAATCTGATCTTTTTCCCAGGATTCATTTTCTAACAATTTAGGCACCTAAAAGCTTTTTGCTGTGGCTTCAGCACTAAATGGATTCCACTATTTGTGGATTCTCCAGTGCTAAAGAATAAGATGCGAATGCAAGTGAGAGAATTCCCTCTCCCTCTGGGACAATCAGACTCAGATACAAACCCAGAGACTATCCTACATCAGAGAAAAACCATGCTATTTCAGATTGCCATGATGTCAGAGATTTGGATTTACTTGATAAGTGACTGTTGCAGCATTAGCTGTCCCAATAGAACAGCTCAAATATGCATCAGTTTGTAAAAGCCTCATTTATTGATGTGTTCCAACAAGGTCTCTTAAAAAAAATCAAATCACAATTCATTTAACTATTTAACAGCACCAGATTAGGCTGTATGGCAGCAAATCTATATTAATCCCTTTACTTTAAACATTGTAGGAGAGTCTTGGGTGATGCATCAATATTCACACTGAACAGAAGGGCATAATCAAATTTTAAAGTCCTAAAATGATTGTTACTCTGTTTTAAATAAACAGCCACTTTCTAAAATTAATTAAGTCATGGAATCATAGAATGGCTTGGGTTGGAAGGGATGTTAAAGGTCAACTTGTTCCAACCCCCTGGCATGGGCAGGGACACCTTCCACTGGTCCCCTAAGGCAGATGTGGATAAATACATCCTGGTGTGGGGTTTCCCATGGGCTGTGGGTTACTGAAATTGCAGAGATAACTTGGTTCAGTGGCCTGAAACCCTTTTCGGATGAGCTACAGAACTTGACTCATCTTGAGAGGATGCAGGCATGGATAATGGGGACCAAAATCTGCTCTCCTTGGCAGAGACGGTCCCTGGAAGTGAAGGGCTTGAGGTGGCTGTGGTGTGGGTGCTGAGGAAGCCCCCAGGGTCTGAAGGCACAATGTTTAGATCTCCAAACATCCATGTCTGGCTTGTTTCCTCCTCAGGCAGAGCCTGACTTCTCCTAACTCTTTCTGAGCAGTTCATCCTGTTTGGCTTCAGGCTTAGCCAGGCTATTTTTAGCTAGGCCATATTTCCAAATGTGCCTCTCGCCTGTGACCAAATGTGGAGTGTCACAAAATAAACCTGGGCACATCCAGCGTGGAAGGGGGCGAAGGTGAGCAGCCAGCAGGTGCTGCTTCCTGGCATCTCAGGACAGAACTGAAGTCTCCCCACGACTGGTTGTGCTGAGTGTTCACAGGACCCACCTCTGAACCAGTGGCCAACAGTGACCATGGACCCGGATTTAACTTAGAATTGCCAGGGAAGGTGGGTCATCATTGTGTGCTTGCAGGGAGGTGAGGTCCAAGGATTTATCTCATCACTTCCTTTAAAACACCCTCCATTTGCTTCCTTATGGGATTGCTGTATGGTTACTGCTTTAAGCCTGGACAGCACCCCTGCTCCCACGAGGAACAGGAATGGGTGGTTATCCTTGGGTTCTGCTGCAGGCAGCTGTTTTCATGGGATTCCAGCAATTCGGAAGGACAGGAATCAGCACCCTGACTGTTTTATTTGAAACTTTGTGCCAAAATGCCAAGCCTTTATTAGAACATGTTTTCATCTCAGATTACAGTAAAGTCTTTAATTCCATGCAAAGCAACTCTGTAAGATATGGCACAAATGGAATAATTTAAGAATATTTTAGTTATGTCACATTATGAATGATTTGCACTGCTAAAATGGCAAGGATATGCAAATAGAAACAAATGTCATTTCCAGATGTAATTTGAATACATTCCTTTAATGTTTTCAAAACAAAGAGATTGATTTTGTGGAAGATCAGCTCTCTTTGCAGGAATCACTGCTCCTGGCATCCCTTCCCCTGCAAGAATGCAGGGAGAAAAACTATATGGCATTTGCTCACTGCAATTTCCTGCATTTTTCTTATTTGTTTGATCTCTGGCTGAAGATTGGAAAGGGTTCTGGGTCATCAAAAAAGAGTTTCTTGTTTTGGCAGACAAATATATGGAGCTATTTTTCAGGCTCACCATTATTCCTCTGCGTGCTGTTGCCCTCATTTTCCATGTCTATCCATAACAAAAATGCCAATGAAAAATTGAAATGTTTCATTTTAGCTTAAAAAAAGAGAGAAGAATTATTACAAGAGGTGACATGAATTCACCAAGCCTTTCACTTGAAGTTGGAACGGGTGGAGTTTTTTGTTTTGGTTTGGTTTTTGTTCTTTTACTCGGAAAGTGCAAATCCCATAATTTTGGCCAACTCTTCCCATACTGGATGTTGGAGTAGACCTCATTTCTCACTTTCACTTTGTTTTCTTCTACTCATAGTCCTTTGATATCCTCATTCCAGTAAGCAGCAGAATAGGAATTTCTCTGGACTGGGATGCTGACTGTGTAGATGCTCTACAGCTTTGCCTGGAATTCCACAGGCATTGAGCATTAAAGGAAGGAGCTCAAGACAATAATATATTGGTTTATAGCGTGTTCCAGCTTACACTTAAATCCATGAGAGGTTTCTCTACATTTGGACTGAGGCTGAAGTCTGTGCTCATTCAAGCAGTTCAGAATTAAGGGTGTAATTCAGTCTCACTGTGGTTGGCCATGAGCCCTAGAGTGAGCCTCTTACAGAATTTAAGATGGGATAGTGCTGAAAGCTGGTTACCAGACTCTCCAGCTGAGTTCCCCCTGTCCTTTGGCCACCTTACACACAGCAAATCTCGGAGGCAAGCTGATTTTCTTTCCTCTCCGTGCTCACCAGTGCCTGACTAAGTGGGCAGTGCAGTCTCTGGAGGGTTTTCTGTCCACAGGTGCCTTGTGGGGTTGGTAATCCGGTGTGATATCACTGGCTATATGAAAGAAGACAATAGGTCTAAAAGATAGGGTGGGAAGCTAAGGGTGATCTGGATTTTTCCTAAGTTCTTGCAGTTCTACATCTAAGACTCTTCTGAAGTTGCGGAGCTGATGCAGAGTGAGAGTCACAACCTCCCAGAGCTGCAGGTAGTTACCCCGCTGAGCTGCCTAATCCCTGAAATCCAGCACAATATTTATGAAGAATTATTTCTGCACTGATTGCATTGGTCAGGCTCTGGTTTTTGCTTTGGAGGGCTGTATGGGGGCAGAAAATGCCCTTTGGTGCTATGATTCACCCGGGAAAAACCATTGCAGTTGAGCTGAGGGTATGACCAGATGGCACCACGAGTATTTTGAATGTGTGAAATACTTGTAGGGTTTTTGAACCTTGTAAATGGAATGTAAATATGGAAGCCCTGTGATGGCTTTGAGACCCACTGCTGCGAGAGAGGAATTCCCCTTATCACTGGAAACCAGCAGTTGCACATCCTGGTGTATAGTAATCATCTGTAACTATGGTATTTGCTGTCAAGTTGTATTATTTTGGTGATTATCTGTTATGCCCTAATGCATTTCCCATCTTTCAGCTGTGCTGTAATTATAATTGCTAGGATTAGACTTTAATATTTATAACAAAGATCAGCTTAAAATCCCATTCTGAAACAGGATGAAGCACTTACATAGAATTCTAGCAATCTTTACATATCAGCTGCAGAAGAATGGGTTAGGTTGAAATTATTCCCTCCTGTCAAAAGATGTCAAATACTTGCAGGAAACCTGTAAAGCCATTGATTGTGCAGATGATACTGTTTGTGAAAGGGGGTGGAAGCAAGAATCCAAGGTATAATTTTGCCCCAAAATTTCTTGACCACTCAGACCCGTCCTATTCACAACATGCTCATCTTCTGGGGATCTCAGCTGTCCAGAGCAATCTCTCAGGGCCAAAAATGGGGGTTTTATCCATCTTTTTATGTAACACATAATTTATACCTTTAGTTACATACCTGTCACCTGCCTAAAACCAGTGCTGTCACAGCAGCTACAGAGGGAATTGTCTTGTCTGTGGTACATTTGGGTTATTATTCTTTCACACCATTATTTGTGCTCACCAAAACATTCTTTTGCAAGAAAACAATTCTTGCAAAACCAAGCTGATATTAGATACCTGGATAAGAAGGATTCATTCTAAAGTTAGCATTCCTTGGAGGCTCCAAAATGGTCCCAGACATGAACATTTTCTGGAGACTATCCCATAGATTTCAGCCCTTCGCTCACCCTTCCCCAGAGCACACAACTCCATCCCAGCACGGGACGAAGAAACGGTGCTTTTATATTCTCTTGCAGATCCTTATATACAGATAAGTATTCAAAGGTAGGTTACAAAAGAGTAGAAATCCCATTTTTGAATCAAATCAATGCCAAAATCAAATAGAGAGATACAGGATTCCATGAAAGGAATATAAAAGCCCTGTTAAATTAGATACAGGTGTCACTTCCAATAGCCTGGGCACACATTGTCAGCAGATCCAGCGTCTGTTTTTTAATGTATTTCCATTTCCTCCAAATGACCCCAGCTGGAGTGAAGCACCACTCACTGCCCATGCATTCATTTAAAGCACAAATAATGACAGCTCTGGCAGCTTGTTGTGCTCAGCTTAATGAAAGCAGCCTGCCAAATTCACAGCTGGGAACCTGGCAGTAGCTGTTATGTCACCAGCCCCATTTCAGCCTGGTGCTGCCAAAGGTGAGGCTCTTCTGAGAGACCCCATCACTTGCATTTCTTTATTAGAACTTCTCATACACCACTAATACATCTTCAAAACACCATATTTTTTCCCCCTACTGGAATCAGACTTGAAAGGCAAGGTTTGGACACACAAATCACTGTACCTGAGAGGCTCAGTCCCTCAGCTCCGCTGTTCCCAGGCGCTGACCAATGTCCTTGGAGTTTCCAGGAGAGGAGCTGGATTACAACTGGATGACAAGCTGGATGACAGCAAGACCTGGCCTCAGATTTACATCCCTCTGTAATGATGACCCTTGCAGAAATAGCTTTGGACAGGTAATAGGATTATCAGGAGGGAATTAGAAAATTCTGTTCATTAGTTTGAGCCAATGAAGCTGCAGACTGGAGAGAGGTTTAAAGGATTTGGTGCATACATGTAATTGGGCAGGGAGAAAAACAGCTGAGCCCCAAGAGACACCACAGATGGCACCTTGCTATTGCAGAGCCAGGTGTATTAAAAATGCTGGAGATGTACAGATGGATTACAGGAACCATGTAAGAACCTGTTACTGGATGCAGGAAAGCTGCTCTTACAACCCTGATGGCCTTTTCAGTATTTCTGAGCTGTGGTGGGACTCCAGTTTATAAGAAGGATAAAAGTATTCACAGAAATTATGCTAATATTTAAATAAATCACCCAGTCATACCCAGTTACTCAGTAAGCACTGACAGCGCAAATGAAAAAAGGGGGAGGGAGAATTTTATTCTATGAGAGACTATAAATGTCTTATGTGGCATCAAGGAACATTAAATTCTAAGCAGTTTTGAATGGAAGGCTTGCATTTAAACACCTGCAGCTGCGGCTGCGACATGAAGTTGGATGCTCTGCAATCAAGAATATCATAGAATGCCAGAATGGTTTGGGATTGAAGGGACATTACAGCCCATCCAGTTCCACCCCCTGCCATGGGCAGGGACACCTTCCACTAGCCCAGGTTGCTCCAAGCCCCGTCCAGCCTGGCCTTGGCCACTTCCAGGGATCCAGGGGCAGCCACAGCTTCTCTGGGCACCCTGTGCCAGGGCCTCCCCTCCCTCACAGGGAAGAATTTCTTCCTAAAATTTAATCTAAATCTTTCATCTTTTAGTTTAAAGACCTTCCCCATGTCCTATCACTCCTTGTTTAACCAAAATGAGCAAATTGAACCACTTTAAAAAAACTTACATAGAGAACATCCTTCACATGGGGCAATGTTATTGCCCCATGTGAATATTGAGCAAGACTTGCAGGGTACCCAGAGCTTTTGAAGCTATGTCTCTAGAGGGGTTGCTGGAGTGGCTGTCTGGTGGCTTACATTATCCAAGATTTTGTTCTTGATAACACTGAAATCTCTCTAGAGGTTTGAGTCCTTATTAAGACCAGCCTTCATTAAGCCTCACCTTCCTGATGTCAAAAAGGCTGGCATGAGCAAAGCCCATCCTTCTCCCATTGGAGGAGGATCAGGTTAGGGAACATTTTCACAATTGGATGTTATCAGGTCCATAGGAGATGGGGTGCCCAGGAGGGCTGAGAGGGCTGGCCCATGTCAGTCAGGGCCACTGTCCTGGCCTGGGCCCTGGAGAGGCACAGCTGTGTCCAGTCAGGGGGTCCCCAGTACAGGACTGGTGAGGGCTGGACTCACTGGAGCGAGCCCAAGGAAGGGCTGCAGGGATGATCGAGGGATTGGAGCATCTGTTGTGTGAGGAGAGACTGAAGGAGCTGAGCATGCTCAGCTTGGAGAGCAAAGGGCTCAAAGGGGATCTCGTCCATGTCTGTGGATATCCAGTAGGTGGGTGTGAGGAAAAGAGAGAGGCTCTGGGCAGTAGCGCCCAGGGACAGGACAAGAGGCAGCGGGCACAGACTGAAACCCACAAAATTCCTGTGAACAGAAGAAAATGCTTTTTTACCATGAAGCTGGAAAAGGAGGAATTAGGGAGCCCTCTGTCCTTGGAATTTCTCAAACCCAGCTGCTGAGTCCTGGGCAGCCTGGTCTAGCTGGCCTTGCTTGAGCAGGGGCTTGGACTGGAGCCATCCGCAAGCATTGTGCCCAGTTTTAAAAAAACCGTAATTTTGAGAAGCTAAAACAGCAACAGTTCCTTTTAAAATGAGACATTCCAGTTCAGTGACGTCTTTTTCCTATCTTCCAGCATTTATGTAGAATTTGATATACAGTTATTTGCTTGTTTGCCTGGTTTTGTGCCCTGTTTGACCTAGTGGAAGGTGTCCCTGCCCAAGGCAGAGGGTGGAATGAGATGAGCTTTAAGGTCCCTTCCAACCCAAACCACTCTGGGATTTCAGGACTCTGTGTCTCTCTTTGCTAAACTTGCCCTGAGTTATTTCCTACCTTCATTCCTTTCACTTCCTTATGGACTATCTAAATGTCTTTTATGAGATAGTTGTTAATTTTTAATGGAAGATCCCATTAAATTGAGAAGCTCACTTAGCTCTCTTTCAAAGGGCAAACCAAGAAATTTCATTCCCTGTGAAAACATATAAAATCATAGCATTGTGTAGGCAAAATTCAATTTAGCAGTAAAGTAGCTGATGGAGCTTTTCCAGGGCCTCACAGGAGGACACACGCAGGGGAAAGGGGCCAGGCAGGGAATTCCTAAATATAAACTTGTTAACTTCCAGTTCTTTGAAGATATAAGCTGGCATTCCATTGGAGATTGCTTTGTATTTGAGCAGGGTATTGAATATCATTGTTTCTAAATGTTGAACCTTCTACTTTTATCTGTTTTGTCCATTTTTGCGACTTCAGACTGTGAGAGGTTCTCTTATTTTAGTGTAAGGCCTGGATATGATTTAACTCCACCACCCTCTAGGTTCTCCCTGCTGCAAGTCACAGAACATAAAAAAACATTAAAAATTTCCAGTGTGCCTGTGCAGGAAACCTTTTAAATTAGCATGGCCAAAAAAGTTTTGTCAGGCCTAAAAATGACATTTTGAAACAATTTAGTCTTCTGCAACTGGTAAGCTTTCTTAAGTTTTTAGGGTTTTCCTGGTTTCCTCTCTTTCTCTCTTATTATTTTTTTTCTTTCCTCCTTGCTTCTGATGAGATATCACTTCTACAACTTTAGGTTAAAACATGCCCTTAATGCTTTTAATTTAGATTACATTTTCTCTGCTAGCAACTGCACTGTACATGCCACAATTTCAGACAAAATATCTGTCCAAAAAATTGATTACTGGTGTTATTTTGTGATAGTTTCATATCTAATGATGAAGAATTTGCACTTGCAAGAATATCTACAAAATTACAGTTGTTCATCACCGGCCCAAAAAGCCCCTTTGTTGCAAAAAGATGGATTAAATCTTGGCGTGGCAACTGATCCTAAACCAATCAAGACAACTCCATTTGTTTGCATCCTTGTCATTAAGTTAAGGAAGATTAAAACACAAAGCAGGAAGAGGAGCAATGTGTCTCCCACGCCCCATTTGTCACGGAGCTGCAGCGTCTTGCCCTGTTGCAGGTCTGAGGCGAAACAAGGCTTAATATTGTGGCCCATTTAGTTGCTTTTCCACTGACGAGGTTGGAGCAGCCTCCTGCTGTCAGGGAGAGACTGATCCCACCTTCCCACTGCCCAGCCATCCACTGCCCTTCTGTATTTTTGCAGCTTGTGTCATAGATCTTAGTTTTCCTCCCGCTGTGTCCCAGTCTCCATCACCCAGGACAATGGCTCTGTGCCTGCTGGCAGCGTTCTGCCTTTGAAGAGGGATGAGGAGAAGCAGTATTCCCAACTGGCCATCCTCTGGCACAGGACTTCTGCTCCTTCACCCTGGCTGCCCACCCTGTGTGCCCTGAGTGGTGCCAGGCCTGGACAGCGTTGGCAGGGCTGGGCTCAAGTGTTGATTTGGGGATGTCTGCGTTCCCTCGTGGGCTCAGCAACCCCTGAGGTGAGCCAGAGGGGTTCTGGCTATGGCACTCTGGCACTGGAGGGTTCCTTTTGGGAGTCATTCCCTTGGTTTTAGGAGTGCTTTGTACATTGAGTCTGTTTGCCACCAAAATCTGTTCCAGTGAGCTTCTGGAGCCTATCATTGCATCCAGAGGGATGATCCTCATCTGTATCCTACTTCAGTATAATGACTTTGTCTTCCAGAGAGGTTCACCAAGCTTTTTGATTTTCCTTTCTTTCTCGAACATTTGGCCTTTCTTCAGTCCTTTATTTTGCACCATTCCGTGTTGCCCGTAGAGGTCGGTGTTTGCCTGGGAAAGCAGAGCCGGGAGCCTGGAGTGCCGCAGTCTCTGTCCTTACATCCGCTATGCTTCAGAGGTGCTTCCCCCTCTTCCCTGGAATAAAAACACTGCATTAATCTCTTCTTAGCTTCTAAAGATGTAACTGAGAAGGAAGGTGCTGGTATATTTGTACATCATTAGGTTTTGCTATCTTTAACAGATTTTAGAAGATCAAACATGGTATTTAAGAAAACTCCCAAGAACTTGACATTTCGTAAAATATTTGCACATCTTAAAGAGGAGTAGAGGATAATTCAGAGTGAGAACCGTGTCCATAGTTATCATCTTACATATATTTTATGCAGTCATTTGCTGGCTGAGCACATGAAACGTTTTCAGTGATGTGCTTGTGGAATGAAGTGCTCCCTCTTTATCCTGACACCCTCCCCACCTGATTTATCAGGGGTAGTAACAGCATGAGAGCAATTACACCAACTGGCTGTCTGAGATTATGGAAGATTTTTGGGGAAATAAAGTCTGTGGAGTGGTCTTGCGTGAGGAAAGTATAAAAGCCATCACTCAACAACCAGGTTGTGTTTTGTAAGGACTGTCTCCTCAAGTGTTCTTTACATGACCCACAGGTAATGTTCCTAAACACATTTTAAAATGTTATTTTAAATTAGTTTGTATGCTTTCACATGGAAAGTGAGGTGAGTATTAATAGTATTTTAATTAATAGTTCTGTGTGTTCTTGTAATTAAATTGGCCAAATCCGTCTTTGAAGAGTGACCGTTTTTCTACAAAAATCAAACCAATTGATTTAATTGGATAGTACTTGGGACTCCATTCATCGGGAAGTTTCTATGGAGGACAGGTTATCAATGAAATGATTGTGGAAGGTGTGGTGCACCCAGTGCTTTTGGAAATGCATTTGTGGAAATCTTCAGCTAAAAGTGCTTATACGTAATTTCTAATTTTCATTTTCCCTGCTTAAAGGTGTAGTCTCCTCCTAAAGCATCTTGGCAGTGGGTGAGGGATTCTGAGTGTTGAAATCCTGTTTGCACCCAGGTGTGCTCCCCATAACTTTGTATTAAATTAACTTCCCAATCCTACTTTTTTTTTAGTCCTTTTTTCTTTTTAAATTTTTAATTAAGTGCATAGGACAGCATGATGTATGACTTTCTCAATTTACATCTAGGCAAATGAAGATCGCTCTTTTTCAGATTTTCTTTGGAATCTGCAGCTGGAAGGGAACACTGTTACCTAAGGCACTGAAAGGTTCCCCTTACCCCTTGGTTTCTGCTGGCTTGGTGTGTTCAGGCAGCAAATTCTTTCACCGGAACAATGCGTAAAGGGTGAGGTTGGGAGCTGTTAGATGATGCAGTTTCTACGCTGATTTGTTGCCACGTAATGGGACTTTTGTGCCTCTTTCATTACTGCTGGTAGCCTCTGCTTGCTAACATTGCATGGCAGCTGGGAGTGAGATGAAGCAATTATCCCTTTGTCTTCTCGTAGGGATTTGCCATGTGTGTGTTTCCACAATAGTGATGTATGACCCTCGTTTTGCCACTCCTCAGTATGATCATAGAGATCTTCATGTTGGAAGAGACCTTAAAGCTCACCCAGTCCCACCCCTGCCATGGGCAGGGACACCTTCCACTATCCCAAGCTGCTCCAAGAGCCATCCAACCTGGCCTTTGACACTTCCAGGGCTGGGGCAGCCACAGCTTCTCCATCCCAGGGCTTCCCTGCCCTCCTAGCGAAGAATTTCCTCCTAAAATCTAATCTAAATCTTCCCTTTCGTCTTAAATCCATTACTCTTTGTTCTGTCACTACAGACCATAGTAAAAATCTCTCTCCACCTTTCTTCTAAGCTCCCTTTTGGCACTGAAAGGCTGCAATAAGGTCTCCCCAGAGCCTTTTCTTCTCCAGGTTGAACAGCCCCAACTCTCTCAGCTGTTCTTTATAGGGGAGGTGCTCCAGTCCTCTGACTTTTTTTGTGGTCCCTCTGGTCCAGCTGCAACAGGTCCACGTCCTCCTGTGCTGGGCCCTGGGGCTGGGGGCAGCTCTGCAGGTGGGGGTCTCACCTCAGAGGGGCAGAGGGGCACAATTCCCCCTTTCCTGCTGCCCACACTCTGGGAATGCAGTCCAGGATACCATTGGCTTTCTGTGTGCCAGCATCCATGGCCAGGGATGTCCAATCTGCCACCCCACCAGTATCCTCAGATCCCTCTGTGCAGGGCTGCTCTCAATCCCTTCATCCCACAGTCTGTGCTGGTGCTGGGGAGTGCCCTGACCCTGCAGCACCCTGCACTCAGCATTGTTGAACTTCACACAGTCTCAATCTGGTATCATGCAGACAGTGACACCTAGGATGTCGCCAACGTGGCTCCTCACTGCCATGGGAGAGGTGTAAAGGATGCATTGCAGAAATCTGTTGTGAACATGGGTAACAAAATTAAAATATTTTGACAGAGAAAAGCATCAAGTTCAAAAGTGAGCAGAATAAACTGACCCATCAGTCACCCCATGATTCAAAAGCTTTCGTAGTCAAGTGGGGAAGCTTTCACGTGTTTGTTTTCCTTCCCAGGATTAACCAGACCTCCACGCATGATTCAGTGAAGGTTTTAAAAGCAAACTGGAAGTTTTCCCCTAACAGGGTCCAGGTAATCTCCTGTAGATATTAATTTGTCACATAGACCTCTGTCAGGACAACAGGTAGCTGCACCCTGCAGTAGGTGGATGTCTGCATGCAGGATGTGACTGCTTCTGGTCCAAAGGGTTTGGAGCTGAACCTGCTGTTCCCTAGAGCCAGGCTGCCCAGCTCCCCCAGCTTTGGACGATGATTCCAATGATCAGAGTACACATGGGTGATGTGATGGAGAGCCACAGTGTGTGTGGTAAGTTAACTCTGAGCAGTTGTGGAATCACAGAATGTGCTGAGCTGGAAGGCACCCACAAGGATCACCCAGTCCAACCCCTGGCCCTGCACAGACACCCCAACAATTCCACCCTGTGCATCCCTGAGAGCGTTGTCGGAACGCTCCTGGAGCTCTGGCAGGCTCTGTCACTGAGAGCCCAGGAAGGGCCTTTTGGACCTCTCTCCTACTTGCCCGTGGTGAAGCAAACCCAAACAAACCATTTCTAACAGTGGAGGAGTGCAGGCCTTGCTGGTTTCCTTAAGCTCCTTCTCAGATTTCTCTCCAATGTCCAGCTGCTCCTCCAAAGTTTATTTAAAGTTGGAAGCCATGGGCAGCAGTGAAACTCTAATTGCCTGTGCTAATGTTAAGGGGTTTGTGCAGTTTATCAAGGGCATCTTTTTGGCAGCTCTTTGGAGAATCCACCATGGGAATGTCAGGCTGCTTGTGCTGGTTCTGTGTGTGCAGGGTCTGGTGGGAGGTCTGTATGAGGGCTGTGGTTACAACACAGAGAGAAAATTATTATAAAACCAGAGGATGGACAAAATAAAAAGGGCAGAACTTTCTGGGGCAGACACACAATGGAGAGGGACAGTTACTCATAGGTCCTGATATAACATTGCACGTCATAGAGTGATGCAGCGCCAAGCCCGATGAATTTGGAGCAAAATGGGGAAATAAGGCAGCAGTACACGCAGGTATTTAATCAGCACATAATCACAGAGAGGTCTTTGGAAGGAGCCCTCTGTTGGTCATCGGGCCCAGTCCCTTGCGTCATGGAAGAGTTTAACTTTGCTGAGGGAGGCCAAGGGGTCATTACAGCCAGGGAAGACGTTTCTTGGCAGCTCCTACACTGTCCAGTTCTTACAAACAAAAGGACTGTGGCGTAGCATTGTTGAACTCTGGAAAGTGACAGTAAAAAATGGGATAGCTTGGGCTCCATGGTTACTGCTTCCCAAGAACTTCCGCCCCAGTGTTTTCAGTGGAGAAGTAAACTTGTAATTTTGTTTTCTGAGCAGGAGTCATGGAAAATGTTCCCCGGGAGCTGAAATTCAGAGCTTTTTCTGTCTGAGTGTTTTGCTAAACAATCTGGGGCTCAGATGCATCTGCTGGTTTATGTTGTCCTATACATAGAACAACACACACCATGTATTTTATATATATATATATATTTGTGTTCCACACTCATTTAGACATGGCAGAGTGTGACTTCTTGAGTTCCTTCTGCTTCCTTGGAGGAACTGAAAAATTACAGAATTGATAATTACTTTTCAAATCAAGAATTGACCTTTTAGTGCAGCGACTTATCCAAATCGACTGTGTCTTATCCATGTGTGATCCTAGATAAAGTTTGTAAAGAAATTTTGAGATTTTAGGTCCTTCGTGACCTCTTTGCCTTGGGTATTTGAGATTCAAATTTCTTTTTCATGCATGTGATTCAGTAAAAATCTGGAGTGGGATGACCTACTAACTCTGCTTTTTAAGGGACAAGGACAGATCCTGAGGTTCCGTGTTATAAACATTTCCTTCATTTACGTTCTGTTGTCTGTTCTTGTAGCATGGGAGTGTCCAAATTCCCTTTCTTATCCCACTCAAGGTTGCTCTATGACGTTTTGGTGTAAGGACAGAGCCGGAGATGGAGGAGGGACTTGGCTGACAGCCCTTGCCTGAGCACCATGGGCCTGGAGCCTGTTTTGAGGACTCAGTTTGGTGTTACCCTGGTGCAGCTCCCGAGTTCTTGGTCTGGTCTCACTCTCTGCCTGGATTTGGTACCCTGTCACCCCCTTGCATCTCCAGCCACTTCGTGCTCTCTTTATTGCAGCACACAAAATCCTTTTCATGTTCTGGTTGCTGCATTGTGGCTCTGCTCTTTTCTGACTGAAAACTACTTCCTTGGGGTGAGCAGTTTCTCACAGAGTGACTGTTTTCTGGGTAGCTTTAACCCTTCACAAGGCTCTTGAATCTTTCTTTACCAATCCTTTTCATGGATATTCCTGTTTTCATAGTCTCTAGCTCTCTTTCAAGTCTTTGCCTTTGCTCAGGTACCGCTACAAAAATGGGCGAATTGGCTTCCTTTGGCTCACTGGCATGTCAAATTCCCAAACTCAAAAAGATAGGACTATAAATAGGGTCTTGGCCTTTTCTGCTTTCCTTAGGCATTTCTGTTGCCTCATCTGACTTCTGAAAGAGTTGCTTTGTGGAACCTGCCAATCACTGCCTGAGAAGGAGGATTCCTGCCTCATCTGGCACAGTGTTGATGGCACTGTGCACAACAGCTCTATAATCTGGCAGATCCCAGATTTCAAGGGAAAGAGATTGTTTTCTCTGTTTCCTGGGGCTTTTACTTTCTCTGTTATTTAAAGTAATGCATTTCTTAAATCATACTTGTGTTGGCTCCCGTTCTTGCCTGATTTATGTGTTAACATGTCTGTGCTGAAGGTTCTTTCCTTTTTCCATGAACCTCCAAGGGTTTGGATCTTTTCTTTACCAGCACTGCAGCCTAATCAAAATCATGCCTTAAAATCTTGCCATTCTAAAAACTTCTGTAAAATAACTCATAAGCAGCTACTTTATTTTCACTGGCTGTGAAAATCTGCAGCAGTTAGATTTTAGATGTGAGAATTAATGTTTGTGAACATCTCTCACAAGTTTTATTTCCTGAGCAGAGGGAATGCTGGGAGTGGCACGTTCCTCTGCTCAGAAATGTACAGCTGCAGGATATATCAAAATATTGTATTTAGATGAACGTTTAAAGGCTGGCTCTGAGGAAAGAGGATGATTTGAAGGTAATTTCTGAACAAAGAATCTTTTACAGATTATTATAAATGGACCTGTCAATATCTAACTGGGGCCCTTCTAACTCAGCTCCTGAAGAGGTTGTAGAAATGCACATTGGAAACAGTCTTGGCACTATTTCTTCCTTTATCAATTGCACCATAAAGCATCTAGGGAAATGCTGACAATTATTGCTTGGTCGTTATCATTTTATCAGTAATGATTGCCTGGCTAATCACTGTGAGTATTTCAATCTCAGGTTCTTTTCCACATAAGAAGATGCTCACTATCCAGCTGAAGGAAAAGGTCTGCAGGGCTTTAGTTTTCATATGTACTTAACATATTTTTTCTCATCTTTCTGTGGATCTGATATTGCCGGGTTGGATGAGCTCACCAGATCTTTTGCCCAAAGAGTTTAATATAAAAATGGAAAGGCAGAAAGACATCGATGGTCAAGACTCTCATTTAGCTTGGAGTAGGACCCTCCAGAGTGATAGCATTGTCTCTTTTGGCAATCTTTCATCTGACACCAACTTGCTCAGGAAAAATTGGAGCCCTGCCCACCTTGAGATTTAGATATTAACAGGAGTGGCCTTCTGAAACTCCTGTGCTGTGTGTGATCCCTGCAGCTGTCCCGTGTTGTTTATAAGTCAGGGGCCCGAACCCTATGACATGAGCAACAGGAATTTGCTTGTAAACCAGCATCTGGTCAGGACATACCAGAGGATATAGGATGTGTGTGTAATATCAGAGCTGAGTGCTCACTGAAACCCCCTGGTCTTGCCACCTAACGCCCTTAGCCTCCTCTGAGGAATCCCAGGCCATGGAATCCAGGGGGGAAATTAAAAGTTCACCGTCATCAGCTGCTGGACGAGAGAGGAACGTGCTCGATGCATCACATCACCATCTCTCATTGTCAGCAGTGATTCATGAAGTGCAGCTGAACTCCAGGGTGTCCTGAGTAAAGTAAATCCATCCAGGGAAGTCTCACCAGGACATGCAGGTGAATTCTTGTGTGTGAAGAAGAAGGTGAGTATGAGGGTGGGGAGGCCCTGGCACAGGGTGCCCAGAGAAGCTGTGGCTGCCCCTGGATCCCTGCAAGTGCCCAAGGCCAGGTTGGATGGGGCTTGGAGCAACCTGGGCTAGTGGAAGGTGTCCCTGCTCATGGCAGGGGTTGGAACAATATAAGCTCCATGGTGCCTTCCAACCCAAACCATTCTGGCATTCCATGTGAAACGTTGTACAGCTGTGCTGGGGCGCTCCCAGGGGAGAAATCCATGGAGGTGTGTGTGGAGTTAATGTCACACCTTTCCACTACTGCCCTTGTAACAGGAGCAAGAGGAAAGGGTCAAGTGAGATTTCAGCTGTTTTCACAGTCACAATCAAAGGACTTCTGAAGAGCCTGCACAGCAGTGTCAGCACCACCTTGGACCGGGTGTGCTGGGCCTGCAAATGATTTACTGGAGGAACTGCAGAGAGTGAGAAATCTGCGTGTGTAAACATTTGGTTTTTATGGCACAGAGTTCATTTTTATCTCAAGACAAATACCACTGAATTATGCTGCAGAGATGCAGCCTTTTGCAAGTGATGGGGCTTCTAAGCAGCAGTGAGAGGCAGGTAATGAGGAAACAATGTGTGGATGATGCAAGTGCCTGAAAGGAGTGAAAGCTTAAGGTGAAATGAATGTACCTTGCTCTTTCCAGGGGTAATAAAGAATCAAAGTTTTACAAGCAATTGAAAATAGACTAAACACTTTAAAAAGACATCATCTTCCTCCTTTCCCTCTTTGTCAACAGGTGGAGAGAGTGATCCTGGAAGGAGCACTTGCTGCTCACAGGCTTTCAGCAGCCCCTGGGGTCAGGGATAACTGGCTTAAATTCCAGCAGGATGCTGTAATTTATGTTCTGTGGCTGAGCAGACACATCTGGCCTCGGCTTGGGGGACCACAAAGATGGCTTAAAGCTTCCTCGATGTCGTAACCCCTCTCCAAGTTAAATACATCCCACAGCTGTTACCGAAGCTTGAAGTTATCTTCTCCTATATTTTTTCTGCCTTTAGGGTTTGTTGTGTAGTTTCATAAAATGAAATAGGTGAAGCAGGAGCTGTTGGAAGGAGACATTTTCTCATTTTTGCTGATTTTCCCCCAATCTCTCACTGGTAAGGTTTGAGAATCTTTTCCAAAGTGGTAGATAAGGCTCTATCTCATAATGGAGAAACCTCATTCCCGTGTTCCAGCGGTTTAAGTGTTGAACCCTTCCAGGCGTGTATTTTGGCTTCTCTCTGCTGCAGCAAGAAAACAAGGAGATGAAGGAGGTAGGGCTGGCTGTCTCCTCCTGCTTTGGGGCTTTTTGTGTATACATTTGGATATTTCAGTGGGTTGCTCCAATATAAATATTTAAAGAAAAACAACAGCAACCCTCAGCTGAAGTGGAGAGCAGCTCCAGAGGCACTTCAGAGAACATCTGCGTCAGGACAGCTCTTGACTGAGAAGGAGGAGGACAGAGCATGTTCCCAAAAGATGGGAGATAATTGCTAGGCAAAATCACAACCCAGCCTGGCACTCCCACCCTGGTCTCCAGCTGGCAGGAAAATGGGCTTGGTGCCAGACTGCAGGGGGCTGGGAGGAAAGCCACCAAACCTCCCTCCTTCCTCCCCGCCCCTCAAAACACCAGAGCACTTTTCCCGCTGTCCCAAGCCCCCACAGCCATGCACACGCGTGGGGAGTCCCTTGGAGCACAGTGTGGGGTGGGAATGGAGCCCCTGCAGGGCAGGAGCACCATGGGCTCAGCAGCAGCATCTCCCCAGGGTTAAGAGTGTCTGAACTATTGCAAACCCTGCAGGGAAGAGCTGCTTCCCAAAGAAAAATTAGAAACAGTCCTGTAATCCCTGTACATAGATGCTGGAGCAGATCTTGCCAATGATCAATAAAGGATGGTGACGTAACTTTATTTATCTTAAATGGTCTGGGAGGTCTTTTCCAACCATAAGGATTCTGTGATTTAATACTTCCAGCCAAAGAAACTTTCTTCTTTCCTTGTTCAAGAGGCCTCAGGTTATAGGGATCCAGTGCAAGGAAAAATGGATATTTCTGGGTTTGTTTTTCTTCTCATTGACCTGCTATGACTTCAGTCTCTGAAATAAAAGAAACACTTGTGCTCTGAAGACTTCTTTTTTTTGTTGTTGTTTTCTTTTTGAAGAAAAAGTACTTTATGTTCTGAGGTTATCTGAGCGTAGGTAAAAGTATCTTCAGAAAATCCGCTGCAGCCATCCCAGCTATGGATCTATGGTCTGGTGTGCCAGATGGATTCCTGAAGACATGTTATGTACATAGAATTTTTTAAAATAAGCAGACTTAATTCTCTTTCCTCTCCCCTTTCTATTAGGCCAATTGTGAACTTTGGAACTGGAAAAACCACCTTTTTTTCTTGCTGGAGCCCTCTGATCTGATCCATGCTCGCTGTTATTTGTCCAGTTTATATGCTGAATAGACTTTACAGATTAGAGCTGGGCAGAAGAGAGACGTGGCTCAGCAAGGTAACTGAAACTTGAAAAAAGGGCTTTTTTTGAGTCAAAATAACATCTTCAATGCTTTCTTATTGAAATAAAAACATTAAAAAGTGATTTTGACTTAACTCTGTACTACATGAAGATGCATTGTTGAATCTTGAAATCACCGATGCCTTTGGACAACCATTTGATCTTAACTTTAACCAGTTTTTAAAGATTTTGCTATGTTTGAAGTGAAAATTTGCAGTTAAAAATGTCCAGACGGCTTTGAACTTTCTGACTCCTTTACCCCACCAAGCAGAAATAATCAACAAATAAAATCAAAAGGTTTTCCCTCAGTGATAAATCAGTGCCCACTCGGCCTCTGTTCCAGGCTTGGAAGGAAAGGATTCACCACTTTCAATGCCAGCTGGGGCTGGCAATGACTCCAGAGCCCATTTTTCACCGGGTTTAACATTCAACATCACCCTGAAGAGCAAAACACGTTGCCCAATGCCTCGGAAGGGATCCCTGCGGTGAAGAGATGACTCCATTAGCTGAGCCCTCTTCCTTTGCCCACTTATTTTCCAACTGGATTCATCATTCCGGTGCCAAACACCCCTTCAGCCGTGGAGCCCTGGAACCCGCGATGTGTCACAGCCATTTGCTGGTGCAGACGCCGCCTTGGGTTTCTCTTCCTCCCTCACTGCTCTGCTCCTCCTCCAATGTGTCCTTCAGCATGGGGTGAGTGCACGTAGCTCCTTAACAGTGAAAAAAAAAATGAATCACGACCTATTGTAGTTTTATTTTACTCATTTTGTTATTTTTCCAGGTTACTGATTCATTCAAATTTCTGAGCATATTTCCGTGGTAAGATCTAAGGTGTCAAAATACCTCCCCCAATGCTTGATTATCTTGGCTACTGTAATTTCCTTTTTGAGATGTTTTGACTGGAAACAATGATGATGGTGGACTCAAAAACAGTGACTCACTTTCAGAGAATGAAGACTTATTTGAATTCTTGGAATTAGCAGGGGGATATGCAAAGTACCTCTCCACATTTTCACAAGGGTTCAGTGTGAGCAAGCCAGGTGGTGACCATGGATAGGTTTTAAGAGGATGACTTTGAACTCATTCATTTGAGAGGAGCAGTGTATCCAGGGACAGAAGAGGGTAGAAGTGTGGCCTTCACATTGCTAGTCCTTAATAAAAGGGATTGAGTTAATGAGATCATTTGTGTTTACGTACGGACCACTCAGCCCAGGTTGTTTGTCCTACTGTGGCACAGCAGGTAATTTGTTCCCTGCTCAACAACAGTTCTAGTAAATGTTTGGCTGTTGCTCATTCTGCTTTATAAATCACCTGGCAAGTGATGTGATTACAAAAAAATATTTCTAAATGTGTGGTAGCAGAAGGGTAACCAAGGGAGAGGCAGGGAGAAATCTCTCGTGAAATGTTAATGCAACTACTTTTAACATTTTCATGATCAGCTGACTGCCTCGAGGTGTTTCACACTCCCAGGTCCTTGTCTTCTTAGTCCCACAGGGATGTCTTTGCTTCCTGCTTGTTTCTTGTGGCCCAATCCCTCTCTGGCTTTGCAATGTAAAGCTCAGTGACGAATCAAGGTCCCTTAGGACTTCCACGTCCAACTTCTTCCTTGGCTTTAAGCACAGCTTAGTGAGCTACACCTTAATAAAAGTGAATTTATCCGTAAAACTTAGGTTATTTATTTCTTTTGATTTCAGACAGCACAGCTGTGACCAGGAGGGTCACAGATATAATGCAGATTTTTTTGCAGCACCACGTTCCTCGCCTGAAACCTGACCTCGGTCGCTCTCTCAGGAACACCATCAGCAAAAGAAAAGATAAACTCAGGGTTCTGAGCTCCCTTTTGTCAGCCACTGCCTGTTCTGTATTGATGTATTTTAGGCATTTTGAGTGTAACCCGTTTGAAAAAATTAATTCTAATTTGACAGAATGCTTCCAAACAAATAATTAGCTGCCCAAACTAACCTTTGACTACCCTTCATCAAAGGCAATACATCTGAAACCAAACAAAAAGGCAATTCTTCATGGCTGCTGGGGTGTCTGTGCCTGATTCAGAACACGTGACACAGGTGTAGCAACGACCCTCTTTTAGTTTCCAGTTTTCTGTTCTGAGGCTGGAAAATCCCCAAATTACAAGACCTGTCACTTTGCCTTGGTGTCAGAGCGTGGGTGATGTATAAATGTCCTGCTGCCCCTTCCAACCTGCAGGGAACCCACTGGGGGCATCTCCAGGGATCTCCTGCAGGTAGCAAGCTCTGTGTGGGCTCTCCAGATCATAATGTCCCCCTGACATTTTGCCCAAGGTGAGTAACCCAGTGGGAAGCGTTTCTGTGCTGAGTGGGCCATGCCTGGAAATGTCTGTGCTGGTGGAGTGGGTCCTACTCACACGAGAAACCTGGATTTAATCACAGTTTTCCACAGTGCATCTCAAATTCCTTAGAACAGAGTAGGGGTTGAATAGTCTGGAATGTCAGCCAGAGGGCTGGTTGCTATTAGGACAGTAAGATGAAGATAAATTTGCTTCTCCCAATAATTTCAGTCTCACCAGCTTTTGTGTCCTGAGATTCTTCTGATCTCTGCTTGACTCTGCAGAAAGGAACTGGTAAAAGGGGCTTCTTGCTGGTTTTGAGTTTGGTTCTCAGTTCTTCAGCCAGTACAACAGATTTAGTTTTAATTGTTCTTAAAATCCCAACACAGTAACTGGTGAATTTTCTAGGTATCTGCACAGAAGCTTTGAACAACTCCCACAGAAAGGAAAATTAGTGTTCTGACTAACCTGTTGCAGCTGAGAAGTAATAAAGAGAAACAATCCAATATTCTAGGAATTTGCACTAATTTACTTGATTTTGACCAATCCTTCTCATTTTAATCCTTGTTTAAAGCAGAACACACCCTGCCAAACCACGGTCTGGTGAGGGTTTTATTTTTCCTTTCCCTTACCCCATGATTGAATTGTTCCATAATTGCAGCTATTTGAATCTGAAACTCAAATTAGAAGGACTTGAAAGAGGGAATGCAGGAGAAGACATGAATACAGCATGTGAGGAATTCAGTGTTCCTCTCTGTGAGTTAGAAGGGTTTATAATCTAATCTCTTTCCTTAAATGTAGCAAATCCCATTTTAGTATGAGACCCAATGACTCCTTTTCTTTTTTGCCTTCAGTGAGGAAAAGTTGCCAGGTGCATTTATGCTGCTCTGGCTGCAGACTTGTTGCCCAAAATATTTTAATATCTGTCTTACTACAGATATTTATTATTGTGGTCACAATTTTTTTTCAGGTGTTAAGAGAGCCGCTGTCCTGTGTCTGCTGCTCTTTGGAGTGGGTATTTATTTCTTTTCTAGGTATTTGGGACACCTGTACCTGGCAGATCCCTCTTGGAAAGCAGCAAATCTGCCATCTCCTTAAGGTTTGATGACCTGTGGATACCAATTCCCCTGAGCAGGAACCTCCTCCTGTCATAATCCAGATATAATTAATCTTATCTCAGTTTCCTGGCAATGTAACTTAAAATGAACATGGCTGCTCCATATTCCATCAGTCCTTGGCTCAAGGACTTCTTTCCATCTTTACAACCCCTGTAAAGACCTCCCAGCCCAGGAGCAGCTGCCGCTGAGGCCACCTCGAGCATCTTTACTTTGCCTGGAGACACCACAGAGACAAAAACATCCCACTTGTTTTGATAATTTTCCATTTGTTTGGATAATCTCCTGATAAAACTCCAGAGGAAGATTATTCATGTGCGCCCTAGGACATGTGGAAATTGGTTTTGAAGGAAGTCTAGAGAGCAATGAGATGATTTTCTTCTCAAGCCCCCACCCCAGGGCTGTCCCTGAGAGCAGCAGTTCCACTGCAGATGCCTTGGGTTCAGTGTGAACACTTCCATGCCACGTGTCCTTCCTTTGGGAAGCAGAGAAAACTGGGATCCAGCTTTCATTCACCTGCTGTTGACCCAGTCATGGCTGTCTTAAATTGTAGAACATTTTTAATATTAGGTTTTTGTCTTTTTTTAAAGAGTTTCTGCCATCCCTGTAGGGTGTCTGTGTAGGGTATCAATAACATCTTGAGCATTTACCAAGTGGAACTTTCAAATTTGCTTCTTTGCTACCACAGTTCTTGTCCTCTTCGTTGAGACAGATGGAATTTTGTTGGAAACATGCACTTGAAGGCTGGGTGATAATTAGTGCTTCACTATTAGACTGAGGCTGGAAGGTTTTAATGGAGGAAATTAAGAATCAACTGCCTTTAGCAATAATTGTTCCAAAGTTGTCTGAAGGACTCTTGATGTGATTCATTCTGGCATTTCTTAGCACAGTCTGCTGGAAGAAGCCCTTCATTTTGTTGCTTTACCCAGAAAGAGAAGAGAATGGTATTTAACTGTCCTGACTGAAAACCTTTCCTCTTGAATCAAGCATCTGGCAAGTTTTCCCGGGTGGGATCCCACTGGGCTGAGTACGTGTGAATCCACACCATGAGAATGCATCCACGCACTCAGGGTGGACTGTGCTCATCACTCAGCAGAAACTGATATTATCCCTTCATTTTCATGTTGTATTTTGCACTTGGTTGCTTAAGCATTTTGGATGGACTCACACTGACCTTATTCATCAGAGGAGGTTAATTCTGACCAAGTGCTGGGGTCACGCTGGCTCTGCTCAGGGATGAGAAAAACTCATTTTTCACTAAGGGAGAGGGAGTATTGCGATCAAAATTACAGATTTCTTCTTTCACAGCTTATTCAGTTTGCCACGTGTTCAGAGCAAAGCCCATTTTTCTCTGTTCAACTTATTAAAAAGAAAGTTCTTCGTGAAATTCAGTTCCTGATCTCAGGCCAAGTTTTTTTTTGTAGAGTAATGAAGATTCAAATTCCCTGTTCAATTGATGGCAATCCTTTCCCTAACTTCAGCTTAAAAACGGATTTAAAATGATGCTTTTCTAGCCATGATTCTTCATAAACCAACAGCTGTTCCCTGTGCTCTGTAAAACTCTCAGAGAACTTCTCTTCTTCATGTCTTGTTCCCAGGAAGGGAAGTCTGAACACCAAAACAATCCAAAGCTGCCTTGGAAGGACGCTGGAAAAGGAGAAAATATGGAAAAATAGTTTGTCCATGTCTATGAGATTTGTCACTGAGCTTTTGTGCCTCAAATACAGCGAGTAGTATAATTGCTGACTACATATATTCTTTTTTTTATACCTTATTGGGTGTTCATTTTGTGTTAAAATGAACTTTAAATTTCTTTCTTTAAAATAAAGAAGATTATGTCATTTATTTCATGTATTTATTTACTTTATATTTATTTTGTTTTGCTTTCTTTTGAGGCAGGATCTCTCACACAAAGTTATGGTCTTGGAATATCTGTAACTCCCTTTCAACATAATTTTTACCTGACGTGAGAGGTTTTATATTTGATGACTTTCTCTTTTCATTTGTGCAGAGTTGCATTCCTGGTGTGCATTCTCAGCTGCTATTGGCAGCTGGAAACAGGTTCTTCTTTTTTAACAATATATTGGTATATTAAATCCAAATTGTCTGGAAATCTCTCGAAAAGGAAAAGCAAACTAAAGCCATTACTGAGAAAGGCTGTCGTTTTCAGAAGAATTCCAAGAGAAATAAAACAATAAACTGAACAGGCAATTGCGTAATTCCCACACAGAAAAAAAATGGAAAATGAGAAGAAGAAACCCTTCAGAAGCAGAAAAAACTTTAGACTCTTTAAGAAAAAGTATTTGTGTGGGCACCTTAATTCTCCACTAATAAACCAACTCTGGTTAGCTTAGAAATTTGGAGATGGTTTGAAGAGCTAAATGTAGAAAGAAGAATCAAAAGATGCAGCGATAAATCTTGAACAGTGATGTCCTTGTGCTAACTCAACATCTAAAAATTATAACGTTAATAAAGGGCTTGACTGCACAAATTCCAGGGATTTTAATTACAAATCAATTTTTTATTGGCTCCTTGCCTGTGAACAGGAGGGGCTTGGAGTGGAGGAATTTTGTGTGCTGAATAAAATTCTGGAGCTGTTTATTCTTCAGAGGTAATATTGCCCCAAAGGTTTCTCACGGCTATTTTTAGGTGCTTGCAGTTCATTTTGGGAGACAGACACTGCATTACAAAAGCAGTATTAATAGAGATATTCCTTAATTTCTTAGTTCGTGTGTGGTTTGAGCTGACATCAATTACGACAATTTTATGAGGGTTTTTTTCCTCATCAAACAGAAGTAATTGTTCAGGGGAAGATTAAATCTTGGGCAGGTCCTTTTGCAAAGGAGAAGTTGCTTTCAGGACTTTCCCCTGAAGAACTTTAAAGTTCCATTGGGGTGAACTACTGCTTTGGAAATGCAACACTAAAGTGGATGGAATTAAGTCAGTAAGTCAAGGACAGAATTGCTGCTTCCAGGTGGATATTTAGATGATAAATACAATGTCAGACCTTCCACAGGACAAATTTATTTCAATGTACTTTTACAAGTCCACTTAGTTGTCTTAACTTCTCTGTTTTGTCACCTCTGAACTCCAGGAAAATCTTAAAATGCCTCTTGTTCTTCTGTTCCCTGTTCTCCACCTTTATAAAACAGGATTAAAATATTGGCTCATGAGAAATTTTGAATTTTCAGTTGTAAAAGATTTTGAGGTGCACCTTTTTCAAAAGTTTCCTTTCCATACACTCATTAATGTTTCTGACAGAGCTCAAAAAAAAAAAAAAAAAAAATCAAAAAACGAAGAAGCAAACAACACTTGAAGGTAACTCAGTGTTACATTTGGCTTCCTACAGAAAACTCCACTGAAGCCACTTCCTGATTTCAGCTGCTGAAGAGCCAGATAGACTTCTTCTGTGTATTTCCCCCTAATTTCCTGCAGGAGCCACTTCTGCTCAGCCTGGTGCCTCCCTCCTCCTTCTTGTGAACGTCTCTGTGTCCACTTCCCCTCATCTGTGTTCCCTTTACATCTAAAACCTGGAGATTTATGATTTGTGACAGGTGTTGGCTTGGGAGCATCTTCTTTGGCCATAAACACCCAAACAAAAGGCCTCCTTTCCTCTCTGTTCTCCCCCAAACCACACCACAGTTCTCATGATTTCATTTGATGGCAACATTTTGCTTGGTTTGGGGAATTACGGAGACAGTGGCAGAGCTGATCATACGTTCCTTTCTAATGAGTTTTTTCATTCTCAGAATTCGCTTCCCATATTCATTCACATTCTCAGTCTTTTATGCCAGCTCTTATATGTCACTTAAGTCACCCCTGCCACACCAACCGATGGGGCTGGGAGCCCACTGCATTTCACCAACCCCAAATATTTGCCTGGCTATTAATTACAGCCCAATTTGCAATCAGCACACAAACAAAGGCACAAGATATTTCACAGTAAAATAAGAACCTTAAAGAAACTGCCACTCCTATGGGATAATTTATCCCTCAGGAAAGGCTGCAGTGTGGGGAGAATCCCTGGGCACGGCCATGGTGCTAATTAGCAATTTGAGCTCTGACCTGAGGGTGGGTTCACTCAGGTTTTGTTCCCTCAGGCTTGTCAGCTGTGTGTGTTGTGTTTCAGATGCAGGATGTGGCTGAGTCTTTATAAATGAAAGGCCATAAAAAGACAGCAGGGAGGCTTCCTTGTGCCCAATCTCTTGCAAATTTTTGCAGGTGAAAAGTTTAATCTTCCATCTAAGGATGCAACAAACATTTTTGGAGTTTTCCTGTATTTTGTAGGCTTGAATGTCAAATCTGTGTCCTAAGCATGTGCTTGGAGATTTTGAGTCATTCCTGCTTTTAGTGTGGCTCTGCCTGTGCTGGGGGAGAAGGGTTAAAGAAAAGCTGAGTGAGTGGTCCTTTGGTTACAGTCCTTACATGGACAATTCATGGCTTTACACTTAAAATTTATACAGAAAGTATAAATTCTTGCTTCACAGAATGCTTAATTATTGAAACATTTTGGAACAGCTCCTACAGCAAACTTGGAACAGTCTGCCAGGAGAATCCCTGGAAGCCAGCTGGTGCTAGGAGCAATAATCCTGTAGGGAAGATAGGTTGACCATAACTACTAACTTAGAACTGTTTGGGGTTTTTTGTCTCCAGGATTCACACATTTTGGTGAACAGACTGCTTTTGGTAAGCTGCTTTTCTAATGGAACTGCTGGGAAATTTTAAACACATCCCAGTTATTTGCATGTGCGGATTTATGACTTTTTTGTTGGACCTTCAAATTTGTAGGAAGATTTTGACTGAAGTTGCGTAGGACAGCAGAGGTGTCAGAGTCTGTAGGAGGTGTTCTCTTCAGTGGCCTAAATAACTGTGATAATCAGCAGCAACCTAATTCTGGGCTTCCTGTGTTCCAGCACCCCATATTTATTTAATCTCAATTAATATATCTTTGATCTTCGGTGCTCCTTCAAAAATGCCATTGACACCAGCTGCTCATGGGAGGGGAAAGTTGTAAAAATGTTTCCTTCAGCTGCATTTTCCATGTCTGAGGACTGAATTTGGGGTTGGGTTGGTTTTTTTTTTTTTCTTTCCTGGAAAGCTCTTTTTAAAGCTTTAAAGGAAACAGAAATGTTGGAAAATTCCAAATCTTTTTATTTTGTGACTTTTGTGCGTTGTCAAAAAGAGGCTGGTGAAGCCTCCAGTGTGAGGAAAGGTTTCCTCATCAAACTGTTAACACTTAATTATGGTGATTTTCTGCCAGAGGCACCGAGGAGCCCAGAAAACCGTGAACCGTGGTCAGAAATGGTGAGGTGTGCCTGGGAGGCCTTCTCCTCTGTGAGCCTCCTCTCTCAAAGTAAAAGGATCTGATTGATGCCAGGAACTGAAAAAAGCCCCCCAACATTAAGTGAAAAGGGACTCTGAGCAAGGTGAAATGGGAAATGACCCTTGTAGGGCTGGTCACAGTGTGGGGACAGAGGGGAAAAAGCTCTGCAGCAGTTGGGCAACACCTGGAAAACTTCAGCACAGACAGACCTTGTAATTTCTGTCCCCACAAGAGCTCAGGAAGGTGAGGCTGAGCTCCATCATGATCCCAACAAAGCTCAGATGTTGCAGGAAGTGAGGTGGGGTCTTATCCCCATTCCTGTTCTCTGGTTCAAGGCCAGTTCTCATTCAGTGTATGGACAATAAAAAATGGTCTGAGGAAGGACTTCACTTCCATGCACTTTAATTGGACCAAAGATTTGAAGGAGGAAGCCTTTTCTGGGCTCTCTGGCTGCAGGGGAACTCCGTGTCTTAACTTCATGCCTGAACTTGCTGCAGGAGAAAAGTGAAGATGATAATGAGGAATATTTTGCACAGTGATCAAAGCCTTAAGTAGAAGTATTTCCAAATGGCAAACTGCATTTTCCAAACTGAAACTCTGAACTGTTCTAGCAAAGTACTGGTGCCATTTCCACTCCTTAAAATTAATTTTTATTAATTTTTATTAATTTTTAAATTTTAGGTTTTTCATATTGAACTTTTTTTTTCCAGCTAGCTGGTGAGGCCATGCCTGTAGCCTGCAATCAGTGTGTTTCCAGCTGTGGTTGTGCAGGTACTGAAATATCAAGGGAAGGTGTTTTCTTCTTTAAGTAGTGCTCGAAAATTCCCTCCTCATGTAGCTTTTTTCAGTCACTCAGGGCTTCATTTGCCTTTGTTGTGAGGGGTTCAGTAGGGTGGCTGGGTTGTAGAGGACATCCCAGGGGATCTGGATGACTTCTCCTATGGTTGCCTAATGGGAGAAGGAGGAAATCCACAGCTTTAGGGAAGGTTTCGTGAGGCACAGGAACGCGGTTCCTGTTCACAGAGCTCGGTGAGTGCCCTGGCATCCCTGTGGATGCACATTCCACACTGTGCAGGGCTGGGGAGAACCCACTGACCTGCTCTGAGAGAAGCTATAAACACCAGCTTTGGCATAGGAGACGGGTGGGCTGGATTTCCAGGGTGGTGCTGGGCCAGACTGGGTTTTTCCTTTCCCAAATTAGAGGCTGAACGTGCTGCTGAGAGCTCAGCAGAGGCAGGGAGAGGCTCCCAGGCACTGCACAGGCAGCACCTGGGGAGCAGGACAGGCTCTCCCCAGCCCCGCTCCTCACAAAGAGGAAAACCCCTCAGCCTGTGCTCGTGGTCTGGTTTTGGCATTTAGTGTGGGGGTGCTGGCTCTGCCCTGGCACTCAGTGAGCTTTGGAAAGAGACTTTCCCTCCTCACACACATTCCCTGCAGCAGTGCTGCCCTGGAGAGGCCATCTGCTGCAGGGCTTGCTGAGAGGGGTGCAAGCAATGCACCCTGCTTGGGATTAAAAAGAAGGGCAGTTATTCAACGACCTGTGAGGAGGGAAGAGAAGGGAGTGAAGTCGTGGCACAATAAATCAGTGTTGCCATGGCTGTATGAGACTGAGTGCGTGTGTGAAGTGCCTCTGCTGGTGATGTGATCCAGCCATGGCCATTCCTCAGAGCTGCTTTGCAAGCCAGAGTGGTCTGTGTCACCATCATCCCTTCTGTGGCTGGAGAGGGTAAATCAACAGGAAATAGGATCATTCTGCCACTTTTTCAAAGGTTTTCATTCTAGAGTTTGGCAAGCTGAGCTGCACGGTGAGGAAGTTTACTCTCCATTTGTGCTAGCTCTCACTCTGGACTTTCTTAATTTACGCCAGAGATTGTTTTGCCTCATCCAGAGTGATTCATGAGTGGCATTCTCGTGTTTGACAGTCAGAGTGTTGGGAGGCTCTGAGAGAAAGGCTCCCTGCCTTCCAAGGAAATGGATCCCGGATTCTGCAGAGACGCTTTCGAGCAAGGAGAGAAGCAGAGAAAGCTCCAAATAGAAAATATTTGTGTGTGCTTTCCTGTTTATTTGGGAACGTGAACAGTGCTGCAGGGAGGAGTCAGCTGGAGTCTGAGGCACAGTTACCTTCTGCACAGGCCTGTGAGACACGTGGATCCTCTTTCATCCGCATTTCCTGCCCAGCTGGACTTCCAGCATCTACCTGGAGCTGATCCTGGAAATCTGTTCCACAGGCACAGGAGGAGCAAATGCAGAATTAGGTCACCATAGCAGCAAGCCCCCTCTTCTGCTACAGATTCTAGAATCATCTAGAAACAGGGATTTCTGAAGCTTCCTGGTCTGTTCCAGGGCTGGTTTTCTTGGTTTCATGGACCTGTGTTCAGGCTGCACTGGGGGAAGGTATGAGGCAGTTGGACAGCTGGTGTGTCCCCAGTGAGAGAAAGGCAGAAGATGAGGTGAAGATGATGGTTTATTGAAGTGTGGACAAGAAAGAAGAAGAGGGGGGAGGTGGAACATCACAGCCAGAATTGGGTAGTGCCTGTGGAAAAACACACCTTTCCAGTCCCTCTCCAAAGCCTTATGGGGCTGGTGCAGTCTGAGGCATTTTTTTCCCTCAAAAGTTGTCTACACGACTTCTCTTCTGTATCCACTACATAAAAAGGATTCACCTTCACCCGATTTCTAGGAAACTGGCTTGAAGTTTCTGTCTCCTCTGATCAGTTTGTGCTACTTGGCAGAGTGCGAATGGCCCTACAGAGAAGTTAACAAAAAAGGAACTAGAAAACTTCTCATCCCGTTGCCAGCCTTTCCAGATCTCTAGACTGGGTAATGCATGGCAGCTGGTGGTTTGTCTGCTTGCCTTGGTCCTTCTGTGTCCTGCAGGCAACCTGAGGTTAAAACCATCTGGGTGGGATGAGGTAAACCATCCCAGGAATTATTCAGTCTGAGCCTCAAGTGCCAGGGGCAATTGGCTGTTTGGAAAATGCAGTTTCCCTGCTAAGAATGAGAAAATGTGGTTTTTCCTTACCCACCTGGTATTCTGTAATGTGGGCTATTCCTGCCCGGGGCAGAGCTGCAGATGACAGAACATTTTCCCCGCCGTCCCCTCAGAGTCCAGCCCGTGGTTTGAGGGAACAGCCACTGCCCCATGCAGAGAAACCCACAGGCGCCTGGCCCAGGGGCACCATGGCACGTCCATCTGTCCTGCCCATTCCCACCTTTCCAAAGCGAGGTGTGGCCACAGGGATCCTGGGGAAAGTGCCTTCCTGGGGGGTGATGGTGTGCTGGGCACAGGAGGGTACCAGTGGTGTCAGGGGGGCACAGAGTCACAGCAGAGTCTTTATTTCTTGTGCTGAATTGCCCACACCCTGTGCTCACTTGGGCTGGCATTAAACCATCTCAACCCTGAAAATAACCCCTGAGATGTTTCTTTTTTTCCTTATGGATATCTTCTCTTCTGCCTCTGTTTCATTTTCATTGGTGAAAGCATCTCCTCTACGCGTGATTCGTATCTGCCATACATTCCCAAACTTCTGCACATAGAAGAGGAAGAAACGGGATAGATTAACTGGCATACTTTACCCAGAACATGATCTGAAGCCAAAATATCTTTCCTGGTGGCCTTATTTGCATTTTCCCAGGCCTGTTGCTGCTGGAGCACCTGGGTGGGATGATGTTTGTCCACTGGAACGTGGGAAATGCTGAGCCTGGGCAGAGGATGGGTATTTATGAACAGGATTTCCTGGTTGGTTCAGATTGACCAGGAAGAACTGTGTAGGCTCAGAGAAGCACTAGAAATGGACCAAAATAGGGCAATGCATAAAACATCTTTGATATGTAGAAGAAAGTGAAGAAACTGATACTGTGCTGGTTTTCACAAACCTGTTCAACTCCTCTGCCCTCCCTTTCCAGAAAAGAGCCATTTATGACCGAAATGAGGTGATAGAAGCCTTTTTTCCCCTCCTACTATTTCAGACGAGCTTCAGAAACACCAAAGCCCAGCTCAGACATCTATTTATATCCTCCAGAGTCTGGCATTGTCGTTGTGCTGCACATTCAAAGGGCTGCATCCCCCTGCCCTGTCTGGTCCAGGAGGTGTAACAAAACCAGGGAGCCACAAGGAACACAAAGTAAATGTAAGAAACTTAGTTACAAGTGTAAGTAGCCTCACACTTCTCTGCAAAGCTGCCTCAATTAATTTTTGACATTGCTTTTTGTCGTTGTTGTTTTTTAAATGAAATAACAATTTTTGTACAATTTTTCTCTGGGGAGAATGCTAGCAAAGGAAAAAGAGGTTTTAGATAACTCCCATGTAAGACTGAAAAGGTCAATTTAAATGTATTCATTCTCCACGTTCACGTGTTTTATTTTCTGTATGATGAGTTGGAAACAGCAATTAAATTTTTTTTTTCTCATTGTTATGACCATGTATTTTAACAGTCCTCTTTTGCATCGAGATAGATTTTGCAAAGGAGGGCAGCTGACTCCACAGACTGGAGCATCTTTGCTGCCTGAAGAGCTTTTCTTTGTCTCTTTGGCTGATCTGGCCCATCCCACACTGTTCAGGATGCATCACTGAGATAAAAATAGTAAGATATTGAAACACAGAGCACATCAAACCACATAATGTCTGTATTTATTTGGTCCCTTTGTTATTCTGAATTGGAGAGAGCAAAATAAAGTGTATCCTCTGGAAGAGATGAGTGGTTATCCAGTGATCTCAGCAGAGGAGAGCCAGCATGGGATGAGAGGTGCCATAATTCTAACAGGATGAAGAGTAACTCTGCAACTGACTTTCAGAATTTTAATTCTGCTAATTAAAAGCCCCTTTTATATAATGTGTGTTCTTCTGATCAACACGACTGGTGGAAGAGATTGAGAGATTGGGGAATGTCACAATGGAGGTGCCGATGGGGAAAACGGAAAAAATCAGGTAGAGCTCTGGTTAAAACCAGACTTATGTGAAATAAATCTCTGGAACAGACTTAAGTTCAATAAATCTGTGGAATAACTTTCCGCCAGAAGGCTGAAAGTACAGCTGAAAGTTATCCCTTCAGCTATAACCTCCAGAGTCTCATACAAGTGGAATGGGTTTAATCAGAGCAATATCCTGTGCTGTTCTCTCTGGGAGAAGGGGCTGGCAAAGCAGAATAAACCTGCAGCAGATCAGCTGTGCTTCAGATGGAGGATTTTGAGGGGAAAAAACCCCTGAATTAAGCTCTTTTGAAACAGTTCTGGCTGGGGAAGGTATGTTGAGTTCCTCTTTGTTTAACCTTTATTTAACCCTGCTATTTTCACAATAGGACAACAACTCCAAAGGAGTTTTGTGCAGAAAACAGATTTTTTGAGTTTTATATCCCCTCCTACGATCTCCTAAGTGATGTAACATTGTCATGGTCCAGAGAAAATGCAAGAGCTGTTCCCATCCATCCATCCATCCATCCATCCACCCATCCATCCATCCATCCATCCATCCATCCATCCATCCATCCATCCATCCATCCATCCATCCATCCATCCATCCATCTTTGTGTGGTGTCTCTGGGATAGAACTGTTGTGTAGGTCCCTGTGGGTCTGGTGTCATTCCATGCTACAACTTGGGGGTTGAAGAACAAAGAGGAAGTGATTTTGGGGGTTTGCAGAGCATTTGTAAGGCCAGGAAAGCAATCCTAGCTCTTAGGGGCTTGGGGAGGTTTTGTAGCACTAATCTTGTCACATACCCTGGAACTTCCCCTGGCTCCTCCAGAAGGCCGAGCTGCTCCGGAAATCTCTCTGAGAGACCTTTCTCAGAACTTAGGCATTAAGACTTTTCCATTGCTCAGGAAATTCACCTTTTCCACACAATCTCTGTGCTCATCTCAAGCAGGATGGAGAGCTTCGCACTTTGCTGTCTTCTGCCTGAGCCTTTGTCCATGTCCTCGAGAGCTAAGTGGCAGCACTTGGCTTCTGGAGAACAGAAACTGGGGCAAACTTTTTTCCGTGATGCTCAGCTCTTGTAAACGTGTCCTCAAAAACATCCTCAGAAAGTGCCTCAAAGGTTGAAGAGCCCTGTGGTCACACCTGGGAGGGGGAGAAAGTGACTCTCTGGATGAGATCCAGCCCTGCTCCCAGGGAATGTGCACCGTCCTTCTCTGGGAGCAGCCAGGAGAGGATGGGGAAGTTTTCCTCCGAGAGGAAATGTGTGCACGGGCAGGAGCTGGTGTGGCTCCTGAGGGATCCTCCAGGCTGGACCATGTGGAAATTTTATGTAGGAACAGAAAAAAATCCCTATTTTTCAACAATATGCAATTGCCAGCAACTGGAAGGTGCATTTACTTCCCTTGGCACATAGAAGAGAAGAGACAAAGATTCCTATCCCTGCTCCCAGTGAAAAGGCAGAGTGACCTCCCAATAAGGCAGTGGAGCATTTCAGCAGGGACATGCCACTGTTGTGGGTGTGCTGCCCTTTTGGGCCCTGCTCCGCAGCCCACGGAGCTGAACAGGCACCTGGACACACACAGGAATGTCCATGGAGAGCATCCAAACCCTGCATTGTTTCGAGGGACAAAATCCCTGTGCTCCAGCTTTGTTCTCATCCAGCAGCTGTTTCTCTGGGGGCAGTCCAGGGTCCCTGAGCTTTCTCTCGTTTGCCTGCCCATAGCACACAGTGCTGGTTTAAATTTATGGCTGACATTGGCTAATTAACACAGTGATTTGATTGGAGGTCAGATTTTCCCTTTCCTTTCTGAAGCCTACCTAGTCCAAACGCTGGATCATGCTGTCTTAAAAAGACTGGTTTTTTAGGCCAGTTTTTTTCTTGGGCCCCACAGAACCAGCTACCCGAATTTTCCAGCATTCTGTTTATTTCCCTGATTTTGGGGGTCATCAGTTCTCCAAAATGTTTGTCTTGAATGTAGCTGAATCTAACATTGAAGTAAAGAAAATTAAAATATTTACTAAATTGCTAAAGAATCATTTGATATTCCAGGTTGACCTGTCTGATTCTCCTTATGAAGCACAATTGGAATAAATTTTTTTAAGTAATTCAAGTGTTTAGCTAAGTAAGACTGTAAATATTTAAAGATGAGTGTTCCGCCCAGCACTGCCTTGCAGGTTTAAGGATGGAATTGTTCCCTCAGCTTTTTCATGAAGCTAAACAAAACTTAAGCTTCAAGGTTTTTGCATTTGATTTTTAAAAAACAGCTGCTGAAATTGTGAAAGAATAAGTGAAAGATTATTTTTTGTTGGGTTTTTTTGTTCAAAAGAGAATTTATTTTCCTGCTGTATTTTCTTTTTTTTTGTTGTTGAAATGGATCTTTAAAGAAGACAAACACAGTTGTTTGGTGGATTCAAGGCCAAACACTGTTGGGCAAGTACTGCACAGGCATTGGACTCTCCTTTACTGCAAATTCAATCTGCCCAGTTCCGTTCTCTCTGCAGGATGCAGAAAATGAGAGACACTAAAAACTTGTTGTCAGCTCTATAAGCCAAAATATTGATTCAGATGGGAGACAGACCTGTGGAGCCTTCCTTTTTGTGGTTGTGCCTCATGGTGAGGCCACACCTTTGGACCTGCAATTCTCAGCAAGCTTCTGGATGCTTCAGAGAGGTTTCCTGGGTGAAGACCAGAAGAGCCCAAGAAAGGCAAAGAAAAATAGGTGTAAAGGCAGGGGAAGATGTGGCCAGAGTCAGGTATGTGCCCCAAGACACCAACTCCATGGATCAGATCAGATCACAGAATATTCTGATGGTGCAGAAGAGGAGGAAAACGCCCTGGCTGACCAGAGGAGAAAGATGACACACAGAGGAAAAATTTGAAAAATATTCCTCCTCTGTCTGGGCATGGTAAGAGCTGCCAGTGTCTGTTCCAGTGCAGCTCAGCACATTCCTCTTCTCCTGGTCACTTTGCTCCTGGACCTTTGCTGTGGTTGGAGCCTCATCCATCTGGGAGCAGGAAGAGTCTCAGGGGTCATGGCAAAGAGGGTGTTTGGACAAGCTCCTTGCTGCCCTCAGGATTAGGCAGCAGGCACCCAATGTAATGGGGGAATAGGAATTCATAGGGAGAGCAGTTCAGCACTGGTGACCATGTGCTCTCCTCACGTGGAGATGTCAAAGCTTCCCTGGAAAGGCTCTCAGCAGCCTGACCCAGCTATGGGGTGTTGAGAAATATCCCACTGAGGCCCACCAAGGCCTCTTTCTCATTCAGGAGGTCCCACCAGCCTTGATGTTTCCATGGATGTCACTTTGTGCTTCTGTAGTCAAGGAGAACGACCCTGATCACGGCTTTGGATGTTTCCTCCAGGGAAAGCCACTGCACATGTGGGATTCATTTAGGTTCCTGCCAGAGCTGCAGTCCTCCATTTTTCCCATTTATCAAGAGGAGCTTTTTGGAGTACCTGTTCCAGCAGGATGCTCAGGATGGCAGCTGCCAGCCTGGGACGTGAGCAGGTGAGGGATATGGAAGCAGACACGCTCCTGTGGTGCTTCAAAGGCAGTTTGATTTTTATGGAATATGAACCTGCTGCCTTGAACTTTTATGAGCCCATTAGAGGTGCAGGGTGAGTTCAAGCTTTGAAGACAAGTCATCTGGTAAAACTGCCCGTGAGACTAAGGCACAGTAAATAATCCTGCAGCAAAGCATATTATTAACTTTGCTGTTCCTGGTGCTCTTTTTTTAAACATATCTTAAATGGAAACATTTTGTCTCCTGTAAGTTTTGTCTCAGCTGAAGTGCAGTTCTTTGCTATTTTACGACTCAGGCATATCAACATTGAGGAATTTTAATAGACAGACCAAATAAAATTAAAAGTATGTTTGTGGGTGCAGCCAATACTTTAAGGAAAATAAAGATTTTATAGGGTGCTGTGATAAATAACGCAGACGGGTATTTAAGTTAATAAACCCCAGATACTGAGAGGGATGGAAATATGTGTAAAAGGTGAATTTAAGAGCTAATAAATACGTTCACAGGGAACATGGGGTGGCCTCAGCTGGGGCTTCCTCACCACTGCCCATGGCCCCAGGCCGCCATTTAGGCTCAGGCATGGAGCTCCCGGCCCAGTTTGAGATTGAGAGGTTGGAGAGAAAGAAGGATTATGAAGCCCAGCTGTGGCACTGTCAAAGCCCTTCCCTGGCACTGCTGGCTGATTTCCCACGTTGCTCCCAAGGCGGCTCCAGGGCAGACTCCTGGTGCTGGGCTGGGAGTTGGCTGGTGGGGAAGGCCCTTTGTGTTTGGGGTGCTCAGGATGTGGTGGCTGAGGGATCCTAACGAGCTCTGGCTCAGTTAAAGTGGAGAGGAAGTTGGCAAGAATGAGCAACGTCTGGAGAACTTTGATCACCAAAGAAAAATGGAAAAACAGATTAGTTCATACACAGCTTTTAAAGTTTTTTGAACCAAGAATGTTTTCAATGGATAGGGAAGATCCTGAGTCCTGTAACTATAGTTCTGCTTCTCTATGCTATATTTTATGGACTTTGTTCTGTAGCCTTAGTTTTAAGTTGTGTTTTGTGGGGGACAGGCTTCTGGATCCTGGAGGAAAGAAGCATGTCCTCAAGTTGGGAAAGGTCTCTGGGAGGGATTAAGGGAATGAGCTGTTCCTTCATGGCCACAGGCAACTAAGTGAGAAGCTGTGAGTTTAATTTCCAATAGGAAACACCAGGGCCTGTCTCTGATGGAAGCAATGCACGGGTCTGAGGGTGTGGTATCTCTGAGGTTTTTAAGAATAGGTTGGACCAGCATCTGTCAAATTATTTGGGTCAAATTGATCATGGCTTGGGGCCGTGGGAGGGAGCACGTCGAGACTCCTTGGAGCTGAGCGTCACTGAGGGAATAAGCACCATTCCCTTTCCTTGGGTGTCTTTTCCTCACTTCCAACCAGGGCAGCTCTTGCCAGCTCCTTGCTTTCCTCCATGCATAAAAAATTTGTCAGATTCCACCCCCTTTTGGGTATTTTATTTCATCCGTTCTCGCCCCTCATCAGAAACTCTTTTATTAGCAACCACGGGCCCTACGGTAGGACATTTCCCTATGATTATGGCTGCAATAGGATAAACTCCCCGGCTTCCAAATGCACTGTTTCATAATTTTAAAGTGCACAATGAGCTTTTTAAACACTTGAACCAAATAATTGGAATTCATGGGTATGGAGCTCATGGAGAACTCGCTCTCCACAACTCCTTGATGGGAGGGTGCAGCCAAATGGGGATCAGGCTCTGCTCCCAGGGACAGGATGAGAGGGAAAGGCCTCAAACTGTGCCAGGGGAAGCTCAGGTTAGACATCAGGAAGAAATTTTTCATGGAAAGGGAGGTCAGGCCTTGGAAGGGGCTGCTCAGGAAGGTGTTGGAGTCCTCATCCCTGGAGGTATCCAAGGAAGGCCCGGACGTGGCACTCAGTGCTCTGGGCTGGGGACAAGCTGGGGATTGGGCACAGCTTGGACTCGATTTGGAGGGCTTTTCCAACCTTAACGATTTTATGTTTCTGTGATTCCCTCGCCCTACACAAGCCTAAGGATCTTTGTGCGAACAGAAGAGGTAGTGAACTTCAGAGCCCCCAGCCTAGGGGTCCCATCTGCACTGAGGGAATTAGCAAATACCTGGATGCTCACGTGAGCTTTCTAGATCTGAGCACCCCCGGCTTAGCAGAAAACTGTTCTCTTAAGGGGAAACATACCTAAGAGAAAGTTGTCATCCCTTTGCCCCTTTTTCCTTACCCTTCCTCAGTACAGTCACCTGACTGTAAATTTTTATTCATTAAACCACAAGATGCTCAGAGACGCCAGCAAGCCCCACACGGCACAGGAATTTGGGGAGGAGGGTACATTTAATTGATCCTTGTGATGGGGAGAGCACTCTGGAAAACCCAGCGCTTAGTGCACAACAACATGTGCTGCAGGGGAAACTTGGGGCTGCCTTAATTCATCGCTGGTAGGGGCAGCTGGGGAGGCTCCACGCCCAGGGAGGGGGCATGGAGTGGTTCGGGGAAGGCAAAGCTGGGATGGTTCAGGGAAGGCAGAGTAGGAGTGGTTTGGGGAAGGCAGAGCAGGAATGGTTTGGGGAAGGCAGAGCAGGAATGGTTTGGGGAAGGCAGAGCAGGAATGCCGTACGTGCACTGCTGCCTGTGTAGGAACCCTGTGACTGCAGCAGCTCTGGGCTGATGGGGGAAGCAGCTGGGGCTGGCCAGTTCCACCCTACAGCTCGCCCATGATGTGTTGGGTTGGTTGTGTTGACAAGGGAGGTGACAAAATAGGCATTCTCCCCTGGATTCCTCTGGCTAACGGTGCTTCGGTCATCAAGACACATGTGAGCATCTGTGGGCAAAATGAGTAGGAGAAACTTCCTCTGAAGCTGGCAGCATCCAGCCCTCAGCAGAGAGGCTGAGCTCTCTAAAACTCATCCTAGAAAACTCCTTTTTAAATCTGCATGCATTCTTTTAAGGGGAAAAAAAACTAAAAAGGAAAGGGAGTGGAGGAAAGCCAGAAACAGAAGTGTGTCTCTTGGAGCTTGAGTCCGTGGAAAAATCAAGGGAAAAGGAGAAGGAAATAAATTACTCTGAAGAGGTACAGATGGAAGCATTGACACCAGTGTGCTTAGCTTTTAGCAGGGCTGTAATTTGAGCAATGAACAGAGCTGGGAAAGTCAGACTAACCCTGAAGTTTGGAAGCGCAGCACCTTCCTGTGACTGCTTATTCTTATTGTCAAAGCTGACCCAAGACAAGCTGGGTTCCCTCAGCTGACTTCCCTCTGAAACAGTGCTAGAATTGAGCTTTTCTGGCTGTGGATAATTTCTCTTTTTTGGCTATTTGTATCGTACTTAATTTTCCTCTCTTCCCCTGGAGAGGAAAGCAGTGAAAGGCTGTGAAATACAATACAGCTCTTAGCTGAACTGATGATCCCAACATGGATTGTAATGATTCAAGCACTAGCAATTAATTTTATACAATTAACCCATTTAGTTAATTATTCAGAGCAAAATTAGAACATGACTTTGCTGTCTGTTCACTGACACAATTTCCCAGTTACCAGCCAGAGCCTCGTATGTGCCCAGATGCGAAATCTCAGCCTTGGCCACCAGGCAGATTTGGGCTGGCGCGGGCTGAGCGCCTGAGTCAGCAGCCCTTTGGGGCTGATGTGCTAAATACAGACCAAACCAACTGCAATGGGTCTGATCTCTGTGTGGAGCTGTGTGTTTGCCCCAGCCACACCCAGGGAGGGGTGGGAGCCGCCGGCACCCAGCGCGATCCATCCCCGATCCCATACACGGCTCTGCCTCTCCTGGTGTTGTGACCCGGTCTCAGCTCTCAGCTGGTGCTTCCCAGTGACACAAGGTGTCCTCACATCCAAAGATCCTGCTGGATAGCTCAGGAGGGAAGGGTAAAGTGTAAACCATGCAAGAAGAGCTTTAATCCTGGTTTTCTGCGTGTGGCACTGCAGTTCATCCCCTCACTGCCGGGAATCAGCCTTTAACAGGAGAAAATCACCCTCCTTTTATGTCAGTGTGCAGGAGCCTCTGCTCAACAGCCCCCGCTCTCCTCAGCAGCATTTCCTACCACAATCATGAAACTTGGCAGTGGCGCCCAAAGGAACTGAAAGAAAGAACTCTGTCGCTTCTCACTGGAGACTTGCTTTCATCTCCTGGGAGGCCTCCTCTGAAGCAGGCAGTGGCTAAAACAAACAATAAACTCTGGTGTCTTCTCGGTGCTCTGTTAAATCCGTTGCACTGAAGAAACTCAGTTTTATAATGAAGTGAAGTGATCCCTCACATCCCCTCAAGAAGGGGCTGCAGGAGGAGCGCGTGGCTGAGCTGGAGCTCCTCATCAACTTGCACATCCAAGTGTCCATGACATTAGGTTAAAATTCAGCCATTCTCTTCCATGCAAACCGTGAGCGCTTTGGAAAATACGTTATTTTCCATCAAATACAGGCTAGGAAATAATAAAACCTCCTTCCACCCCAAGGTGCTCTTCTTCTTTTTCATTTTAAAGAGGGTGTTCGGTTGTGTGGCCTCAGAGCCACGAGGCTCCCTGTGCTGGGCTCTAGAGCAGTTTACTGAAGTGAACCATTTTCAGTTGGATTCAAATTAGGATATTTTGATAACTGAGATAATGAGGAGAATGCTAAACTCTTATCACTGTTGACTGGACCAGGAATTTAGAGGAAATTATTCAACCAGCCTTGGTCTTGAAAAGGAGCCGCTCCTCCAGCAGATTTTAGATCAGAGGAAGGTGATGGTGGGTCCTGCGTGGCCCAGCTCGTATATTTTGGTGATTTTAACACATGTGATAATTGCAAAATTGAGTAAATGTTATACTTTCTAGAAATCTTAATCTGGAGTCATTAAGATGGTCAATATTGCTGGAAATCAACCACAGATTGTGCATGTTGGTGGAGAAAAGGGGAATTTGGTATTTGCCTCAGAAATCTTGAGGATGATTAATCCACCACTGGTAACCAGCATGTGGCACGAATGGAATCAACCCTGGATTTTGAACAGGTTATTCAGTGATGCTGGAATGCCAACATCTGCACATCAGCACATCTCCTGCAGCCTTAAGAGGGGCAAGACTTCACAGGTTTGGGGTGAGATCATGGTTGGAGAGAATGAATTTAGTCTAAATTTAGCCATCTGAAAGAAAGTCTTGTCTGAACAGGGCTGGTACCACACATCACGAACATCTGTCGGTGTGTGGGGTGACTCACCTGGGAGCACATCCATCCCTTATCTACAGCCCAGGGATGGAGCCTGGCTGACCAAACTGGTGAACTTTGGCACTTGTAAGGTTTGGGGAGCTGACTCACACCCACAGTGTTTGCTGAGTGCATTTCTTCTACATGTTTGGTATCTCCAGGTGCCACTTCTGCTGCCAGGGAGTTGATCTGAGGTCCCTGCAAAGCCTCTCTCAGGCAGTGGTTACAGAGCTGCACTTTTATTGATTTAATGCAGCTCAGAATAACTAAACTTGGCTCACTGGAACAAAAACATCTGTTTTGACCAGGGCTTGAACTTCTCTTTCTCCACGCAGAAATCCCTCTTCCTGTCTGTGGGGCTCCTCCAGGCAAGGAGCTCGGTGCTTTTAATTCCATACTGGTGGAAACCCTGTGCTTTTTGCCTGTCTGGCCAGGGGACATGGAGGGAAGCAGCTGGCTTGGGATGGTTCTGTTTGAAACTGCGGGAAGAAAGGAGAAAGGACGGTAGGAACAGTACACGTTGAATATCCAGGGAGATGCTGGGAATGCACTGCCCACGCATCTGGGAAACAGGGACACAGACTTTTCTCATTTCACATGCGGGCTGGAACTCCAGAGCCAGGCTCAACATCCAGCTCTTGAGCCCTTCCTCTTCTGTTGGCTCAGGGTGACTCTGTGGTGGGTTAAATGAGCTCTCTCTGCTCCCTACCATGTAAGCTGCTTTTTAATTAACTTTCTCAGCAGGAAACACTGCTCGAGGCACACAGCTAGCCCAAGGTGCTTTGTGTTTAATGGTTTCTAGTGCAGACGCATAAATTCGTTATTAATTATTAATAACTAATTAATAGCTAATTAATGACTTCCTCCTGCTCTGACCTCTTGTCATGCCAGCTGTGGCCAATGGAGAGTGTCCCTCCACCACTCTGGGACAATGCTCCTGTGGAATGCTGTAGGGAAGCCCCAGAGGCAGCTCATGCCACCAGCTCGGTCCCATCCTATGGCTCTGCATTCCCAGCACGTGGATCACACCTCTGGCAGCTCCCTGGCTGTGTGTTGTAGGTGGAGTCTGCAACCACAGGCTGGGAAAAAAAAACGGGATGAGTTTTTATGGGGAAAAATACAAAGTTTCAGGTCCTTTTGGTGGGGCTGTGGGAGTGAGGGAAGGTCCTTTTGCAGTCTGACAGGGGTGCAGGGACTCTGCAAACCACGTGTTCCCCTGGTAGCTGGGAAGCCAAGCCATTGAATTACCATCAATTCACTCAATCTGAACTTTGTGAGGTTGGTACACCTGGGTTTCTATAGTGATTGTATTTTTTTATAGGGTTTGGACAGATTCTCCTGTGTTCTTAGACCCCAAAGCTTCTGCACCTGTGCAAGGAAAACAGTTTGTTTCTATAGCCTTGCTCTAGATCGCATTGAGGCAGCTTCAACAGTTTGAAGCTTTTTTGCTTTTTTTCTTTTCCTTTGTGTGCTTTTTTAAAGTCAGGTTGAGTGGGTTGGATTCCTCTGTCCTGGTAGCTACAGAAAATAAAATTAAAATCTATTTCTGGATCTACAGCTCCTCTTGCACCAGCTTGTTTAGGCCCATAATTATATTTAAGTACTCGCTTTAAAATTAACCCAAAGCCACAAATAAAGCAGACTCTGTAACTTCTACCTTCAGCTGGGGGGGGGGGAGGGGAGGGGGAGTGGGATAGAATCCCCCAAGTGAAACAGAAACTTGAAGTGTAACAGTTTGAAACACTAAAGTGCAATTTCAGCTCCCAGACTTCCTCTTCTGTGTATGTTATTAAGGTACTTAATTTGATGAGCATTGAAAAATAGTTTCCTCCTTCTGGGTGCTGCCTATTTAATGAACTTTTGTGTCTCTTTTCTCTGAACGCTTCTGTGTAAAGGGTAGGGTGGTCAGAGAAATATAAAATGGAAAATCGTACCTTGACCTCAAATTTTTCTAGGAGAGGAAGTTGATTTATTTGTCTGAAGTTATTATTAGACTAGCTGGAAATATTTAAGGAGAAATTGGGGATTTTAAAAAAAATCCTCTTCCAGTTATATGAAATAATTGGAAATTTCACATGTTCCTTGTGCCTGTTTCAGTGTCTGTCTTGCTCCTCTATCCCACATCATTTTACCCCTTGGTTTAATTGGCAAAATCACTCTCAGGAAACAGAACATGCCAGCACTATGGTAGAAAAAGGTGGTTTCATTAAGAAAAAAACCAAACTTCTATTTTGCAACAAGACAATCCTAAAACTGTTACATGCAATGGAAAATTTATAGAAGAAGTTGACCTGTAATTCTCCTTCCTGCTGCATTTTTATTATCACTTTGAAGTTGAATGAGACACCTTAAATAATTTGTACCTAATTTTATAATTACTTGTTTCCAGAGCTCTCTAAAATCCCAGGAAGAGGAAAGTACAGATATGGCATTGACCAGGCTGCAAAATTGGGTTTTGATGTTGGCTTTTGGCATGGTTTAGCTGTACTGGATTGAAGTTATGCATGTGGATGTAAAATGTAAAATCATCTATCAGTACAAATATTTTTTGACCTGGGTTACATCAATTCTTGGTCAGGTTTGCATCCATCCAGCTTGTTAAATAAATACAGGTAAGAAGCTTAACCCTGTCCTGAGTTACAGAAGGAAAAGTGACAGGTAAATAAAGGAGTTTATAGGCATAGTCAGATACAGCAGGAATGTTACACACAACTTGCTAATCAATTGTTTCATTAAGAAAAAAGTTAATCTTTTGTTTGTTTGTTTCCTTGGGGCTTTCTTTAGATTTCCTGGGGCTTTTGTATGTTTTCCTTAGTGTCAGAGTTCTGGGTTATGTTTTAAAAAGTTTGTATCCTCTGAGAGGATTTGAAAAGAAACCATATCCTGGTTTCTCTTCTTTCTTATCCATCAGAAATACAAGCTGGGCTATTCCCAGCTGCTTTTTGGATTCTGCAGAGCTGTTCAACACAGATTTCCTATTGCAGGGCATGCAGCTCCCTCTTCTCTGATTTTGGTTTTCATTCAGCACAAGGCACTTGTGGAAACAAATCCTTTTATCTGGATGTTCAGAAGTGGCGTGTTCACTTTCAGATTTTGGAAGAAAAGCTAGAAAAATTTTGAAGACCTCAGTTGAAGAAAGAAGGGAGGCAGCCAGGATGCATCTCAACCAAAGAAATCCATAATGGAGAAGGGAGACATGATGTCGAGCTTCTCACATCCAAAAGAATTTGGGAAAATATGTAATTTCTGAGGGACTCATGGCGAAAGCAGCCAGGGTTTTGGTATAAACCTGCCTGGTTACCCGCTCTTGGGAGAGGGAGCCACTGGGAATCCCAGTGACCAGAGCAGGTTTTGGGAAAGCTGTCTTGGCGATGACTGGGAGGGTGGGAACCATCCTGCCTTCCCGTCTGACCAGCTGGGTGTCCAGTTCTCAGAAGAGAGCCAGAGCTGGACAGGTTAGAGCACCCAATTCTCAGAAGAGAGCACAACCTGGACAAGTCAGAGTGCCCAGTTCTTGGACGAGAGCCAGGACTGGGCCGGTCAGGATGTCCAGCTGCCAGAAGAGAGCTCGTGATGGTGCCTAAAAATAATTGTGTGGTCTTGTTCCCATCTGTGGCTTTCCAAGAGCAGGGATCAGGGACCCCCTGGAATTTCGGTGCAGGAAGCTTTGTATGGATTTGGACAATGAAGGTGTGTGACCAGCCAGCACCCATATAGGTGTGGCAGGTGTTTCATGTCCCATGAGCCTTTTCCATGCTTTCCCCACCCAGATGACCTTGCGGATTTGAGGCTTTTCCAGGCTGAGCTAGGAAAGAGCACTCAGGAGTGGGATCATTTGACCTTTCCCTTTTTGCATTTTCAGCATCCCAGAAGCCACCGGCTACATTTTGAGTCACTGTTTAAATCCAGGACAGGCCAAACAACGCAGGGCTGAGGAGGTGCCATTGGGACAGCCGGACAATTCCGTCTGGATTAACAGCTGGGTGATGGATGGATGTCTCAGAAGCACTGGAGTTTTTCCCTCGACACACATGGCTCATGGAGTACGTCAATCAAATCACATAATTGGACAGGTCTGCAGTGTTCTGTTGCTCTGGCCACTGGGAAATTGGGTCATTCTCCTGATATTTATGGTATCTCTTTCAGTACAACAGGAGATGTTGGTATCTGCAGCTGGAGGAGTTGCAGGGTAAATCTCAAGGGTGAGTGTGGTCCCTACACCTGATCATTCTACCCCCAAACCAACACTGTGAAAGGGAGTTCAGGGCTTCAGCTGCTCAGTCTCACTGAGAAAAATTATTGACCACGAATTCCACTCAGAGCAGTTCGGGTCTGTAAATCATTTTACTATAAATATTGGGGGTTTTCCATACAGCTTTGGGATTTCCATATGTCTCCATGCTTTCATGTTTGAGCTTTACAATGAAGGGCTGAATTTAAAAGATTATTTTTAAATAATTATGAATAGTCAACTAGACCTATGTACATAAAAATCTTAGCTCTACAAATAATTGCATGAAGGATAAATTCATTGGTAGCTGCTGGTTGTAGAAGCACCAACAAAAGGAATTTTTTTCTCTTCTCTGAGAGGGTAAAAGTGAGCAGAAATAGATTTGACCTGTGAGAGCATCTGCTTGAGGAGCTGAGGCTGTTTCAGATGTACAGTGATAAAAGCAGACAACCCAGATTGCTGGTGGGTTTGGAAAGTAAAAGTCACAAAAAGGTGACTTTCTTCCTCCCCTGCTTCCAATCCTGGAAGGAAGGTGAATATCTGGTCCAAGAGGTGTGAAAACTTGTGCTGCACTTGTTGTGGGGGACTGGCAGTGCAATGGTCCCATTCCACAGCTGGAAATACAAACTTCTTTCCTTCATAAATATGCAAATGCTCTTTTGCTTTGGTTGGTTCATATTCTCTAACTTTGCCTTCAAGCTCCCTAATTCAAACTGTTTCAAACTGAAGAGGGAACCCAAAGATTGTTCATTAGTTTCATAACTTCCTTCCCCAGCCACTGTAGTGTCAGAAGTGGGGAGCTGTTGATGGTTGAAATCCATATTTGGCTGTAAACTTTTGAGCCAAACTCTTCATTAATGTGTTCAACGAGTTGTCACTTGTTGATGTGTGTGTGTATTTGAGTGCGCTCCATGCTCAGACAGGAGGTTAAAATCCTACGTGTCAGAGATCACAGTCAACAGACCTCCACTGTAAAACCCCACACTGAGTCAATTTGTCATGGAATACCAGAATGGTTTGTGTTGGAAGGGACCTTAAAGTCCATCCAGTGCCACCCCCTGCCATGGGCAGGGACACCTTCCACTAGCCCAGGCGGCTCCAAGCTCCATCCAACCTGGCCTTGGACACTTCCAGGGGTCCAGGGGCAGCCACAGCTTCTCTGGGCAACCCTTCATGTTGATTGATGCACAAAAAGCACCACTTCAGCTGCATTGGCCTTCGGGGGATGATTCTCTGAAGCATGGAAAATTTCCAGAGTGCATCTAAGGTCTCAGCACAGCGGCTCCTGCTGTGGCCAGCTGGGCTGTAGGGTGACTGGGTGACAAGCTCAGCTGTGCCAGAGGTGTCCAGCAGGCTTCTCCTTGGGACATGCTTTACCTTGGTGATCTCTCAAAAACAAGGTAAAGGAGCTTTTTCTGGGAAGTCTCACCCACCAAATAACTTTTGTAACATGTCTTAGTGTTACTTTTCCAGGAAATATGTGATAATTTTGACTTTAAGGGTCCTGTAGGAGGTTGATGTGAGGATTTGTGTCAAAAACAGCCTCTCTGGATGGGTCTCCCAATGCCCCTTGTTAGTCTGTGGTTTCTTCTGCCAGGATCCATCCAGGATGCCCTCCTGGAAGCCCCTCTGTTTGTTAGACAAGGATGCTGTGGCATGGGCCATATGTAAGTCTGATTCACAGTCACGGACTAACAGAATATCCTGAGCTGTAAAGAACCCACAAGGATCACGGATCCAAGCCCTGGCCCTGCACAGACACCCCAACAATCCCACCCTGTGCCTCCCTGAGAGCGGTGTCCAAACACTCCTGGAGCTCTCGCAGCCTCGGGGCCGCGCCCATTCCCTGGGGAGCCTGGGCAGTGCCCAGCACCCTCTGGGGGAAGACCCTTTCCCTGATCGCCAGCCTGACCCTCCCCTGGCCCAGCTCCAGCCATTCCCTGGGTCCTGTCCCTGTCACAGGGAGCAGAGATAGGAGCTATCCCTCGGGAGGAGCTGCAGCCCCCAGTGAGCTCAGTCCTGTCACCTCTGTCCGGGCTGGTTGGTGTTGGTGCCAGAGCCGTTCCACCATGGTGCTCCCTGCCCAGCAAAGCCTGACAGCTGCCACACTCCTGACCCCTCTCCCCACACAGCAGGTTAAAGAGTAAATGAAAACAGCTGTTTCCTCTCCTCACTGGGAGTCGGGAAGGCTTGGAAACACCCAGGCAGCCCAGGATGTGCCCCTGTGTGTGTGTAGGCACAGAGCAGTGCTTGGCATAGCAGTGATCATGCACTGGAAGCGTGGGCAAGGTTCAGGCATCTTGCATCAGCCCCTTGGCTGGCTAGAAAAACCCTCTCCAGGAAATTCAGGGCTTCCCCTTTTTCCTAGTCACTGCTTGCACGCAGCCAGTCTGTTCAGGAACTGTTTCTATTTCCCCGAAATAATAAAAGTACTACCTCTAACTCCCATTTGAGGAGAGCAGGGATGATGAGCTTCCACTCTTCTTCTAAAATCCTACTAAAATCTGCATCAGCTGGGTGATTTTGGGAAGCTTTCCCTTGCCTGTCCCACAGTCCCAGACACTGGAAATGGCCAGGTCTTTGCTGTTGCTTCCCATAACCTGCTGGATGAAGAGAATATGTCAACTCTGGGCAATGGCAAACCATGGTACATAACACAGTGGGAGGGCTGGGGGACTTTAAACCCTGGTGGTCATCCAGTGATTTCCTTTCAGAGGGCTGGTTGGCCCAGATACACAGAGGAGGATATTTAAAAACTGGTCCTAACTTGCATTAAGAAACAGGGAAGATTTTCATAATAAAACCAGCCTGTTCTGATTCTTTGTATATAGAGCATTAGAAAAATGGAAGTGACACTTGGTCAGACATTAATGTATTTGTCAAGCACCAGCAAACGAACAGGTGCAAAAACTGCTCGAAAGGTCCAAATCACTTGCATTTCCCTACACTGTCCGCTCTGGTTAAGGACAGAGCCAGGGAAAATGGTTTATTGCACTTTTACTGGTGTGTAGAACTCGCTGTGCAAGTTCAACCCTCCATGATTTGAATAACGTGATTGAAATGCAGATATTAGGGAAGGAGAGCCTTTAATGCCTCTAGGAACAACCTTATCCACTGACCTTACTGAATCACATGGAGGGAGAGATTTGGGGTTTATGAAACCCTTCCATGTATCTTATCAAAGACTCAGAAAAGCCAAATAAGTGCAATCGCCGGGTTCAGAACAACGAGTTCATCGACAAGGAAACACTTCCAGTACTCTATAGAAAGGATCTGTGAGGAAAAGCAGAGTAAGGGGTGTAATGCAAACCAGTTCAGTGAACAGCTTGTTCTCTTGAGTAACTTGAGCTTGATAACAACCCCATGTGGGCTTGATATGATGGCTCATGAGCTGTGGTGGGGCTGGAATCAAGTTCTTCTGATCTGTCTGTTCTGAGTCTATGACCTCAATCAAGGGAGCTTTTCCTAGCAAAGAAAAGGGATGCAAGAGTTTCTGGGCCTCCATGATGCTTGTGGGTGTAGTGTGGGCTGCCCCTCACAAAATGTGTCTGCAGCGGGTGATGGAGCTCAGCGAGAGCAAATACTTTTCCAACACCTGCTGGAAACATAACAACCTTATGTCTCAGACACCCATAAATGTCACTCTTTGGGACAGATTTCTCCAGGCTTTTGCTTCTGTTGGTCAAAAATGCCTCTGCTGTTGGCTGCTGAGGTGGATCACATGAACTTTCCACACGGACATTGCTGCAGGAATCCAGTGACTGCAATTCCTCCCCTCTCACACTGCTGTCAGGGATCTACATACAGGTGCCAGAGTTTAGCATGGTGTGCAGAAAATCTGGATTCCGCAAGCATTGAACTAAAATGTTTACTTTTCTCTCCATGGATTTAGCCATTGCAAAGCCAATGTCTATCAGCAAACTATGAGGGCTGAAGGAGCAGAGCACCCTGGCAGTTACCATAGAACATGGTGAGACCAGGTATTGTCCCTGCCAAGGACTTTGGAAATGGTCAACATGGGGCTGCTCCTTCTGCTCTTGGAGACCAGAGGAATTTTTTGGTTTGCAATTTCAGAATTTCTTCTTCCCCATGGCCTTTAAGGGGCTTTAAGGGTTTCCCAGATCCTGTTCATGTATAAAGCTAGTTATAACAATGGAAATGTGGTTTGCTGTTTGGATCAGAGCTGAAAAGCAGGATCTGACCTTTATGCAGCTATTTTTCCCCTCAATTGCACAGAAAATGGATGCACGATCAACAGACCACTAATAACTGCGTGACCAGCACTGGGTATTGCAGCATAGGTTAACACATGCAACCAGTGACTATGTTTGGTCATGAGAAAGGGCTGTAAATCCATGAAAACTGGTGTTTCATTCATGGAAGCTGAAAGGATGGATGGTGCGTAACTCCTCGTAAGTCACCAGTTGTGTAAGCGTGAGGAAGCTGCTGGCGTGGTCAGCCTGAGGCTCCTGCTCCTGGATCATGTATCCTGCAGGGAAACGGCTTTGCACAAGTGCAGGAAGTCAGCTGTGTCAAAGACTGGTGACACACTGAGTGCTGAGTGGTGGATGCACAGGGCACCCTGTCTGTGCCATGGGGTCACAGGATCATTTGGGCTGGAGGTGACCTTGGGAAGACCCCGTCCAACCCCCACTCAAAGCAAGTCAGCTCTGGGTCAGACCAGGTCGCTCAGGGCTGGAACCAGCTGGGTCTTGAGAGCCTCAATGGATGGAGCCAGCCCCGGGAGCACATTGTACCTTCCTCCCGCCTGGAATGAGTGATGAGGGTCAGCCCTCGTGTCCAAATGGCCACTGTACCACCTGATCCTACTCAATTCCTGAGCTGATAACCCTGCTCAGCCTGGGGACCCTCAAACCCATTTGAGCTCTGCGCCTCAAATCCACTGTTGTTGCTCTGCCCGTCTCTTAGGTAGAGCGAGTCGATTCCAACAAAACTAAAACTACACTAAAATGTTCTGTGTTTGAATAGCAAGAAACACCCCCCAGCATAATTCCAGCCAGGCCCTGGTGAGTGCATGGATGGTTGGGAGTTGAGGTGAGAAGAGTGCCAGGATCTGTTTTGTGGACGTGGCTTCCCTCTCTGTGCCAGGCAATAGGAACTATAGGAACTTTTCCTTCTTGAGATAACACTCCTTTTTCTCCCCTGCATTTCTTTTCAAGACTCTGCAGAGTTTGTTTTAAGGAGACTGCACACTCAGAGGCTGCATTGCATAACTCCTATTGTCCTCACTAAAGCCTTAAAGGAAAATCACTTGAATTAAATATTTTTCCCCTTGCCCCAGGCAGGATGTAAAAGAAAACAGATTCCTTAAACCATGGATGGCCAAAGTATTTTATTTACTTTTTTTATGGCCAGTTTATTTGTCATCAGTGACTGGTCAAGGGATTAAATGAAACCCACCTGTTTTCAATGCTGGTCGTGGAATTATTATGTATGAAGAATGTTTTTATGCATGTTATAAACAAAATGGGGATGATTTACAGCAGCTACTGTAACAGGAAGCATTACAGAGTGAAATGAATTGTGACATAACACGCAATGGCTAAAGGCAAGGAAATTAAAGTAAAATTCATTCTTCTGATTGCAACTTTTTTTAGTGCTGTCATTGCGTAAGAAAATTGTGAAAGAGTGGGAGAAGTTTCAGGTCTGTTTTAATCCTTTGAATGCATTCAAACTGACTGAGGGGAAATTTAGGTTCAATACATGGAAGGAATTGTTCTCTGTGAGAGTGGGGAGGCCCTGGCACAGGGTGCCCAGAGAAGCTGTGGCTGCCCCTGGATCCCTGGAAGTGTCCAAGGCCAGGTTGGACGGGGCTTGGAGCACCCTGGGACAGTGGAAGGTGTCCCTGCCCATGGCAGGGGATGGGACTGGGTGAGCTTTTTAAGGTCCCTTCCAATTCAGACCATTCTGGGACTCCATGATACAATTTACTTTCCCCACCCTCCTTTATCTTTTTGCAGAGAACAGACCCAGGGAGCAGCATTTGCCTTGTCCATCCCCTGGGTCCTTCCCTGATCTCCATGACCTTTCAAAGATGATGGACAGGTCTTGCAAGGACACCAGTCACCACTCTGGGCACCAGTGGATGCCACCCATCAGGTCCCATGGACGTTATGGGAGAAGGTTTCTTGAGAGACCCTGGCTCAATTCCCTTCCAGCACTGGTGCATCCTCTCCTCCTTGAGCCTCCTTGGAGCCTGGAGACCTTCCTGGTGAACAGTGAGGCAAGGTAGACAGTCCCTCATTCCCACCTGCATCAACTGTCACTAAATCCTCTGCCCCACTCAGACATGTTTTCCTTGTCCAGTTTTACTGCCCATGGAGGTTTAGAAACTCTTCTTGCTGCCCTTGATCCAGTTCCTTGAGCTGTGGCCTTCCTGATGGCACCCCTGCCTGCCTGTGTCCCAGTCCCTTCCTTTGCAGACTGTCCCTGCTCCCAGGTCTGTGTGCTCCCTCCTCAGTCCGGAGCTCAGTGTGGACGAGGCTGCCGTGGACTTCCACATCCCCAGACCAGACTTCCCATTTTTGTGAGAACTTGCTTTCAGTTGTGAATAGAGAAAACATCTCAAGGCAGAGATTTCCTTCTCTGTTTAGACCTAAAGGCACATTGTGACACTTGAATTTCTGCTTTCTCACTGTGCTGGGGGGGGTACTGTGTCTTCAGCTTCTCACCTGGCTATTAACCCTGTCAAACAATCAAGATGGTATTTGGATGAGTGTTCTCCTGTGCTACTGAATCAGGAGTTGCCAGGTGAGAGTATTTAGAGCTGCCATGAATGTTTATAGAAGTGAAGAAGCCAAAGAAACTTGGCTTACACATGAAAAAAGTTTTGAAAAGTGTTTATTCTAGAAGGCAGAGTTTGACTCTGAACTGATTACATAATGCTGTTAATATTCTGCAGGCCTGGGCAGATCCCTGGACATTTTTGCTGTGGCCATGCTGACATTTACGTGCCAGGTCTAAGGGGAAATTAGTGAAATAGAGTAATTTATTTGTATACATTCCCGTCTAATGGATTAATCCATGTTTACATACCTACTGTGTGAGCCACCCGGTAAACACCGAAACCTGAAGAGAGCACAAGATATTGGTCCATGGCTTTGCAGAGTTCCTTTTCAAAGTAAAAAGACCTGTGCTGCTGCTTGGTGCCCAACAGTTTGATTTCCATTGTATGGAAACGAAGCCTGGCCAAGAAGGAGGTGCTCAAGCACCAAACAGATTAAAGCATTAAAGGATTTTTCGTGCTCCGTTACCTTCCCTCTCTAGAGGGAGGCACTTCCTATAAATATTTGGTTCTAGTTCCTACGGTTTTTGAGTATGTGGCACTTGGACAGATGATTCATATGTTTTCATATACTTCTAGGCACGTATTTATTAGCTCCTCAGACACAGAGAATTGAATTAATTAATTAATTAATTCAGAAGCTGTGGCTGTCCCATCCCTGGAAGTGTTCAAGGCCAGGTTGAACAGGGCTTGGAGCAACCTGGTGTCACTGCCCACGGCAGAGGGTGGAACTAGAAGAGCTTTAAGGTCATTCCAGCTCAAACCAGTCTGGGACTCTGTGATTTCTGAGTGAGCACGAGTGCGAATAGGAATTTAAATCAAGTCATTTTTTTGTAGCAAGTCTTGTTATGCGACAGAGTAGAGCTGCATCACTGCTGCATGACCAAAGCAAGAAGATTATGAAATCCATCAACAGCTGCTGAAATCCATCCCAGCCACCCTTATTTCTCATTATTCCTGATGGTAGCATTTATGAAATCACTTTTTAGAGAATTTCTACTCTACGGGAACTCTTGAAAGCCTATTTTTCTTTGAATTGCAACAAACCCGAGCTGAATGTTGGAATTCCCTGCAAATTGGAAGAGCTGTTGTTGATGTGGCATGTGTGACAGGTTTTCTTCTTGGCCATGCCACAGGAGTGAGTCAGTAGTGTGGACAACAACAGAGAAACAAAAGCTAGTGATGTGAAAGATATTACTTCACTGGTGTGTGTGTGTGTGGTGGGGTGTTGGTCATTTTTCCAACTCAGAAACCAGTAATTTGTTTCAAAGGTTTTCTCTGTTTCATGCCCTTGATGGAGATGACTCAGATGAGAAATTTTCTGAAATTTCCCTTGGCAGGTTATTGCACAGTTTTTTAGCCTGCCGCCATGAACAATACTTTTGTGAACACGTTAAGCCCTTAAAAATATGGATTTGTGAAAGTTTTGTGTGAGCTAATGCGGGTTCTGTAATAATTTGGTGGCATAAATGGAATTTCATTGAAATATGGTCTTGGGGCTGTTCTCACCCAGGGAGGGGCTTTTTGGACAGAAGCAGACAAGTGTCCTTGCAGAAGGAAAGCCCTACATGGCACTGGTGTGGTGACAGTGTCAGCGCTCACGTCCCTGGCTTGGAGAAAGCTTTTAGGAGAGCAGAGTAGCTGAGGCTGCAGACACTTACATTTGTTGGTCCTCTACCTATGGCAGCAATTCCTGTTTGCAGGATTTTGCTTGTGCTCCCAGCCCAGGCGCACAGCGTAAGGGTGACCATACTGACTTGCATTTATTTATTGTTACTAGTCAATTAATGGCCCTTCTTCCATTCATCCAACTAATTATTACATCTATTTATACTTTGGGCTTTGCCATTACACCAAAATGTCATGCAGCTTTACAAGTTGTGTGGAAAATGTCATCCTTTTGTTTTAGAATTGCATCAGATGAGCTGAATAGGCCTCAAGCTGGGTCAGGAGAAGCAATGACTACTCCAGTGCCAGTCACCTTCCAAATGCCACCTGCTCATATCTGCGTCATGGGTGAAGCTCTGGGCTGGCCCTAGAGGTGACCTGCTTTGAGCTGCAGGTTGTACCAGGGTCTTCCTGAGGTCCCTTCCAGATTGGGATTTCCTAGAAGCCAGTTTCTCCCACCAGCTCTTTTCCAAACAATAGAAATGAATAGAATAGAATAGAATAGAATAGAATAGAATAGAATAGAATAGAATAGAATAGAATAGAATAGAATAGAATAGAATAGAATCGCAGCATGGCACATTTCTCACTAACTTTATTATCATAAATATTCTGACTTGGAAGGGACACACAAGGATCATCGAGTCCAGCTCTTCAGTGAATGGCTCTACACAGATCTACCCCAAAACCTTGTTGTTATCAGCACCATGCTCTGACCAACTGAGCTAATCTAATCTAATCTAATCTAATCTAATCTAATCTAATCTAATCTAATCTAATTAATATATCCAAGTGTCTCAGGTGCTGGCATGACTTTGTCCATGGCACGTGTCTTCCACACAGATCTTCTGTCTACCTCTGCAAGCTGGCCAGCTGCCAATGTTGAGATTGGGTCTTTTCAGATGACAACCTGAATTTTTGTCATATTTCTGTCAGGCACGAAAGGCAAAACTGATTAGAAAAATGAATTCTGTTGCCAAAACTTTGCCCTGAAGTATTGTGCTGTCCTGAGAGCATTTCTTTTTGTACAGAGTGCTCATGAAGACAAGAAACCTGGAAAACTGCACACGTGTCCTGGTGCCTGGGAGTAAATTACCTCAGGTCTCTAATGGCTTCTCCTGATGATCCTGAAAGGAATTTTTCCCCTCTATCATCAGTTTTAAAAGTTAGCCAGTCCTTGGTATTTCCTTTAAGGATTTAAGGTCATGGAGAAGCAGTTATAGATTATTTCATTTCAGCCTATGGGATGAACACACGGATGCCACACTAATACCAGTGAAATGGGGTTTTCCCATCAAGGAGTGAGAGCAGGAATATTTGAATGGGTTTCAGGCTTTGGATCCAGAATTGCCTCATTGTGCTAAACTTGCTTACGCACACCTAAGCTGTCTGCTGGACAGCCCTGCTGTCTGCTTTTGGTCAAAGAAAGATTTGGGGTTGATGAGTCACAGCAGGCAGAGAAATCAGTCGGGAAGGTGAAGCTGCTCTTAATTCAGGCTTTTGATGTACGCAATCCATTGAATCAGAACAGGTCAGGAGCAGTGGATGACATTTACATGTGTGAATACATTATACATGTAATCCACGGCTCTCAGAAACCTTTCAGGTGGCGTTGTTAGAAGTCCTTTGTTTGGATTTAAATAGAGTTTATAACATGTCCCTACTCTATATGATATATAGCGTTACTGCACTCCTCATTTAGAGTACTTCAGGTGGGGTGGTAATGGGTGAAAATATAGCAGATAAATCACATTTTGCCAGGCAGCTACAATTAGTTGGGGTCACTAAAGGCTTTCTTTTTCTCGGATGGAAGGAAAAAGCCCTGCTTGGAGTCCGAGCTGGGTCCGGGTGTGCTGCGCTAGCGCCGTGTCACAACGAGCAGAGCAGCAGATGGGAAACACATCCATCTGCATCCCCACCTTTCCCAGGAACTCACACTTCCTTCACCAACCAGTGCCAGGCGATGTCACAGTCCAGGAATTTTAAAAAAAACCAAAACTACAAAAGAAATCATTGGTGCTGTTCCAAAGTGCTGGAACAAGAGTGGTGTTACGCCTCTCCTCTGGAGCTGGACAAAGAGGGATGGGGCTGCTTTCCAAGCACTGCGATACAATTCCTGGCTCTCTAAGCCTTTCACAAGGTCTTCCTAACCCCCATCTCGTAGTGTTTTGGCTCCAAACTGGAGCGATTTCACTTTATTGGGATTCTCTCAGTACTTCTGGCTTGCAGTGAGGTGATTATGCTCTTCTTTATTCTCCGCACAGAATGTTTCGCTCTGGGTACTTTCTTCCTGCCTAAGTGACAGCATGAGAGGACATAAGCAGTTTCTGCCTTCAAAATTTTTTATCTTTTTTTGGTTATTCTATACATTCAAATCCCTCTAAAAGCCAGGAAAGTTATGATTCCACATTATGTAGAATCATAGAATCACAGAATATCCTGAGTTGGAAGGGATCCAAAAGGCTCATAGGTCCAGCTTTGATGTAATTTGATGTAATGTAAGAAGGAACCATGAAATTTAATCGTATTCTGCCACTACCAAGCACCCCAGTCCATATTTCTCTCTCCTCTGCTTTAGTGTAAGTCACAGATGATTTAGGCAGCCATAGGGAGCTTTACAATTTCAGACGATTTCAGAAGATTTTCCAAAAATCGAAAGGTTTTACACATCCAAGTTTGTCTGAATCATCCTCTGTAGGTGCACAGCTCTGTTCACTGACTACACTGGGGAGAAAAGGCTCTTTTTTTGTCTTCTGAGTCACAGCTCAGTTGTATTCTCAAAGCAGACAGAGAAGGAGCAGACAGGAGGTGGGCCGTGGGTTTGCCTCCTTCCTTAGGGGGAAAAAATTCCTGGGATTTGTCAAAAGGAGCTGTGCTGGCCCTGACAGACAAATCTCTTTGGGAGAGCCATCAGAACCAAGGGCTCTTCCGTAAAAGGGAAAGAAAAAGAAAATCAAGAGCAGGGAAGAGCTGGAAAGCAGAGGCGGTGAAGGGAGGGCGGGAAGCCCCATGGTGGCCCTGCAGATGTGCTGGGCAATCCGGCCCAAGGGGGCTGTCCTTGGAAGCAGCTGGAGCTCCGTGGGGGCAGCTGGAGCTCCTTAGGGTCAGTTGAATGTCCACGTCATATCTGCCGGCCCTTCCTGCCCCCATCCCTGATGACCTTGCCCAGGTGGGAGTGTGGACACCGCGCGATGTCTGCTGCTGACTGTTCCTGCTCGGTGACTGTTTGCCCACTCTCACATGCCTCTGCTCTTTACCCATTCTAGAGCCTTCCCCTTCCTCCAATTGCCCTCCTTCCTTTTTTCTCTTCTTCCTATGCTTCCTCTTCATCACTCCTCTTCCTCTTCCTCCTTTGCTCCACCTTTGACTCTGTCTCCTTGGGATATTTTTTTTCCTACACAAGGAAAGCCACCACACTTTGGATGATTTGTTTCTCTGCTGAGTTGTGTCTTTCTGAAAAGGAAGCCCTTCACATGAGGGTCTGTGTTGCTACTTTTTGTTTCTGGACCACAAGAGCTGCTGCCCATGGAGGCCTCTGGGCACCGTGAGAATATAAATAATGATAATTAATGGAACACTGCATGCATGGAAGAGGTGGGAGAACTGAGGTGGGAGAGGTGGGCTGATGTTTGAGACCATTAAGGAAAGGCTGCTGAGATGTTCCTCCTGCAGTTGTGGATCAGTTCCCACTTCAGGCTGGTTTTAACTCCCAGGAGCTACCCATTAACACACGACAAGGCACAGGCTACGGGTATTTAAATTCTGAAGAAGTCTGTGCATAAGCGAGTTTAATGAACAATAACAAGTTTAACAAAGTAAAGACGTTAGTCCAGGTCCTTGCAAGGTCTGCCCAACTGAACATGGATAAAGTTAACACTAGCCTTAAGGACTCCAAATTGCTTTTCCATGCAGCAATGTCTACCAAAATATATCCATTGGCAGACCCTGATGGACAAGCTCTCAATGCAATGTCCTTTCCCATATCCTTCTTCCAGAACATCCCCACCCCAGAGGATGCTTTTCTGGGGTTCATCCCCACATTGTGGTGATGGGACTTGAGGTCAACCAAGTGAGCTTGTGGAGCTCTTCCAAAGGCACTGAGCCAAGCAGTGAATGCTGGCAATTAAAATGTGCGTCTGCACTGTACAGCCTTTCCAGGAAACTTCTCCAGATCCTTGTGCCTGGAGAGAGTTCTGCTAGAGGAGAGGGGAGTGAGGAAACACTGGGAATGGCAGAAGGGAGCAGGGAGCTCTTCTGCCCTCATCCAGGAGGTGCCTCCCTTGTCCAGGCTCTCAATTTAAAGCTCCACAGCAGTCTTGCTGCTGGGATACCCAAGGTCAGCCCCGCTGACTTTAGGCAGCAGCAGGGCTCTTATCTGTGCTTCTCCCCCTCTTCTCTGGTGTCCATGAACCCCTGGGTGATGTGCTCAACCTGGTGTCTTGTAGGGCTGTCCTTTGAAAGGTGCACAGAAAGTGCCAGGGGTTTCCTCACACTTGGGACATGTTGGGGTGACCCTCCCACTGTGCTGTTCCCAGCACCCAGAGCCCCGAGGTGGGAGCCCAGAGGACCATGGCATCACACAAAGGGCTGGGTTTTGTTAATATTCCCAAGTGTCTCATAACTCTCATAACTCTGAGCCCTCGGGAAGCCCAAGTCTCCCTTTTCTGTCAGACCACAGACTGCCCCGTTCCCTGTGTGGGGACCACTCTGTGACTGGGCTCTGCTTGGTGACTCCAGGGTTGGGTCCTCGATCGGCTGCATCCCCCCAGCATTCCAGGGCTCTGTTCTGCACAAGGCTCTGTGAAGGAGGGGAGGAGGGAGCTGTGGTGCCACAGCAAAGCCCACACCCCTCACGTCCTGCCCTCCTGGAGTGTGTCAGCTATGCCCTGTAGGGCTTGGAAGTATGAACGGGTTGGTGTCTGTATCTTCATGCGCCTTCACAGGCTGACATCACAGTCAGAACAAACAAATAGGTAGGGTTTTCCCTATCCAATTTAAGTAAATTTGGATTGCTTCCCAGAGGCACTTTAGCTGTGCATGACTTTTTGTGCTTGACAATGGCTCCACTTTGCGTATAGGGGGAATTTTAAAATCTTTCTCCTTGTCCCAGTTCATTTGAGGGCAGCATTAAATATCTTAATTTTCCTTAGGCTTTCAAACCCCAAAGAAATTATACATACCATGTTAAACATCTTTTTTTGCTATGATAATTGAAGAAATATGATCCAAGAGGTGCAATCATATTTTGGCCTTTTGTTTCCAATTAGAACATGGTGGCCCCAGGAATACACTGTCCAGATGATGCTCTCTCTGCCAACTGGGCCAAAGAGCTCTCTTCCAGGACTAGTGGTAGGCAGGAGAAGATCTGTCATCCTACAAAAATTTTCCCATTTTATGGCAGAAGAAAAATGGAAACTTTAAGTTGTGGGTTTTTTTTTTTAATTAAAGGAAGGAATTGATGGGGAAGGAGTGACCCTGCAACAGTGATTTTATTGGGAGTTAATGTACTTAACCTGGATGATTGCAGCATCACAAAAGCTGATTCCAAGCACCGGCCCAAGAGCCTCCAAAAGAGGTTAAACCTCTGCTCTCTCTAGCAGACAGAGGGGAGGGGGAGGGCCTCAGCTGTGCTTTGACCAACACATTCCTTGCTTGATTTGAGAGACACTTCCCAAGGACACTTTAGTTGAACTTGGCTTGTCTCCAAAGTATTACATTTCAACAAAAGACAGATTTGTCTGAAAATTTCCATGGGCTCAAGCTGAGAGGTTTCCTTGCTTCCCAGGACACAAAGGTGATGGAAATGAACTCCTGTTTGCTAGGGCAGGGGGAGAATGGGATTCCAGCTCTGGGTGAATGCGGCTCCACACGTCTGCTCCTTACTCATCCTGAGTCCACTCGAGATGCGTAATGTTGTGGAGCAAAATAAACTTCCCCTTAAAGATGCTTTTGTTTGAGATCAGGAAAAGTCCAGGGCCCAGCTTGAGTCCAAAGGAAAAGTCCAGGGCTCAGCTTGAGTCCTCAGTGCTGGCTGTGGCCCACGACGTCTGAACAGAGCAACTCCATCCTTGTGTCTGCAAAAAGTGCGGGAGAGTGGGATGAGAAGATCCAAATCATTCCACGATCCTATGACTTTCTGTTTAGGGATGGGAAGGTTGAGAGTTTGGCTGTCCGTGCAGGGACATTGTAAGGAGATCGTAAATATTTTTTTTACAAAAAAGAGAAAAATGAATTTGTGAGTAAAACCCCACGTTGCTTTTCTCAATGCTGCACTCAGCCAGGGGAACCTCAGCACTGCCCTCCCATGGATTTTTCCTATTGTGTTCCCCTGTTATCATTTACATATTTACTTATTTTTAAATTGGTTTCATCGCACCTGTTCTGACTCCTGATATCACTGTGAAGTAGGGCTGAAACTGTTCATGTAGTTCTTTATCTCCATAGGTCTGTATTTCCTTCAGACTTTACTTTTATTCCTTGCAACATCTCTTTGTTATATCCTATTCTAAATCAAAAATGTTCTTTTTATTATAATTTATGCTTGCTTAAGTACTAAATATATATTCTTCTAAAAATACTAAACAAAAAGCCTAAAAGAGACTTTATCACAGTCTACAGAGGAGTTTTTTAAACTATGAGGATCAAAGCTTGGAAGATGTTTATTACAACTTTTCATATTGGATTCGGAGACACTCTTGAGCTCCAACCAGAAAAGCAATAAACGCAAAGCAGCTCTCCCTTTCCCCTGGGAATGGTCACCATATTTCTCCTTAAAAAATAGGTCTGAGGATAGAACTGGAAAAGTGTTGTCTGGAAAAAAAAAAAGAAGCGAGCTTCAAGTCTAAATTTTGACATTTTCAAGCTTTTAGATAGATTTTAGATTGGTGAAAACCAGCTTGATAAAATTAAAAAGCAAAATTTGCACAAAAATTGACTTGTATGAACTTGTTTTACAAGTGAATACACTTTACTTCTTATCACCTTGGAGTCTGTGCCCTGTCAGGGTTATGAGAAGCAAGGACGGGAAATGAGGAGGGGGCTTGTTAGGGGACTCAAAGTGTGCAGTCCTTAAATTATTATTGATTAAATATCACCAGTGGAGTAAGAAGAACGTGATTTGAGGAGAATTGAGCGTGGCTGTGAAGTGGAAGGTGGGGCTGGCTTTGTGCAAGTCAGACAATGATGGATTGCTCTGTCAAAGTGTGCGCATTTATGGCCCTTTAATAAAGAATCTTATTCGTAACCTCCCATGTTGCCTGCCCATTCAGGTGCTGATTCATGAGTAATGTAGCTCCTTTTTTTAAAGGAAGGATCTTCTCGTGAAAATAAAGCTAGAGGCAAATAAATAAAAATTTTATTAGTCACTCAAGATGATTTACTTGACTTCCAACTCTCCCAGTAAATTTTGTAGTTACTGAGAATGAGCAAACAGATTAAATGTGATGGGGAGCAGCACATCCTTCTCTCAATGTATTTTTTCTTAGACAAGCTATTATGAAATTATTCCTCAGTCTGTCTTCTGGTTCCTGGTCTCTAAGTGAAGAGGACCAAAAATTTTAAAACTAATTAAAATTGTATTTTGGAGTTTGGTCTTGTAGTCTCAGGCTGAAACCAGAAGTGACAGTAATCTCATGGGAACCTTTTCTAGGGAGCTTCCCTGTCCATTTTTGCAATGTCAGGAGATGCAGACAAGCTCTTGAGTTTTCCAGAAGTCAGTTCTAAATCTGATACACAGCTGCAGAAGAGTTTTTCAGATTGGTTCAGAGCACCAAGCAGCCCAAGGTGCTGGTTTGTGTCAAATCACACGTGCACATTTTCAGTCTCTAACAAATTCCGTAGGGAAAGGGCTTTGCACCTCTCTTGCCATTGCATTCTCTGAAGGAGAGTGGGAAGTGCAAATGATGTTTACAGCAGCCCAATGTCATGCAAATCATGTGCAACTTCACCAACGCCACCTCGAACGGGCCAGCTGAAGGCACTGGAGACCTAGCTTCTGAATAAACAAATATTAAGGAAAATGGTGGTGAATGTTCACTTATGTTCACTTATTTGCAAAGGTTTAAAGGGAGTTACGAGAAATATTTGCAACAAAGGCTGAAAGAGGAAGTGACTTCAAAGAGGAAATCAACTTCCTAAAAAATCAGAAACCCTGGGGATTTCTATTCTCTATTAACATGAGAAATGGTATTATTTTTGCTTCTGCTTTTAAAAACTTGGCTGTGAACCGCTATTGATCTTGGCTTGCTGTGAACCATTCCCTGCCCTAATTTGTCTTCTATTTAAAGAGATATTTTAACTGAAAAGCCTTACACATTTGGCACCTCCTTCCTAAGGACCCAGAACACTTCACTGTCAGACAGAAAATCTCCAGAGATGCTTTCAGGAGTGCCCAGGAGTTGCACAAACCAAACCCCTGGGCTCTGCTGAAGCAGAGTCAGTTTTCAAAGTCTCATCTCTCCTTGAGTGTTCTGATATTTGTTCTGCAGTCATGGGAGACATTAACTTCGTGGAGGGTGTTCATACACTCCTTCAATTTTCCTCAAAATGAGATAAGCATCCTTTCTCTTTCTTCAGACTGAGGAAAAACACATGGAAATTTCAGTTCAGTGTTTTATCCACGTCCACCTACTGAGCTGGAGATTCAATTTAAAATTGAATGAAAACCATTCCTGATGCAGAGTGAAGACTATGTAGAACGTCCAAGGTTTCTTACTATACAATAATGCCATCTTCCTTTCGGAATGATGCTAAATCCTTCTCTTGATTTATAAAAAGATCTTCTTCTTCATGGTCAGGTTGGGAAATCTTTTCTTCCCCATCCAGCCTGGGTCAGTTATGATGACAAACACTGAAACACTTGACCTAGCAAGCCGTGAAAAGATGGTTCACTGTCCCACTGCCAGAAACATATCCTGAGTTTGCCTGAAATTCCACCAATTCATTGGACACTCAGAAAATTCAGTCAATTTCTAATTTTGAAATGTTTTCTTTTTTCCTGCTTTCACTGAAATTCTCCAAGCTATAAAAATCCCAGCACTGATTTAGTTGGAATGGTCTCTCCTTCCCTGCCTCTCTGGACGTAATAGCTCTGGATGTGATGGCATCCCCACATGGAACATCCCTGCCTTGTGTAAGAGCTGCTATTTCACCTCTGTGCCAGCTCAGCCAGGATTTGCTTTAATGAGTACCTACCACCGCTACTTAGAAACTCTGTCATTATTTGTTAGGCAGGATTAATTAATCTTGTCTAGGCAACAGGCTGGGAAGCCACAACTGCAAGGACACTGAGCTGTGTCAGTTCTCAGGGCAGGGTTTTGGAGCTGCTGGAGAACAGCTGTGTTTTGTTGCTCTGTCATGGCTCACTGGAGAGTTTCAGTGCTTAAAATCATATTAAAAGATCCTTTTGCTGGGTTTTTACCCTGAAGTTGTGGTGCTCCTTGTGGTCTTGGTTTCACCTCCCACCTCTGAGGACCTGCCAGCATAAATTCAGGGATATCCCTGTTAGCTGAAGCCTGTGTGGCTTGCACAGTGCTCCCTTGATGAATGCCTGTGGAATAATTTCTTTGGGTACATCTTCTAAAGGGAAAAGGAAGATAAGACCATTTGGGGAACAGGCCTTCCCACCCCCATAGCTGCTCAGTGTCCTGGGCATTGCCTTCACTCTTTTAGCAATTTTGGGGTGTGTGTGTTTCAAAGGTTTCAGGTGCTCCGAGAGGAAAGTCGACCGCAAATGCGGCACTTTTGGGGCAAATGAATGGGTGTTAAAGTTCCCTGTCAGCAGGGCAGGTTTGGACAGGGATGCTTGCACACACCTGCATCTACTATAGAGTGATCCTGGGCTACACCTGGTTACTGCAAGAAAATAAAATACAGAGCAGGAATGCAGCTCCCACAGGGGCTTGGAAGGATTTTGGGGTTTGTCCTGAGACAGAAGAACGAGCTTCTACTTTGATCTTGGGGGTCTTTTCCAACCTTACTGATTCCGTGGTTGTATTAAGTAAAGATCTGAGGCACTTGCAAGGAGGATGCTCCTGGTTGTGTGACACTTTGTATTTTGCCAGTGCCCTTCTGGTGAGTGTTAAGTAATTTAACATTATATCTATCTATCTATCTATCTATATATATATTCACACATATATACATATTAGGGTTGCAGTTAGTTAGAAGATGCAAAGTATTTTCCACTTTTTGTAGATGTGCCCTGCTATGGCCTAAACAGAATCATAGAAACCCAGACTGGCTGGGGTTGGAAGGGACCTTAAAGATCATCTCTACCCCCTTGCCACTTCCAGGTGCCCAGCTTGCTCCAAGCCCCATCCAGCCTGGACTTGGACACTTCCAGGGATGGGGCATTGATCCAGAGATCCTCAGTGGGTATGCAGTGGGTTGGTTTGAAAGTAGATGCTTTGAACATTATTTGCCTTCTTTCCCCAGGTTTAGGGATTCCCTGCCTTGCTTTCTCTCCAATGGGGAATACCCGCAGGATGAAAAGTTACCATCATGAGTCAAATTCGGAGTGCTTTGTATCCTGCCCTCTCCCAGTGGCAAACTGGTGAGACCTCATCAGCTTTAACAGGTTCCCTCTCCCAAAGGTGCTCAGCTCCCAGCATGCCCAGGCCACCTCTGGCTCTTCTTTCTCGAGCTTCAGCTGGAAGTGAATGCTGAGATTTTCAGTACGGACTCAGGATTTTCAGACAAGAAAATCGTAGAATGGAAAATGTGGTTGGGTTTGATTTTGGTTGTGATCAGTGTCTTGCCAAAATTAATGAAAATATCTGGACTTACTCTATAAGTAAGCACAGAAGTCACAGATTTTATGCTAATAGGGAAAAACAAGAGGATCAGAGGAAAGAATTACAAATTGAATCCAATCCTGTTGCTCCTCAGTATGTTGTTTGCAAACTGATATCCCAGATTAAAGGAAGAGGAGCACTCAGCTCTTCCCAAGGAGATTTTTTTTCCCTATGATATTCCTTTGGGATATCGCTGCATTTCTGCCTTGCGTGGCTCTTTTCATGCCTTTTAGCAAAGGGGGTAGGATGTCTCAGTTCACCTCCTTTTCCCAATTTAGAGCACAGAGCTACAGCCGGCTCTTTTCTGTCCTATAAACACATTCCTACAACATTTAGGTGTTTTCCTTCCTGGTCTTCCAAAGGAAACAGCACAGATTTGCAATAAGCTTTCCAGAGCTGTTCACCTACTTCGTTCCCTCTCTCCAGCCAAGTCACCTGTTGACTTTTCTGGATTGATGCAGAAAACCAAAGCAATATTGTCTTGCAGCCACTTGTTACAGGAAGGTCTCCTGGAATCTGGAAAAGCAGCTGCCTTGGGAGCTCAGTGTAAAGGTCAGCTCAGCTCAGCTCAGCTCAGGTGCAGAACCCAATCTGGTCAGGTGCCCGCAGGGCTCCGACTCAGCGTGCGTAAGGAATTCCTACGCAGTGGGCAGAGAGCGAGTGACGCTGGGGAAAGCCCTTGGCAGGGATGGGAGGTGACCTGCTCCCAAATCATGGAGCTCTTGTGAGCCTGGATGGACTTCCTGCTGAGTTCCCCTCCTTTATCACACTGCCTTGGCTGAAACAGTTCCCTCAACCCAGGCTGGGGAGCAAGAATTTGGCAGGGCAGGTTTCCTCTGGGGAACATTCTTGCCTTTTGTGTCATCGGGACATGCCCCTGCTCAGAGGGAAGGAGGAGCTCCTCCTCTATCAAGGTATCTCAGCCATCATGCTCGAATCCATCTGGGCCGGCCCTTCCCTAATTAGGGCAGCAGTCACCCAAAACACCTTCTCCATGGATGACCCTGCAGCTGCCTGATTGCTGCCTCTCCTCTCTCACTGAAACCACCGGCCTCGTCTTCACTCCTCCCTTGCTCAGCTTCCCCCCAAAACAGGGATGTGGCAATTCACTTGTGGGACAATGAGCTGGCTGAGTGTCAAAGGAAAAAAGCCCCACATGTGGTCTGCACCTGCCCCCATTCACCCACAGCCTGGAGTGTGGCCAGGAGAGGCACTGAAGTGATGCTTTTGCAAGGGTCCTCAGGACGTCGCATTTTTGGGGCTGAAGATGGTCACTGAAGTGATGAGTGTAGAAGAGAATTGCTGGAGTTGTTTAGGTGCCTGGGTACAGAAGGAATGCAAAGGACCTGCACACCTGTGGAGACGGAAACGAGCTCCAAAGCAGAAGCAGAACTGTTACACTCCCAGGGCTGGAGAGTTGTTGGGAATATTGACCTGTGGGACTCTGGGATGAGCTTGGACCAAAGAGGACTTTGGGTGGCTGGAAGGAAGGTGACTCTGACTGAAGGACTGTGGCTCTGGGGTTGGTCTCTAGGCAGAGGCTGTGAGAGGACAGGGCACCAATATTGGGATGGGGGAGTACTGGGGACAGTCAGCAGTGGGATGATCGTGGGGGGCTGAGGTGACACGTGGTCAGAGGCTGGTGCAGGTGGTGAGTGACAGGCAGTACAGTGACCCCCTGGGATGTCTCCTTCCCAGCTCCCCCTCATTTCTCACCAGAGGTGAAAATGTAGGGAAGAGGCTAGATGGCCTTGAAGGTGGTCACTGCAAGAGAGAGACACATTGTCCAAGCTCCTGCTCCAGCTTTTAGGAAGCACAGCCCTGCTCTGGTCCAGTGGCCACTTGCATCCCAAAGCAGTTTCCCCTTCTGGAGAATGCCAAGCATGAAAGGAAACAGCTCTAGACTGTTCTAACCTGGGAAAAGGGAAGTGAGGAAGGGAAGTCAGTTACACCAAGGCGGTGTTGTGCAACTCCAGTATTGTACTTTCCCTTTGAAGCTGCCAGGGCAGTGCTGGAGTCTCTCCTGTAGGTAAGAGGAGCTGGCTCCTTCAGGGATGGAACAGTGAAATCCCTTTTCACTTGAGGCCAAAGGGACAAAAATTACTCCATTTGGGCAATTTAAACTACAGGCATCTTGGGTTTGACACATCAGAGAATTTAGTGCCACTGGTAATGTCCTGTAATTCTCCGTGTAATCAATTAAACAACTGATCCATCCTAAATACTGCTGAAGGAAAACACAAACAAAGGAGCCCATAAAGGTAATGTTTTCAATTTATTTGTATAAACAATTGCATTTTAACAACATTGTTGTCCTACAAAAATAAAGTGAAAAACAATTCACAGAATTTTAAATAAATAATCTCAAACATCCACATTTAGTGGCTGTGTAGTACAAAACGCAGAGTGCACACGAATCCTTGCTGAAGCAGCCTGTAACTGAACTCAAGTGAGATGGTCTGAGGAACTACTCCTCTGTACCTACCCCAAAATAACTCGATCTGTCCAGCCTTGCCTCCCTTTGCCTCTCAGCCAAACCCTCTTCCTGGGTTAAAGGCAGAAGGGTGCTCTGAAGGGTGCCCAGAGCTGGATCTGATGGACAATTGCATGAGGAACGAGTGTCCGAGCAGTGGTCACTCGTGAGCACACACAGTACTGACCACCTTTGGGTACAAGGGTTTTCCCTTCTTCGTGCTTCAAACAGAAAAAGGAAAACAAAAGCCCTTCTTGCTCCCACATCATCCATACCAAGGACCACTCCAGACCAGTCACTGGTATCGATGGCTGCATGAGAGCTTGGTTCTGCTGTTCATGGCCAGTTACAGACCCACCCAGCACGAGGCATGGCTGGCTCTACACAAATCCATGGAAACAGAAGCCACAGACAAACTACACTACTGCCAGAGCTGATACAATGCACAAGCCTCTACAAGTGCTTGAGAGTTCAGATGAAATAGAAAACTCAAGTCCTTTTCCACAAGTAGTCAAGGAATTTTGGGCAGGGGCACAGAATATCAGGTTGCTGCTCTATTCCAGTCTGCAGTGACATTTTCTTTTTCCCTATAGTTCCCCAGCTGTTTTTATGGGAAGATCATCTTCTACATTTCCTCTCTAGAAATTAAAAAAAGATACCCTTACATACAAAGTCTGAAGTGCTGGTACAAGATCCTGTGTAACCTATGTGCCTAGATGAAACTAGATATTTCAGTGCTGGATCAGGACAAATATGTCTAGGAGATTTTGTGCTGGCCAGTTTTAAAGAAGCTTAAGCCACTTACTTAAAATGCCTCTGTTTATAAATGATAAATAAAACATTATTCCTCCCTCCCTCCCCCCCACCCCCCAATAAATAGAAGTACAAATAGCATGTACAGCTTGTGCACATAGGCAGAGCTACCTTCTGTGTCTGGAAGTGCTGCTTGAATCTCTTCTGTGTTCAGCTCTCAGTGTATTTACAGAGCTGCTCAGTTCACAGCCCCCCTGTTTTTAGGAGCACAAAGCCGCAGCCACACCCCAAACCCCAGCTGTACTGTCCTCCTGTCCTTAGAGTGACAGACATTAAAATTACATTATCAAGTAGACCAGAGAACTACAGCTACGAAAAGAATCCCAGTGCCTTGGGCTAAGTTTAAGACCTCCCCAAGGTTACATAATAAAAACATCCCTATCCAAATGCAAGCAGCCTTGTTTTGTAGCCTGAGAGCCAGTTACTGCTAAGCTCAGTGTCTCATTCTCACTCCCTTCCACAACTAATACATCTGTCACACTTCCTTCAAAAAGAAGTAGAAACCAGGAAAAGTACTATTTTCTTTAAATATTTAAAACATTAAAAACATTATTTTAAAAAGTTGTAAAAAAAATTTACTTTCATCTAAATCCAGAAGTGGATTTGTACATAACAGACATTAAGTTATGATACAAAGTGCCCTATCTGCAATGAGGGAGAGGTAGTATCAACAACAAATGCAATGCATTTTCTGACCTTACATAAAGAAGTGAGTCTCAAGTATTTTTTTCTGTTAATTTTTGAGTGCTCATATGAAATCCATAATCTCTTCTGGCAGTTTTCATTAAGTCAGACTTTTTCTTGTACTTTTAGGTCAATAGATGCTTTCAAGTTGCTGAGAAAAGAAGTTGCTTTTTGTAGTGTTATGTGACCTATGAAAACTGCCAGACAGAATCACCACCACTCCCCTTCATCAAGTATTAAAACAGTAATAAAAAGAAGTTGGAACCTTTATCCACTTTGGAATACATCGTTCTGTTACAGAAGATTTTAAACAAGGGATTCACCACTGTCAAGCTCAAACACAGAAAATCCCTTTTGTAAATGGAAGCCTTACCTCAGTAAGGAATTTAAGGCAACCCCCACAATGAAGATGCTCAAGTTGGTTTTTTAAATACTAAGCCATAAATAGAATAAATAACACAGTTAAATAAATAAATAGATAGATAGCTGGGTTTCTACAGCTCGGCAGAGCGCTCTTTCAGCAGGAGTGTGGGGTTGATATCTTCCATGGCAGTTTTTGAGGTACTAACGTTAATCGTGGCCTCGGTGGGCTCGGGAGGCAGGATGTGGAAGGCAGTGAAGGGACAGCCCTTCACATTGTTGCAGATGAGCTTCTGCAGGGAGGCCGTGTTAACGATGTCGAAGCCCACCTTGCCCCCGAAGGTGCTGGGCTTCCAGTACTCGGGGGAGCAGATGGCGTTGCCCATCAGCCCCTTCAGGGAGAACGGCGCCCCGATCTCCACCATGGTCTCGCCAAAGATGGCCCCGGGCCGGGGCTTCTCCACCAGAAGGCCTGGGTATAGCTCCATGGCATCGATGTCCCCGTACAGCTCCTCCAGCTCTGCTGCCATCTCTTTTTCTCCTGCAACAAGTAAAAACTGTAAGTGGAAAAATCCCATTTTCTGTGCAAAACTGTCCTGCTCAAGCCCAGTAATGACACTGCAGGATTCTGTGGACATTTTAAGGCAGTGTCTCTCATTTGCTGGGAAGGATGAGGACTGTTACCTGTAAGCTCTTCGAAGGATCGGAATGGTTTCAGCATGAAGCGTTTCCTGTACTCATTCAAGGACTGGTACCTCATCTGCCTGCTTTGGTCAATGGAGGCCTTTGCCACTTTCTGTACTGCAGCAGGAACATTCTTCCCACCAGCAACCTGTCCATGAAAGAGGAAAAGCTGTTAAGATCTCCTGATACAGGTCACAAGGAAGTTGGGACTTTCCAGTAATTAGTTTTAAATTGCTTTATCCCATTCCCCTGTCCCACCCCTAGCTCATGCCTCTGCTGGTTCCCCATCAACTTGAGGAAGGACCTACCCTGCCAGCGCTTTGCTTGGAGAAAGATTTGACCATATGGGAGAGGCCGTGCTCCAGCATGATGGAGTTGTTGTAGAGGAACTGCTGGAAGGTGTACTCCTGGTTGTGGATATGGAAGGTGTCGGGCAGCAGCGGGTGCCAGTGGTACAGGGTGTTGAACTCGGCTGCGATGCGGTTCTGGTACTGGAACCTTTGGTTGAACAGCAGCTCGGGGTCAAACTTCAGCTTGAAATGGTACCCACTCAGATGCTGCACGTAGTCCTCTATAACGATCTTGATTGTCTCTCCTGTTGGACAAAGGAATAGGAGAGAATGTTGGCACTGCTTCTCCTCAGTGGCGGGGAAAACACCATTTCTGAACTATTCTAAAATATACTTCAGTGATCAGGACAACAAACACTGTCCTGTAATCTCTCCTAGAAAGCAATTCGTGTATTTTATGTAACTAAGGGGTGGAACAGTACTTCAGATCCCAAGATTCCTGGGCTGTGGGTAGTGAGGTGATTTCTACAGCCTGTTTTCCCCCTCCCACCCTCCCAAGACACAATTCCTTGCACCCTCCACAGAACAGCACACACCAGTATTTACACTGTGTTCAGTCACACAATATCTTTAGGAGAGAGGGAGGAGACAATGAAGAAAGTTGATGTCTGAAAGCAAACCTCAGCTTCTGAACTACTTAATACAATTGTCTTGGTTTATGGTTTCAGTTGGGGCAAGGTTTTTTCCAGCTTAGAGCACATCACCATTTACATAAGATGAAATACCACTGGGCATACAATTAGACAGGAGAATTATGCAGAGTTACATTTTACGTAACCTCCTGAACTTTAGATTTAATCACAGCCTTTCTTCTGAAGCATACCTGAGCTGACCCAACCCTAGGGGAAAAAAAACCCCAAAACCCCAGATCAGGGAGCCTGAGGTCATCCAGCCTCACAAGCTTTCTCTGAGAAAGGAACCTGAGCTTCCTGCCTTTTCACTGCTTTCAGTTCTGCTTCCCTCAGATAAGAGAATCGACTGTCCCTGTGTTTTCTTCAGTTCCATCTTTAGCAGAGCTGGGGGGAAACTGCACCTCAACATAACCCCAGCAACAGGCCACGAAGAAGCCAGTCACACCCCAGTTTATGGCATAGCTTTCTCCTCACTCCAGCTCTGCAGGCTGGAGCTGGAGCTACACACAGCAGCAGCGGCTCTCACCTATCAGAATGAGCCGGGTGGTCTGGAAGAGCTGCTCGTCGTCCCAGTCAGGGTGCTGGCGCTTGAGCACGTCACAGACGCGGTTGTGCTCACGCAGCCAGATCGTGGCGTACATCATCAGCCCCGGCACCAGCCCGAACACCTCTTGCCCCACGGAGAACTGCAGGTGCTCGGGCACGTGGGGCGGGTACAGCATCTCTGCCTGCGTGTCCCTCACCGTCGGTGGGTACATTTCTCCATCAATCATCTGTGCGTGGGGGAAACACCGGGAGTTGTGAGCTACGATACTTTGGTTAAGCTCTGTCGACTCTCTCAGCTCTGACTCACACTTTAGATCACCTACACCATTCATACGGCACTAATTTAGGAAATCTATGCCATCCAGTAAGAAGGTAGGAATTCTGAGCTAAGACATACCTGGTATTTTAACTTTCCATCCTTTCGAAGCCTCAGTTTAAGTTGCCTCTCCAGAGTCTCTCCATAAATGTGGTTCAAGTCAACCTATAAAATAAAAACATTTGGGACATGAAGCCAACCTGCATTTTTTGCTATTTTAGGATAGGTGCCACTTCTATGGATACCAATAGGAGTTCATCCCCTAGATGTTTACCTTTTAATTATATTGCTGCTACCTTATAAGTATCATGCACCAATATTTAAGATGAAGCCAAATTATTTCCTGGCAACTGGAGCCATCTCTGCGTAAGAGGAGGTTCTTACATTGGCAATTTTAAAGGACTCTGTTTAAAGTCTCAGCAACTTTCTATTATGCAGAAGCTTTCTATATATACACACACGATTTATAGCTCTGGTTTGGACATACAAGTGACACTTACAGTGAAAAACTCTTTGTCCAAAGGCTGCCTATCTTGTAGGTAAAGATCCTAAATCCAAGTCTGCTTTTGGAGTTCTTTTTAAACTAAGGCTATTAGCAGTACACAAGTGATACTTCAGTGCTGGATACAGCTCTTTGGAACCGACAGAGTCCAGAGAAGTTTTGGATACTCACTACATCTAACATGCTTTAGGTGAAAGAAGATTTTTGGGAATAATAGGAGATCACTGGGCAAGTATTTTAAACAGAACCACTTGTGGAGAGCACGCGGTTCTGACCCAGGAAGAGAGACTGCTGAGCACTGGAATTTGGCCTGAGGAGCAGCTGCAGAAGGGGTAATCCCATGGGACTGTGGCACAGCGTGTGCACAGGTGTTTCTGACCCTGGCAACCTGCAGGATGCCATTCCGGCCATTCCAGCTGCTCAGCAGCTCCTGAAGAGCACGAGCCATGTCCCCAGAAGTGACCATACCCCGTGGCCAAGCGCTCTGGTGAAGGCAGGGCCTCTCTTCTGGTCCGTCTTGAAGAACTGGTGGGTGAAGTGCTGGGCAAAGAACGTGAACATCACGTTTGTGCCTTGCGGGTCAGGAATAAACTTTCTCCTCAGCAAAAACTTCTCCACGATCAGCTTTGAATCTGGCAGCTCTTTCTTACCTGTGGGAGAAACAGACAGTGAGATATTCAAGTCAACCCTTTACGCAATACTGAAGTTTATTCCTAACAAAAGAGCTTAAGACTTTCAGTGGAATATTGAATGACAGCAGCATACAAACAAGGGGAATTACCTACTTTTCTAGGCTCACTTTCCTGATTTTATTAGAAATTTCTAAATTCCCTGCTTTTAACATGTAACTCAATAGCAAGAATCAGAATAATTACCTTTTAGATCCTTATACAATATATCCAAAACATGGTTATTCTCAAAGTCAACTACACTGAAAAAAGGCTACAGACAAGCAGGTCCCATAGAAACTTCTAATTATTTTTCTTCTTAGAAAAGACCAAGCAATCATTACGTGTCTGGTTTATTCCTCACCTTTAACACCCATTGGTGTTGGGCAGTCAAGTCCTACTGGTGGAAGGCTTCTCGTGTAGTAGGATAGATTGGAATAAGCTTCCCAGCTTTTGTAGCTGTAGTCACTATTGTAAGTTGGTGGGCTGTCAATCAAGTGTGATCTTGCTGAAAGACAAAAAAACATTTGGGTTTTTTTAGCTGTACATTTTAGTATCAAAAAGTAAATCACAAAGCCCTATCTCTTCCATATATTTGGCAGCAGTTGTACATTCCACACATCTCAGTTACTGATGTTAAATACGATTACAGTTACTGAATAACAGGACTGGATCCTGGTTTATCAGCTGGATCTCACTATTAACATGAGCATTTGGGTGCTAAGTTCATGTCAGCAAAATCCTGGACTCTTGCAGAAAGTAGAATCAAGCTGCACTTTAGCATGCTTCATACAAGTCTGCTTCATGCAGAAGTCTTGAATTTCGATGTTTTAACCTTAGAGCAATTTAGGCTGCTTGATTCATACACAGATCGATTCAGTGCAATATTCTGGAGTAAGTTTTAAGAAGACTGGAAGAGACAATTCACACTTACACGTTAGTACATATCTCATAATAGCGTCCCGTAAGAAGGGAATGTTGTTGATGATATTCCAAGCTCCTTGGAAGTGGGTGAGGATGTAGTGGACAGTGTTCGGTGATGGTTTCAGCGCTAGCCTCAGCCACGTGAAGAATTCCGCTGCAAGCGACAATGGGAAGGTTATTATTAATTAGCTTATGGAGGATAACCTGCAATGCTGGAATTGGATTATGCGTTTCATTTCCACGGAGAGGGGTGTGAGATACTCACGAGTGGTGCAGTTCTGCCCGTAGTAGCCTGTCCTGGTGCAGTCGCACTCGTAGCGATCGGGCCCCGCGGTCATGCAGACGCCTCTGTTCTGGCAGGGGTTCGAGCAGCAGGGGTTGGCTGCGGGGGAACCAGAGCTCGGGTTAGCACCGCTGCAAAGCACTCCCACCTTCCCAGGACTTTGTACAACGAACGAGAACGCCCTGGAGTTTAATGCCGATCAGGAAGGCATCACAGCGACCATCCATCCACGCTAACCTCTGGGCTACCAGGGAGCAGCTTTAAAAAGCGCAGGAATTCGCCTCTTGTCTCCTGCCAGCAATAACCCCCCTCAGAAGGGGAGATCATCCCTCACAGGCCAGCGGGGGCCTGGCACCCATACACACCAGAGAAATGGCAAGAGAGTGAGGAGCACGAAAAGCAAGAAGGCAAAGCGCGCGTTAATCCGGAGCGCGGGGCGGACTCACCGGCGCGGCCGGCGGCCAGGAGCGCGGCCAGCAGGGCCAGGGGCAGCAGCGGCATGGCGGGGCTGGGCTGGCGGGGCTGGCTCGGCAGCTCGCAGTGCCGGCTTCTCTTGCACTTCCCCTATTTATGGCAGTGCCGAGCGAGCCCGGCTGAGTCACCGGCCGGAAGCACGGACCGGGAATTTCTCGGCCCGGCCCCGCTCGGCGCGGCCCCGCTCGGCGCAGGTATGAGGGGCGGCCGCTGTCAGCGGCTGAGGGGCCGGCGTGGGGCTGGCACCGTGCCACAGCGAGCTCCTGCTACCGCGGGGTTCCGCTGATCCACGATTTATTATTTATTTAACTCATTACGCAGGAGGTCGGAGGGCTGTGATCACACGCAAGGGCTGCAGAGCACTCGCACTGCAAAGCGCCACACGCAGCGGGAAGGAAGGAATGCTGGAGGGAATTTAGTTTTTGTTTAGTTTTAGGGAATTTAGTGTGTCTGACAAGACCAGATCCTGTTATTGGGCATTTTCGGAACAGTGGCTTTCCCCCAGCGCTTTTCCTTNCCGCTGTATAGTTGCACTGTAAACAAATTTTCCCTGATTTCTTTGAGAATACTTTATCTTTTGGTCATAGATTATTTTTTATTAATCAGGACGCTTAGCTACTATTTTTAGTCCCTCTTGCGTGAGGAGCGACGATGAAAGCAGGAGGATGTCATGAGGTTGTGCAACCGTGCAGTGGGGAGCTGCACTTTCACCCTCGAGGTCAGCATTAAACACCAAAAAACCATTGCTGCTTCAACAAAGATAGCTTGTGAGGCTGATGGTGTTTGAATTGCAAGTCAGTGACTTGACAGAAAGTGGATTCAGGCTGATTTAAACATAATCTTATTTTTGGCCCCAAAATGTATTGTGGTCAGTGAGTAATTTGTGTATATCTGTAGTGGGTCTTCCTGGATGTTTTAGGACTGGTACACGAAAGGCTGCATAATCAAGAGAAGGCAGATAATATGTATACATTTGCATGCAGAAACCACGGGCTGGGTCATACACTCAAGCAGAGGATGGCTGTCAGCAGCCTGTTCCCAGCTGAACCGGGAACCACTGGAGGCTGTGGCCACAGCCACGTCTTGCTCAGTCTTATCAAGTGTAAAAAAGGTGATATTTTGTTCTTGCATAAGCCAAATCAATTAATTACGGAACGCTGGTTATCCAGTGGATCAGGCTATAGTATGCACAGCACTATAGATCAAGGGTCTACGCACATTTTCATACATTTCATATGTTCATCTTGCACTGATTTCGTTCCATCTCACAACGCTTTTGTGGATGCTGTCACATGGTAAGACTTTACTGCAAACAGCAGGCAAATGAGATGTTGTGTTTTAATAAAGTGCATAGGAAAATGTTTCTAGAATGTAGAACAAGCAGCATTAAGGGGACAACTGAACTAATTGTGTGCAGCCAGCCAATCGCCCCTAAAATGATAATACAAGGGTAACTGTGCTATGATTTAGAGGACCCTGGATATAATAGATAATTGATGATGCTTAAAGTTTTCAATTATTATAATTAACCAATATGTAAACCAAGAAACAGGGCAGAACTCCAGCCTTTGGAGATGATGTTTACCCTTGGGAAGCAGTACTTTGCAGTTGGAAAACCAGACAGTGCCCCCCACCTCCCACTCAGCGCTGCATACAGTGTGATGTGAGCTCTCTCGACTCTGATTTTGGCTGGGGAAAGTCATTTGTTGTGCCTGTCAGCTGCAGCGGAATTGAAGGGACTCTTCAGCTTTCCAAAATAATGAAAAAGCAGGGAGATACAACAGTGCTGCTTCTCTGAAGGCTGCCCTTCCCCACTTTTTGCTTTGGGATTGTCTCAGGTAAAGAACTGGTTATATGTCAGAAAGGGAATTTTTCTTAGAAATGGAAGTTTGCTGTGGCAGGATTCACCACCAGGTGGAGATTGTATGCATCAACTAAGTGCTCTTTTGGTTTTTCGCACATAAACCATCTTTGCAAAGAATTAGTGTTATTTTTCTTTCTGTTACTTGAAGTATCCTTTGGTCCAGGTAAGCAGCCTTTGGAAGAAAGAACCTTCGTCAGCCTCAGCCTTTTTGCATTCGCTGACATTTCTGGAGAAGGCAATTCCCTGAAGCTGTTCCTGTTTCTATTTTAGGTTTAACTGCATAAATCCAGACCTTTCCAAGGCAAGGGTTCAGGACAGAGGATGCGGTGACCCGTAAGGATTGACATGCTTCAGTAATGCCACCAAAAGAAGGGGAGATGGAGTGGCAGCAGGGAAAACATTGTCCCTTGGCACTGATGTGGCTCCATTCTGCAATGGCTCAGCTGAACCCAGCTGAACTAACACTGAATTTATCCTTGAGCCTTTTTAATGTGTTTGAAATATCTTCCCTCCCTTTGTGACTGTGGCAATCTCATGTTTTATAGCGCAGCAGTTTCCTGGGAGGTGAACCAGATTCATTTGCTCTGTGCCTTTTTCCTGCTCTTTTATGGCAGAAGGAGCTCAATCTGAAGTTTGCTGTAACAGTTTGGATACATTGCTCCCGAAGCAAGCACACTCCAAGGCTGATCGGACATGGATACGGTAACAATCCTGAATGTTCCGAAAATGTTCTTGAGAACTGAAGGACCTCCAGGGGAAGTCAGTGTCTTTAAGCTCCCGTTTGTGCCTTCTGCAGTATCAGAACTCTGTTAACAGACAGGTTTGATGATGCAATTGCTTTGTGCTTTCATGGGATCAGCCTGGCCAGGCAACTGGGCTGCACTTGTCTGTCTCTTCCTGCTGCATCCTCACGGAGCACTCCAGTCACTTGGGTCCCAGTTTCATTGGCACCCTGGGTTGTGCTGGAAAACAAAAGTACTCATTACCTGGCTTGGAGACAAGGGAGGTTTGCTTATTTTCCCCAGGAAAATTGCAGTAAAAAGGTACCTCGTTTATGGGGTTTCCAGGCTACCGCAATTTTGGAATTGTTCAGAACACAAATCAGTTCCAGGCAAAAATACGTATGAATATAGAGGGTGTGAGAGCTGGGAGCTGGACTGCCTTGCCCTCAGGAGAAATCCCATGGACAGTGATTGGCAAGGAATGTTTGTGCACAGGCTGGGGCTGCTGGCACACACCTGTTCCAGGGGGACCAGGAGCAGGAGGGTGAGCTGGGAACTCACCTCAGGGTGAGTGAGACATCAGACTGATGTCTATGGACATCAGTCATTGTGTAGGGAAATGGAGCATACCTTGTTATCCAAATAAGCTTCAGTTTGGGTTGTTTTTACTCCTGGTATTGTATTTTTTTAAATGTACCAAAAAATAGGTGGGTGGCACAAAAATCTACATCTGACTTAGGCAAGACCTGAGCAAGTTTGAGTCCCCTTTGTTGTGGTTTTGGTTTGACCCTGGCCCAACGCCAGGTACCCACAAAAACTGTTCACTCACTCTCCTCTACTACAGTTGGACAGAAGAGGGGAAAAAACGGAAGAGTTCTTGAGTTGACGTAAGGATTGGGAGAAGACATTCTAAGGGCAAAACAGACTCAAATTTAAAGGTATTGATGCCTGAATAGGCTACCTGGAAACAGAGACTAGACAGGAGTAAGGGAATAAAGGTGGTATTTATTTGAAAGGCCTTCCAAGGTACACCCTGGGAGACCAGAGGCTACTGCCAAAATGGACCCCAAGATGGACGACAAGTCACGAGTTCTTCACACTTTCATAGCTTTGGTCCATTTGCATATCAGCATAAATTCACCAATTAAAACTTTAGCTGCTGATGTAATTTCTCTAAGCTCAGCCCCCCCTTTCCCAAGATGTTGGTTTACACATTTCTGGACCCAGCACAGCCTAGGTGTCCTTGGACAGCCAACCTAGAGACTCTGTTATGTCTATCTTAGCATGAGAGAGCAGCAGCAGCAGGCTGTAAGACACTTCAGAGTTTTACAGTAGGCAATACAGAATTTAAAAGCTAAACCTCAAGGCATCAGTATAAAGTAAATTTATCGTTAACAGAGTCAGAGGAGGATAATGAGAAGTAAAATAAGCCTTTAAAACACCTTTTACCCCCCAGCCCCTCTCTCCTTCCCATCGACAGTGCAGGGGGACAGGGCATGGGGGTTTTGGTCAGTTCATTACCCAAGATTTTCTCAGTTCATTCAGGGAGAGGAGTCTTTTCTTTGTTATGCTGTGAATCCTTCCCATGGGCAAACAATCTTCCCAAAACTGCTGTGTTGTGGTCACTCATTCAATGGGGTGCAATCTTTTAAGCATAGGCTGCTCTAGTTCGGAAGCAAGGGCCCTCTTTCTCTATCTCTGGAAGCAGGGGCCCTCTCTGTTCAGGTCTCCCATTGGATTACAGCTTTCTCTGGCATCCCCCCACTACAGCATGTGCACCTTTCCCACAGGCTGCAGGTGGATCTCTGCATCCCCCGTGGACTTCATGGATTACAGGGGGACTGTTTGTTTCACCATCATCCTCACCACGAATTGCATAGGCATTTCGACTCCCACGTTTGGAGCACCTCCTCCCCCTCTCTTCTCACTGACCTTGGTGCCGCCATGTTGTCCTTCTCTACATGTTCTCACTTCCTCCTCTTTCTCTGACTAGAAGAAAAATTGCTGCTTGTAGGTATCCTTGTCAACAAGTTTCATTACTTCAAAGATTCTTGCAGCATCTCACAGCGCCGAGAGGTTGATTTCATCTGGGCTTTGCGTCAGGGAATCAATTGCCATGTTTCTGCTGCCAGCCACGTGGCCCCCGCTGCCACCGCGGCGCTGGCACTATTTAATGCCTCTCTTCATGCGGGGCACTGAGAAGGAGAAGATGCCTGCCCTTCTGCCTGTGGCACGGCTGCTAGGGGCAGCCAGGCAGGCAAAGTTCGCCACAGGCCACACCAAAATGGCAGCAACAGCAGCGGTGTATCTGCTGTGGGTTGCGCCAAGATGCTCCAGCAGTGGTTTTCATACCTCGGAAAACTGCCACTGCGCCGTTTTGGTTGCCTTCTTAAATATGTCATCTCAGAGGCATTACCAACCTCTCTAATTGGGCCAGCAGCATGTCCATCTTAAGAGCCATCAGAGATTGGCTCTGCTCAACATGATGGAAGCTTTCAGCAGCTTCTCACAGAAGCCACTTCTGTGGCCCTCCCCCGCTACTAGAAACTAGGCCATGCCCAAATCAGCACACCCCTTTTTTATTCCCTTTTTGAAGCAGCTTCCCATTGGACTTTGGCTGCTGGAAAATGACTTAAATCCACAGCTTGTGTTTTATTTGCAAGCCAGTAAGAGTTCTGAGTAATGAGAGGTTGTATTTTATGATTAACATCTGCATAGATTAAACCTTGCTCAACAAACCCTTTCCTAGCCTCTGTTTTTATTAATGTATCCGAGTTCTTGTTTTAATCCCTTGGCATTCTTGACAGACTTGGTTACGAGTCAAAGGCTGTAATGAAACAGGTGAGAAGAGTGACTTTACACAAGATTTACCTGCAGAGATGAGATGTGAAATGAGACACCTGTACAGTGCTGTGTGGTGCCCAGGTTTCTCCTAGGCCTGGTTGCTTTGCAAATTTTTTGCCAGATACCTGTATTATATCATGACTACAGGGCATCTACACACTGCTGGAGACGTGATACACGTCAGTTTGTTACCAAACCAGAGAGGAAAAAGAACACAAGAACTGCTCATTTTTGCTCAGCTTCGATGTGGATCTCCACCTGATCCAAAGCAAGACTGAGCTCTTTTCTTGGGAGTCACTGAATTCCCATGATTTTAAATGAAAGGGAATGAATGAAGTCCCTGAAGAAATGACTTTCAGAACTGTGTGTTGTTTGTTCAGATGAAGTGGATTAGACAAGATGATTCCTTTCCTCATTGGCACTCTTGGTAGTCACAACTTCAGTCCTTCATGACTAGTTCCTGACAAACAAGCCCTAAATGACTTAAACTCAGCTCGAAGCTCTCTAGGATGAGCTTTTTCCAAGGAGTGTAGATGAATGGAGGATGAAGCACAACATTTTTATCCTATATGGTAGTTTGAGGCAGAGGCTGACTGAAAATTTCATTCTAGCTACGATCTGTCCCATTTTTTTTTAGGTCACAAGACTTTTAATTCCTTTTTATGGGGAATTTAAAGGGGAAGGCCATAAACATGAGCTATTAGATAAACATAAGATTTTGGCAGCCACACTCCAGATTAGATTTGTGGATTTTTTTAAACTTTTTTTTTTAATTTCAAATAATTTTTCAAAGACTTTGTTTGGATACACTCATCTACGGGATTTTTTTTCCCCTATATAAGCTGTACCTATTAAAATGGAAAATTTTTTTTGTTGCTTCTCAACTGAAGAAAAGGATGTTTTCTTTATTGGCAATTGTTACCAAACTTAAGCTGTGAACTTCCCTGCTCCAGTGATCCTGGGATTTTTAGCAGAGCCCCTGTTTTGACTCATGCAGCCTCCATGTGTTCTGATATGGACATTTGATCACAGGGAGCTCTGAAATACGTCATGAGATTTTGTAACTGCTTTACATAAAGAAATGTCAGCTGACATTTTATCTGCTTTTGGTCACCGGCTGCAACTAACATTAAGGTAATTGCTTCTGCTCTGCCATTTTTAGTAGCATTGTATATCAAAATGCTATTTTTCTGTGGGAAACCTGCACAGAAAAGCCTCCTGAGAAAGATTTCCAAATACTTTGCTCCTCAATGCAGATGGTGGAATTTTCTTTTAGCAACTTCCTGCTTAACTTCTAGGGAAATCTGTCATCCAGCCTCACGCTCTTTTGTTGTGCAAATACAATCATCTGGAATTTTCCTTTGCTTCCAGCACATGGACATTAAACTGGATAAGGGAAACTGAAGTAGGTTTTGCTGAGTGAAAAATTGTTTCAGTGTAATGCTTTCTTACATAAAACACACCTTTGGGTACTAAAGTTTATTTAGCTTTATTCATTAACCCCTTTTTTCATTCACTTTAAAGAAAGGAAACATTACTTCTGCAAATAAGAATTTTTTTTTCCACGAGAGCATTTACCAGATCAGTTTACAACAGTGCAAAACCTGCTGTTCCACCCACTAAGCTCTGCTCTGCAGGGTTTTGTAAGGTTGTCTGTGAATTCATGGTTTCATGGAATCACAGAATCCCAGAATGGTTTGGGCTGGGAGGGACCTTAAAGCCCATCCAGTGCCACCCCCTGCCATGGGCAGGGACATTTCCACTAGCCCAGGTGGCTCCAAGCCCTGTCCAGCCTGGCCTTGGACACTTCCAGAGATGGGGCAGCCACAGCTTCACTGGGCACCCTGTGCCAGGGCCTCCCCACCCTCACAGGGAACAATTCCTTCCCAATATCCCGTCTATCCCTACCCTCTGGCAGTGGGAAGCCATTCCACGTGTCCTGTCCCTCCATCCCTTGTCCCAAGTCCCACTCCAGCTCTCCTGGAGCCCCTTTAGGCATTGGAAGGGGCTCCAAGATCTCCCCAGAGCAATGACATCCAGTGCTTTGAGAAGAGGGAAGCTCCACTCTGCAGCTCCTTGTTATGACCCTTCCCTCGGTGCCCACAGGGAAGGTGCCACCAAGGTACCCCTGGGCTCCTCCCTGGGGCCTAGAGGGGATTCAAATATTGATACTGAGACACTGAGTTCCTTAAAACTGGCTTGAGCTCTTCCCAGCTGGAGGCTGGAGGAGTCATCTCGTGTCAGCCAGAGAAGAATGTTCCATGACACAGCGCCTGTGGCAGCCTTTGGGATGGACAGTGCCCACATAAATTATGGCTGTGGCTTGCACCAGGGTGGGGAGGCTCCTGGAGCACGCTCTGCCCACTGCAGTATACCCAGACTCCCAAGGCTCCTTTCTACTCATCTTCATGTCCAGAATTAATTCAGGACTGTTTTCCAATGGCTTGTCACTTTGCCACACCTCCAGTATACCCTTACAATTTAAAAAAAAAAATAGGAAGGAATTAAGAAATAAAAGGGATGAAATGATATTGAATGAGCTGGTTGCTGGTGAGGGAAAAGGACTCAGTGACCAGATTAAAACTGTGCCCCATGATCCTTTTCTATAACAGGCCTCTAGAAATTCAATTTGTAGTTACCAGTGGGAATTGGAAACACTTGAAGAAATACTGTGAGTTAAACTACTCAGGTCAGAACAAGATGAAGACAATGTACATCTCAGAAGAGACAAACTGGAGAAATTCCTGCTTTCTTCAAAGTGAAATTAGATGATTGGGAAGGAGACATCACATCATATTGTGTCTTGCCAAGACATATGACTCTAAGCAAAGGCAAATCATCTGGAAATTGTTCAAATGCTTTTCTGCTTTTTGAGACGGCCAATTATGCAATGGCATAAAAACCTGGCTGGCTCGCTGGGCTTAAAATCCAGCCTCCGAGGCAAACTGTGCCCTGGAGATGCTCATCAGGAGATAAAGCCTCGCTGGTTTTGATTCCTCTCCCTAGAATATGCAGTTAGGGAAAACGTGTAATGAGCAAAATTACAGAAATAGAAAATAATTAAGGAGCTACAAGCCCTGCAGTGGCTGTAAGAGATCAGATCCATAGCCCAGAGAGTTTATATCTGCCAGGAAAAACATCCCATGTCTCTTTTTGGTGCTGGAGCTGTGTCAGTCATCCCTCTTCGGGAACACCATCCGCTTATCATTTCCGTTTGGATGTCTTGGGGAACCTGAAGCCAGCCAGGTGCACCTTGTGCCTGCAGGAGCAGCCCTTTGCAAAGACCAGAACTGGGTTTCACAGGATCCTTAAGGCTGAAAAAGACCTTGGAGACCGTCAAATCCAACCATGATTCCCAAGAGGATGTGTTCTCACACAAGTGTGTTTGTTCCAGGAACTGAAGTGTCGAGGTTAGGGACTAACTCTCGTCTAGCTGAATTACTAGTTGTACAAGTAAAGTGTGTGAATTTATGGTTCTAATTATTATTCTCCACAGAACTCATCCTATATAATGAATTTTGGTGGTGTTTCTTTGTGGAGCAGTTGTAAATTTGGTTTAATATCGATGTGACTCTCTTCCACTATTTTTCTGTTTAACCAGAGGCGGTCCTAACTATACTTTGGGATTTATTTCTCATCGTGACCCCCAGTGTAGAGATGATAAATCATAGAAGCCCAACAGAAAACAATCAGCTTGTCTGGTTCAGTGGTTTCCAGCAGCTGTGGAAACTCTGTGCTGGTGCCTCTCTGTGTGCTGCTTGGAGGGAGTTCATTAAGTAAATGAGGGCTTTGCAGCATTCTGGTGGTGTGTGTTATTTTGGGGTTTCATTTCAGATGGCATTCTTCCACGGATTGTTTTGGAGAGAGTTGCCAGCAACCTGGGGCCAGTGGGCCAGAGGCCAGGTTTGGGTGGAAATAGCAGGGTTTATGTCACCAGCTGCCTCTGTCTGGGCAGCTAATTTTGGGCTGGTGCTTCTTTGAGGCATCGGCAGTTCCTGCCTGCGACTGGTTCCAGCCGTCACAGAGGCTGTCCCAGCCTTGGGACAGGCCTTCAGTGGTGCCCAGGCCAGCAGCTGGTGGCAGGGCTGGTGGGAATCACCATTCCCTGCTGTTCCAGGGAGCATTTCTGTGCCTGCAGCTCCATAAGGGGTCCAGCTCTTCCCGGGGAAAGAACACCTGACTCCGTGCAGTGCCTGTGCTTCCTCTTGACTCAGTTTCTGTGGGAACGGCCAGAGCTGCCATGCAAATAGCTCCCCGTGGCTCCTCTCACCACAAACACACTCCACCCTCTCTCCTGGACTCCATGAACTGGGACGATCCAGGGTCAGGCCCGTGTGGGGTGGCTGGGAATGGAATTGTGGATCTGGCAAGAGAGACCTCGTGAACTTCCACTGGCTGAACTTGTGTGAAAGGCTGGAGCTCCTGCCCAGATCCGTCAAATCTGGATCGTTCCACACAGAATCATTCTGAATTAGCTCCTGGGGATTTTAAATGTTTATAGACTTTCCGGAGGGTAGGAAAGAGGGGAAATATTTACCTGTAGAACACTTCTGTTATAGTTGAGCAGTAGGAATGCTGGGCCCCTTGCCCAAGGCTTCTTGCTCCCTGCTCTGTAGCACTAATGAATGTAAATGAGTAAAGGCAGGACTGTGAGCAATGCTGAGTGGGGGAAAAAGCCCCCAGGAAATGCAGAGCACAGCAGGAATCACCAGGCAACCAGGTTACATCCTTTTCTGTGTGCTGCATCCACTGGGCATGCAATATTTTCATATCAGGTGATTTGTTACCTACTCCCAAACAAGTCTCTGCAGCCCCATGGAGACTTCCATTGCAATGATTTGGACGCTCTACTTATCCTTGGGCTGGAATATTTTAGTGATTGCCAATTACCTGGAAGTCCTCCTCAGCGCAAAGCAGTGCAAGATCAGTGTGACATAAAGAACTTATGCACAGCATCAGAATCTGGACAGTTAAAATGCTCATGGTGGACAGGAATGAGACAAGCCTATCTGCAGAACTCCTCAGATCCAATGGTTTCATACACTGCTGGGTAACACTTATCTGACTTGGAACCACTTCCTACGCAAAAAACCCTACACGACTTCAGGCTTGCAGTCATCAAAAATTGTGCTGATTGAGGTAACGTTTCATTCCATACCCTAAGGCTGTTTGGATTTCATCCAAGTGAACATTTCAAAACATCCCCTTCCCAGGTGTTCTGATTCCAACTCAATTAGGAGAGTGATTTTAATTTTACTCTTTCTCGGCTGTTACTTTTTTGCTCTGATGCTTAACCAAAATATTAATAAAGTCTTCACCTCCCATGCATTAAAAACTGGCTTTTCCACCTGATGTAGCTCTGTCCTTATCTTAAGGTGAATCTTTTTCTCTTACTTTGAATTTTACATTTGATATAGCCATTTTTAACCTTCTTTTTAGATTACCAGTATGTGGAATAAGTCCTGATTTTGGGATGGAGTGCTCGTCCCTGAGCTCTAATCCCTGTTGTGCCTGGGGTCAGGCATTCATGAACAGGAGCACTGCTAGAGAACATGTCTTTAAATACAGTCATCCCTGGCATATCCATATCCATTTCCAGGTCTGGAATAGCATATTTGAAGCTTGTAGCAAACAATGTATTCCAAATTTACATAATTTTTGTTTATAATACAATGTTTTTTCCAAATATATGCAAAGTGCTTTGTTTTGACAAGAGCTGAAATTATTTTAGTCCAGCCTGGTAAAGGGACCTACTGCTCTGCCCTTCCCATGCTCCTGGGGTGGATTAGAAGTGTGGCTGCCTAGAGAGGTTTTAGAATCACAGAATCATTCAGGTTGGAAAAGACCTCCAGGATCATCCAGTCCAACCTGTGACTGATCACCAGAGCTAGACCAGAGCACTCAGCCCAACAAGCCCTTGTCAGCCAGGCCAGAGCCCTGAGTGCCACATCCAGGCTTTCCTTGAACACCTCCAGGGATGGGGACTGGGCAGCCCCTTCCAGAGCCTGTCCACCCACAATTTTGAGTTTGTAAACCTGCTGGGTACTGCGGCTAAGGGGAGATGCATATAAAAACCTCTGGGGAAAAAAAAGGGAAAAAAACTATATTCAAAACTGGAAGGTAATTATTAACATGAAGGTAACCAATGCTAACAGAAATAAATAGTTTGTTTAGTTACTGAATAAAGTGCCACTAGGCAAATGAGATGACAAATTTGAATTGACGTGCATCCTAAAATAATCCATACAAATTTTGCAGGAGCGATAGCCACTGCTGTCGTTCTTTGAGGTCACACCTCCTCCTTTTGTCCATATGACGTAACGTGGGCTGGGAGCTGTGTGAGCCTTGTTTGCCTTCCTGCTACAGGAGCTGTTCAGCTCCCTGAGGTTTTCAGACACCCCTGAAACCTCCTGAGAAGTTTACGGGGGATTACAGGGAGCTGCAAGCCCTGGAACACCAGGACATCCCTGTGTCACTGGGATCGTGTGTTCAGCTCAGAGACTGGATTTAAGGAATTACAGGCACGGCTAGGTGATCATTTTTGGCTTGATGTTGTTCTTTTGTTTGACCAGAGAATAAAGGTGAAAACTTAGCAAAACCAAAAATGATCCTCTATCTTTAGGTTCTCACTCCCATTGTCTTCCCACTTCGTTATCAAAAAGGAAATTCATTGGTTTTCAAAATATTTACCAACTGAAAATGCCCAGCAAGTTGCTCTCAGCTGGGTGTGGACACACATATGATTCAGTCTATTTTTAGAATCCCAGAATCCCAGAATGATTGGGGTTGGAAAAGACTATAAAGCCCATCCAGTTCTACCCCCTGCCCCTTCCACTATCCCAGGTTGCTCCAAGCCCCATTCAGCCTGGCCTTGGACACTTCCAGGGATGGGGAGTCCACAACATTTTCCTGATGTTGGTGAGAGCGTGCAAGCCATGGATAGTGATGTACATTACGTGCCCTGTTCTATCCTCTCTCCTTGGCTCTGACCTCAGCATTCTCCTGGCCAGGTTTCCAGTATTTATATTTTATGAACTTTACTAGATAAATATGTGTAAGGCATAATAAAGTTTATTTAAACACAGAAATTTGTAAATAAGAAAAAAAATATTAAACAGATCAACATTTTGGGAAGAGAACACAAAATTTATCCACACAGGTGGTGAAACAGTGACTCTTTTTGGGCTGTCTCCTTACAACTTTAAAAATGGGAAAGGTGGAGCCAAAATAAGTTTGGGCTTATGAAGGATTTTGATTTAATCCTGTCTGGTGAATATCTACGTTGTAAGTGCCACAACCTTGTGGCCATCCTTTAATGCACAGAATTATGGTGAGGAAAAGTGGACTCTGATGAACTCAGTTCTGAAGAGCCACACATCTCTTTAAGGGTGAAAAAATAAGAGTGAATACAAGTGGGACCCTACTGGGAAAGCTTTAGGAATGGCTGAACATGGAAGGAGTTGAATGGGAGGTTGTTGGGGGTTTAAGCTGCTGACCCAAGCCCCAGAACGAAAATCATTCAGGTATGTGCATTGTGTCACAGATTTCCTGGGATGCTTCTGCTGCTGCTCCAACACATGACCCGCCTCTTTCAGAGAAGGTGAGGACCCATCTATGTATTGCCAGACACCAACCACAGATATTTCTGTTCTCCCTTAGGCTCAGAGATAAATTGCTTAAGGAGATGTGTATTCTTAAGAGCAAACCCATTGCTGTCTTCGCTATTAATGGCATTATGGATCATATGAATGTTCTCAAATCTTCCCCTAATCCCAGTCTCAAAGCTTCTGTATTTGAGACCGAGTTTCTCACTCTTCTGACAGAACACGGGGGCAATATAGGGTTTTATTTAAAAGAAAGCATAGTATTAGGAAGTGAGTAATTAGTTGGTTTGGATGTTTCTACTTTGTCACAAATTTCCATGTTTACCCTTTTATGCGAGGCACTGTGTTATCACCTTAAGCTTTATCCAAGATATCCCTGGAGAAATAAACAAATGAACTAGCTCTTCCAGAGCTGAAAGAGGAAGGGTGACTTTGAGATTAAAATTAGGCTTTTGCTGTTAGCTTCGTGTGCAGCCTGGTGAGAACTGTTCAGGTTTCTGTGCCAAACCCCCAAGTATAAGAGCAGAGGAACAGGACTGGTTTGTCACCTCTGCCTTGTCCCCTGGGCAGGGGCACACTTCGGAGTTCTTACCAAATTCACCACACCTGGGATGCCGGGGCAGTGGGAGCCTGTGTCACAAAGTGCAGATAATCTCACCGACAGCATGGATTGAGGGTTGTGACTGCAAGCTCTGGTTACCAGGTGTGATCTGAGCTCATTGGATTGGCCCTCCCTCTGCATTTCAATTAAGAGAAATTTTCAGGTCACTCTGCGTGTGAGGAGGGGTTTGCAAGCAAGTTGTCTTTTACCTGTGGAAATACTGTACTCATGTTTGTTCTGGTACATCGATGCTCAGCCCCAGCTTATTGGCTTCCCAGACATGAATACATGATACCCTCCTTCCAGGATGACTCTTGCCCATGTGCTCTCAGCTGCTTGGCATGTTGTTGGCTGAGTATGACCTCAATTTTCTCAAAGCCAGCCTACTTCCAGCTGAAGTTTTAGAATCCTGATCCTGTTTATTGATCCCTAACCATCCACCTAATGTCTCCCTCCGAGCAAATGTTTTGGCTGTATCTTGTGCCTCTTTTAGCAAAAACCACCACACAGTGGCATTTGTGTCTTAGGTTTGTGCCTGTCACTATCCAAAACATCAAATTTCCCAGTCCTTCCAGCAAGCAGAGACACAGGATTGGCTGAGCAGGATCACATCTGTGAGCTGTCAACATAAATCAGCAGATAAAGCATCTGAGAAGAGAAGAGAATTAGAGCTGATGACCCAGTCAAGTTAGAGGGAAGAGCTGCACAGGTCCTCTGAAAATACCCAAGAATTGCAGCTTTTGGTGAACATTAGCAAGGTGAAATTAAATCTGGACTCAACAAGGATGCAGGAATATCTTTGCTGTACAGAAGGTCATCTGGCTGCCAGAGAGTGATGAGCATCCTGATGGAAAGCATCATTCCTAATCTTCCAGCTTTCTTGGCAGCAATTTTTACCTTAAGGGTGGAGAGGTCCTGGCACAGGGTGCCCAGAGAATCTGTGGCTGCCCCTGGATCCCTGGAAGTGTCCAAGGCCAGGCTGGATGGGGCTTGGAGCACTCTGGGCTAGTGGAAGGTGTCCCTGCCCATGGCAGGGAGTGGAACGGGATGGGCTTTAAGGTCCCTTTCAACCCAAACCATTCTGGGATTCTGTGAATTTGTTAAACTTGAGCATTTCCAGTTGTATAGGGGAAACCTCAGCTGGTGAGTATTTCTCCTTTGGTATCTTTTGCCTTTCTTGATTGCCAGTAATGGATATTATCCACTGTGATGCAGGCTGTGTTTGCCTTGCTTTTTGTGCCTGTTTGTGGCTCATACCATCCTGGACAGATACATTTATGTAGATACAGAGTGTGTGGGGGTATATCTACATATGTGGCTCATCCAGCCACATAAACCTGTATTTACAGGGTTTTCTGAGAGCCCGCTGTGAACAATTTATTTGATGTGTTTGAAGCTCTGTACTTAATTCCAATCTAACTGAGAAATCTATAGCATGTGCTTTTGGAGAGGTCTGGCTGTACATAAAATGTAGATAAAATCTTACTTAACCACTGTAGGAACTTGCAGTCAACTTGATTTAGACGATTATTTCAAGCCCCTAACCCAAATGGATGACATGGATACAGAAGCTTTGTGTGGTGCTGATGAGTTCAGAATTTCACCATGCTCTGTGCACCCCATTTGCACCAGGGGCCCCTTGCACTCAAAGATAAAATTAACCATGGCAGATGGAATTCCTGGTCTTCCTTCTCATTCTTTGTTCCTGCATTCCCATCCAATCACTTCAGGCTGTGGATGGGGAAAAGGCACAGATATTTCTCTAATTCGGGAAGGGAGGTGAAGACTATTTGTGTGCCAGGCACAATCCAAGGCTTGCATAACTGCAGGAAAAACACTGAGTTGTTCTGGCACTGTCAGAGTTGGCATGGAGGAGGAGCAGAGTCCTTTGCTAGAACAAACAGTTCCCAAGTCAGCCTCAGTGCAGGGATCTCCTCCTTGGGATCCTTTCAGTTCTGTGGAGCTTTTACCACTGTGCTGAGTTTAAACTGGAAATAGTTTCCATCAGGGAAGGAGCAGTTAGTTTCTTCTACTTAATCTTTCCTTGCTAATGGCCCTCTGTGTCTGCTGGACTACTTGGGATTTTCTGAGCACTGTTAACCTGGTTTTATGACCTGAGCTCAGTTAGAACTGCAAGCACTGGGACGTTCACCAGTGTTAGAATTACTGCTCAGTTCTTAGAAACAATAAAGCATCTGGATGTTTTACACTGAAGAATAAAAATTTCAAAAAGAAAAGGTCTGGATCCAAGACATGCTTTTAAGACTTCAGAAGTGAATCAAACTTTCAAAACTTCAGGCTTTTTGTTCAAGCTAGGGCTAAAACCGACTCTTTATTCCCAGTAATATGCCTCCTTCAAAATTGCAACATCCCTTCCTAGCAGAGTTTTACAAAACTACTGGCTGAAGGGATGACAGCTTAGTATGAAGCAGAGTTTGAGTGAAGCATTGTTGAGTGAAAAGAGAGAAAAATGCAATTCTGCCCTCTTAAGTGCAAAACTCCTTGAAATTTCCAGCAGGCTGATAATGGGTTGAACAGTAAATCAGTAAAAGTGGTAAATCAAAGATGTTCAATAATGATGGTTTCTTTACAGAAGTAACTTCCCAGTTATTAGGAATTTAACCCAGTATGATTTTGAGGTTGGTCTGGTCCTGTACCAGAGTGGGATGAAATGGGTTTTAGTGCAATTCCACCTAGATCCTGTCATTCCCTTCTGAGCAGAGAAGAGCTGGAAGAAGTTCAGACCCAGAAATAAACCAGGTAAGTGCCTGGAAGGCTGGAGTTCTGAGAGGGTAATAAAGTAGGTAAATATACAGCATAACTTGGCTCCATGACAGTTCACCTTCTATGGACATACTGGACGGGGAAAGAAGAGTTTCAGGTGTCTTTAAAAATAGCTGACAAAGTAATGGAGCAAAAATTCATCTGGATACAGGGGAGGGAATCCTTAGAAAATAATGTCTTGCAGATCATCCCATTCTCTGTCTGGGAAGTGATAGAAACATCAGAGGGTGCTGAGCAGCACATGAGGAATGGGGAGGGGGTGGCCTGGTAGCAAGAAGCAAAGCAGGCACAAACTGCTTTGTGAGAGGCAGGAGAGAGAGGGGAGAAAACTCTGTCGTGTTCTCTCTTCCTTGCAGCCATGCTGGGCCAGTCCCCCCAGTGCTGTGCTGGGAGTGGCTGCTGGAGGACAGCATCCTGCCGAGCAGCCGGGGCTGTTCCGTGTGCCAGAGCCTCTCCAAGCACAGCTGCTCTGAGGGTTTTATCTCAGCGCCTGAGAATCCCTCCAGCCCTGCCTGGAACACACATTCCATCCCAATGACAGTGGGATTTTAGGTAGCAGGACACACTTTTAATTGCCCTTTCTCACGTGGTTGGTAGGAGAGAGCTGTGATATGAGAGCCTGAGTTCAGGGCTGTCCTGGGAGCAGAGGGGATGTGTCCATCCAGAGTAGCCAGAGCAAGGAATGTGCATTGCCTACAGTGACACCAACTAACTGCAGAGCCAGTCCCCGACAGGAGCCAGGCTGGGAGAGCTGGGGGTGTTCACCTGGAGAAAAGAAGCTCCCAAAGGGGCTCCAGGAGAGCTGGGAGGGGGACTTGGGACAAGGGATGGAGGGACAGGACACATGGAATGGCTTCCCACTGCCAGAGGGCAGGGTTAGATGGGATATTGGGGAGAAATCCTTCTCTGTGAGGGTGGGGAGGCTCTGGCACAGGGTGCCCAGAGAAGCTGTGCCTGCCCCATCTCTGGAAGCGTCCAAGGCCAGGTTGGACAGGGCTTGGAGCAACCTGGGCTTGTGGAAGGTGTCCCTGCCCATGGCAGGGGGTAGAACAGGATGAACTTTTAGACTCCTTCCAAGCCAAACCATTCCATGAGTCTGTATATTCCATAAATGATAGCATTCTGTGTCTATTCTTTACTGATGGGTGATATTACTAAAGGGACAACAGAAATCAGAAGCCTTGAGAACCAAACTGGAAAGGTGGAGTATGGGTGGAAAAGGCTTCTGGCAGAAAGACTTGTTTGGTGACCTTTACCCCTCAGTACTGTTATAATAAATCCTAAGGAAACTTGTAGGAAATTGGATGTTTGTAGCAAGTAATGGCCTGGAAGAGCAGCCTGCAGCCTTAGGCAAAGCTGAAAACCAAAGACGTAGCAAATTAATCATTAAGCACAGTAATGGTTTGTTTTCAACAGTTCATTATAAGAAATGAAGTTTTTTATTGTCAGGTACTCAGGCTTTAGGATTTTCTCCTGGTTAGGCTTAGGATGGTTTACACATAGAGAATGCAGAAGGGATTTGTCTTGGAAAAATGCGTGTGTGAACAGGAGAATTAATTCCCCTGATGGAAATGATCCCACAGGATTCAGAACAAATAGAGAAGGTGGCCATTTGTGACCCATTTCAGACCAGCCTTTAAGCAAATAATTAAAATTAAGCATATGTTTATATTTCTTTGACCTCAGTGGGACTTCAACAGGGCTTAAGTGATGTCCTGACTAGAGAAGCTTCCATCACCTCATAGTTCTGCTGATTTAACCCTGGAGTGAAACAGAAGTCCTTAAAGCCTCCACGCATTTTTATGCGGTGTTCAATCCCACTGGCAAATGTGTGCACAACAGAACAAAAATGTAGTGCCGAGTCATATTCAGAACCAGAGCTGGCTGCAGGATTGATGGCAAGGTTTTACACAGCTTTGGCACAGTTTGTCTCCACAGGAAGCTTTGTTTGGGGATGTACAGGGAGAGGTCTCATTAGGGAAAAGGCAGCAGGGAGTATTTTCACATTCATCGAAGGAGATAGCATCCTCCCACATGGAAAGGGAAGAGGTGGCCAGCGAGGAAACAAGGGTTTGTTCTGATAAGCACAGTGCTGGAATAAGCTCTGTGTGCTTGGCCTCGAATGAGAGGGGCTGCTGATGTAAACTGTGCTGAACGTGCTGTCAGGGCTGGTTTGCCGTGGCTGCTTGCTGAGGTCTGGGTGTTGACAACACTTGGTGAATGCTGGTGATGGTTTATGTTACTTCTGTGTTTAAAAAAACAGGCAAGCAGAGCAAAAGGAGAAAGGTCGGGGTCTGCAGGCCCAGGAATGGAGGGTGCAGCTCCCAGGAGGTTTAGGGCCCTGCTCTGCAGTCAGTGATGTTTCACCCGGGCAGCTGGGTGGAATTCCCCCAAACAAAAGGTGGAACAAAGAAAAGAGAAATTCTGCAAACATCTCAAGCCCAAGAACTGCTTTGTTCTCCTTATCTTCTGCATCCTGACTATTTCTAACAATTTGCATCATTGAGTCCCTTGTTACCATGATGATTCTTCACCAGGGTCTTTATGAAATTACCAATATTATCTGTGTGCTGTTTTTCTCATGTGTTTCACATTTGCCTGCTCCTGCAAGTGCCACAGGACTGTGTCCTTCTGGCACAGGACTGTGTCCTTCTGGCACTAGCAGGCTGGTTTGTCATACTGAAACATTCTGGTGTCACTTACTGACAAAAATATAGTTTATGCTTCAATCTGTGGGTACTTTTGCTTCAGCTGTTTTGCTTGGCACCTCCACAGGAGTGAGCCCTGTTGGACTCATGGTAAATAGAGAGTTATGTCCCTTCACAGAATTTATTTTGGGAATATCCAGGAATGTAAAGAAGCATGATCATTGAGGAATAAGCCGTTGCACCCATTTAGTCATTAACAAAAAGGATTATGCTCTATCAAATAATAACATCCTCTACTAATTTCTGTATAAGGTTTGTTTTATTTGGCAAATTGCTGTGTATTCTTTTCCAGTAGATAGTGATACTTGTAAGGGGTGAGTAGATAAGGCATGCATCATTGGGTCAGAGAATATCCTGAGTGGGCCCTCAGGGATCATCCAGTCCAACCCCTGGCCCTGCACAGACACCCCAACAATCCCACCCTGTGCATCCCTGGGAGTGTTGTCCAAACACTCCTGGAGCTCTGGCAGCCTCAGGGCCGTGCCCATTCCCTGGGGAGCCTGGGCAGTGCCCAGCACCCTCAGGGGGAAGAACCTTTCCCTGATCTCCAGCCTGACCCTCCTGTTCTGGTGTTCTGCACTCTGATCTTTGGTTCTCCCCCAAGGCAGTGGGTGAGTGAGACAGACCTGGAGTTTAAAGGCAGGATTGTGGAGAGAGGCCCTCCCAGAAGAGAAACTGCTTGTGGGGAAGAAGCCCCCTTATTCACAGAATCATAGGGATCTCCTCAATTTTCTTATGTGATAAAAACCTACCTTATCCTGGAAGGGTCCACTTCATTACTATGAGAGGTAACGAGTAAAACCCTCAAGGCACAACCCATGTTTAGGAATCATCCACCACAGAGATTTTAATTCCTTGGGAATTTACCTGCCTTAGACCCCCCCAGAGCTCTCTGTGCCAGTGTAGAGCATGGAGCTGCAGAACAGGGATCACTGGGCTGGAAGCCTTTTCTTGCCTCATACAGCCTTGAGCAGTAGCACCAGGGATGCCAGGCTGTGGCCAGCAGACCCCAAAGTTTAAGAGAATGAGGGAAGATAGAGGAAAATTACCCAGAGTATTTCTGTAACTCAGCATTGTGCAAAAAGATTGATTGGGATAGTCAGGTCCTGGGATATGAAGTGCACATTTTTCTTGCTGTATTGGAATGCCCAGGTTTGTCTGTAGAGTTGTAAAAAAATCCTTCTGCATGCACCATGTATTTGTCAGCTCGCCTGAGTTGATCTCTGTGTGATGGTGGCTTTGGATATTTCCAGGTTTTACTACTGTTTCTTAACTTCTACTTGCAAAATGATCTGTCAGTTTGTTATTCTGGGGAGAGTGATGGCTTGCTGCTGGGCAGAGTGGTGTGGGTGATGTTTGCTTCATCCTAATGTTTTCCAGCTATTTCTGGGAGCAGATGTCTTTAATCAAAAGGATCCTCCACTTCAGAAATAAATAATGGAAATATTCATCACTGTGTAGAATTGACTGCCAAGGATCAATCTGATAAGGAACAGCAACTCACAGATTCAGCTGTCATTGAGAAATCTTTAGGTTTGCTCTTACTCCAGAGTGCCTTTGACCATTTATAAGATGTAGAAAAGATTTCATAGTTTCTCAGGGAGAGATATGCAAGTCTGTACAATCCCTGTGAAACAGCTGGCTCCTGATTTCCTTGTTTTTATTTGTATATTAAGGCAAACATGTTGCGTTAAACAAAAACCAAGCCAGAAAAAAATACAATTTCCTCATTCTGCAGATTTAAAAAATTGTTCACTTCTCTGTGTATTCTGCAAATTTGGACTCAATTCTTCCCGAAACAGCAGGTTGGGAGATTGTTCCATATAAGACTTACTTTGGTTATTTAATGGTTGGTACCAGACTGAATCAGTACATTGAGGTTCTGCTGCTCTAGAAGTATTTTGAAAATTCAAATTCAGCCTCAGCACACAAAAATATCTTTGTTTCCTGTGACGGAAAAGGACTGAGGGTCCATAACACTTACTGGTTAAAATTGTCCTATTTGAGTTTAACTTGTTTTACAGAGTGTTTCTTTGTGGTTAGGGAACGTTTTTATATGCTTTGCCTTTGTCATAACAATATAATAGATTTAGGGCATTAGGGAATAAGGTTTCCTGATAGTCAAAAACTTTGATGGTATCAAGGAACTTTATGTTAGGACATATTTAAAATAAACCCATCTCTCTGCCTGGTGTAGTGTCTCATATCAGTCTCTGATGTGGGGTTTTCATGTCTAATTTAGTTCATGGATACGAGACAAACAACGTAGAATGAGAATTCGGGAGAATGAGGACAAAATGACCCAAAGAGATGAAGGCAGAGTTTGTCAACAGAAGATGCAAAACTCAGCAAATGCATGTCTCCAGAGCTTCTCATTGGTCTGTCACACCTGGAGTTTTGCACTGCTCCTGGATTTCCATTATAATTTCTGATGTGGAACCGAGTCTCTTGTGGTCACAGCAGAGCTCAGATTGATTTTAGTCAACAGAGAAGCCAAAGAGTAATGGCTGCATGGAAAGAAAAGGAAGGCATTAGAAAGAAATAGCCTCATTTGGGAGAGGAAATGTGCAAGTTACCCTTTAAGTGGAGTGTTGTCTTTGAAGAGCCTGAATGAACCATAAACCCAGCGACCCATGATGTTAATAACACAGTGTGAAGTGAATGTTGATGATGCCATTACTCTCAAAAGGGCAAACAAGGTTGTCCAAACAACACCTTCAGCTATTTAATGGAAATATGTCTCCTCAGAGTATATCTCCAGTATAATTTCTGGGTTCCTTTCAGTTTCCTTGTGATACCTGGGGGAGTTCTTTGCACTTCTTAGGAGTGGGGTTGACTTAATTTCTTTTGGTTTCTGTATTGATCACAAGGTCTTCATTAGTTACTGATATTTAATTTGAATTTCAAACTGAATTCTATTTCTTATAGCTTTTTGTTTGCACTGACTTTTTCTCTAATAATGGTTATAGGACAGAGCTGAGACTTCTGGACCTGTGAGTCCCCACTTCTTCCCAGGGAACATTAAGTTATATCTATAAATATGTGATAGCCACATGATTTTTTCAAGGGGAAATCATGCCCAACTATGCTGGGCATAGTTGTCAGCAAGGTACTGGGCAAGAAGGCAGGTGGGAAATGACAGTGAGGACAACAGATCTTCACAATAATGAGCTCCATGCCATTCATGTTCTTAAAATGTTTGGGTTTTTTTGTCTATTGCCTCTTTTAGTGACTGATTTCTGTTTAGACTGAGGCAACTCTATTTACATCCATAATGTAAGTGGTACCCCTGGATATAATTTAATAAAATCTTGTTTAAAATATCCTAGTGTAAATAGGATCAGTCTCAGTATAAAATTATTCTAATTTGTTGAAAAGTCACAAGTCAAAGTCACATGAAAAGTCAGTTTCCTGTCAAGGAAAGCTGGGAATATCAAGCCCTGGGCAACCTGGTCTGATACCAGAGCTGCCTCTTCTTTGAGCTGGAGGTTGGACAGGAGCCTCCCGAGGTGCCTTCCAGCCAGTTCTCCGGTGATCCTATCATTTTATGAGGCCAGACACCATAGATGCAATAGCAGGCAATTACAGGGACTGACTTCTCCTTTAATATGAAGGTTTCCCCCAACGTGCTGCACTTCAAACACTCGGGATATTTCAGGATTGTGTCTGAAACCTGCTGTTATTTTAGCTCTTTATGTTTGTTTCTGTGAGTGCCATGGGTGACTTGGCCACAGCCCCAGAAAACCACCATGTAGGTGGAAGCAGGGAGAGAAATAAGGGAAGGAATATCAAGGAATCAAGCACGTGATTGAGAACTCCCTTCAGAAGTCCCTTCTGGTGCAATTTTTTCTCATTCTCAGTGGAAACTCCTCCAGAACTATTACTTATTTTTTATGTCATAGGGGAAATATTTCCTTGTGGGAGTGGGGAAGTAAGGGCAGAGGCAAACTGGCTTAGAGGAAATGCCATTTTTCTGCAGCCCTGATATCTCTGATAAATGGTCTTAGAGGAGTAAAGTGGAAATACAGAGTGCATTTACTCTGCCAGATGTCAATGATAGGAGGCACCAACCTGAAAATCCTGATTTAGGCAGGGCCCCAGATAAACCATGTCAGGATATGCAATGGATAAGCAAACGGCTATTTTTCACTAGGAGAAATCTTAATAGCACGTTACAGTCCCCCCCTCATCTCATGGTGTTATAGATAATAATTTTCACCACAGGAGGAGAGATACTTTATCTTGACAAGAGCAAATGTCAGCCTTCCATGGAGCACCTCATGTTTGTGAGCTTGATCAAAGAGGAATTTTTCTCTGATAAGTGGTGAAGTGTCTGGAAGAAAATAGTGAGTTTGTGGGAAGCAGCTGGCAAAATACCCCTCTTTGTTTACTTAATTGCGTGTTTGTCCTGATATTCCCACCCTCCCCTTTCCATGGTTTGCCTGAAGCTGTGCCCTCGAGGGCACACTAAGAGGTCCCCTGTAATTTGGCATGGCTTCCCTTACAGTTCTGCTCCAGAAGAGAGCTCTGTGTGCTCGGTGCCTCTCAGGGCCCTTTTCCACACCCTGTCATTGCCTCGCCGCAGTCCAGGGCTCGTTTCCACTGCGGAGCAGCCGTGGGAAGGGAGGGATGCCGAGGAGGCAGCGCGAGGTCTGGGGGCTCCAGACACACACATGGCACGTAGGATCAGGGACACTGCAGCAGGCACCTCTTAGTGGGCTGAAATAGCCTGAAATTAGAAAAACAAACTTCACGTAAAAGACAATGAAAGAGGTTTCTTAACCCATTCCAAAGTTAGTTGGTGAGGTACCCCACAACATAGGACCTGCGGTGTGTGGGGAAGAATGAGGGATGGGGGAAAGCAGCTGCTAAACTTCCTTTGTCACAGGGGAAAAAAATAAATCATGAAACCCTACCCATAATTTTCTTGAAGAAACAGGATTATGACCAAAAATAATTATACAAAATAACAAGAACAGTCATAATGTATAAAAAAAGCTTTTTATTTCTCCTTGCGTCAACAAGAAGGGAAGAGGGATTTTTGACTTTTAGTTACTCAGCTCCTTATCAGGAGTCTGAGTTGTTTCCTTGATCAGGGAGAAATCGGAGTTTTGATAATCAGAACTACCTCTGGGAGTTCTAATGGAAATACTGGAGTTCCCCTGTTTGCTGGGGGTTGTGTTTATTCCAGCATTTGCTATCTGTAAAACCACAAAAATTATAACCAGAGCCGTTCCCTGGGAATCGTGCTTTGGAGAGATTTAAAATGCCGAGAAAGAGAGTCAGAGATAAATCCTGGGTTTGCAGATGCCCCCTGCTTGGCAGAGTTCAGGGGCAGCTGATCAGGCCTCTGAGCAGCACGTGGCTCCACACAACTCTGCGGCTGGAGCAGGGCTGTGCCAGGGAGAAGGTGGAGCAAGAGGAGCCCCAGGAATGTGGCTCACACCTGCCCTGGGCACTTAGGGTCAACTCAGAGCTCTGGGAACTCTGCTCCTCTTGTGCTCAGCAGGGCATCTCTTGGACACTTCAAATAAGTACATTTGGGGGATTTAGAGCACAGACAAGGGGGTCAGACCCTCAGCCTTGGTGGTCCATCCCCAGTCAAAGGCGAAAGGGTAACTAACTTGATGAGAACAATTTTATTCATGCTTTTATCATCTCTACATGTCTCCAGACCAATACTGAGCTCTTCTGACACATTTCAGAGTCCTTTCCTACCAAGAGACGTGGTGGTCTTCAGACAGTGGTTGACGTGGAAGACAAAAGGACCCAAATAATGGCACCATCGTGGGTTCACTGCATTTTTCTGGTTAATGTTCCTTCAAATGGGCACAATGAGGACGTAGAGGAGGAGGCTGCCACATCAAACAGGAGCTTTCTGAGCTGGCATTCCTAGGCTGGCTTTCTAAACATAAACTCACCCTTCTTTGTGACAGCCCTTACAGGGTAGCACTACCCTGCTTTTTTCCCTCACAAATGAGACTGACCACTGGGTCATCAGTAGTGGCCAGAGTGGCTCAGCCCCTCAGTGCATCACAGCAGGGGACCAGTAAGATGATGGAGGAAATGAGGTTTCTGGCTTGCTTTGTGCCAAGGAGTGGCTTGCTGTCCTCTAATTGTGGCTACTGCTTTGCCAGACACTGAGGAACGTGGTTAATATGATCTGAATGCCACCTACATGCCCCTCACTTGTGGAACAGTATCCTTTGGTTTGCTGTACTTTGAGGAGGTCTCGGTTGAGTCATTTAAGCCTTTTCTTCCCCCCTTTATCTTTGCTTTTTTATGACCACATTTTTCAAAGAAGTGAGTTCCAATTTAGGCACTGAGTTTGTGCAAAGCCCCAGTGTAAAAATGGGTCTTTGGAAAGAGCTTGACGTCAATGTTGAAGTGAAACTCAGTCTCGTCTTTTGGTGTGTCTGGAGTAGAACTGGTGTTTTTGAGAGGTGTCATGATGAGAGTGCAGGTTATGGGTGAGCAGCAGCTGAGGTTTGAGCCTGTCAGATTCTCCCACTGACTCACTGTGAAGTCCAAAAGCCCAGGTGGGAAATACCTTTCTGGGTGTTAATCAAAGGATCATAGAATCATGCAATAGTTTGGGTTGGAAGAGACCCTTGAAGCCCATCCAGTGCCACCCCCTGCCATGGGCAGGGACACCTTCCATGAGCCCAGGTTGCTCCAAGCCCCATCCAGCCTGGCCTTGGACACTTCCAGGGATCCAGGGGCAGCCACAGCTTCTCTGGGCACCCTGTGCCAGGGCCTCCCCCCCCCCACAGGGAACAATTCCTTCTTAATCTAAACCTGCCCTCCTTCATCTTAAGGCCATTCCCCCTTGAGCAGGAAATGATGCAGCAAATAATACAATTTAGACATATATTTCAGTGTATTTCAAAACACCTCAATTTTAAGTCCATTAAAGGAAAACAGAAAAAATGTGAATGAATGGAAGGGAAGGGAATTTTACGGTCTTTAATCATCACAAAAGGCAAAAGTGATAGAATTAATAGTGACTCGAAATTCCACTTTTTAGATGGAAGTGTAAACGTGGACCAAAGGGAACTGAGGGATCAAGCAACACCTTGGTGGACCTAGCCGAGGTTCACAGGGCACAGTCACTGCTGTTTCAACACCCATCCTTTTAAAACCAAGAGTCTGTAAGTGAAAGTGTTACCCCTGCAAATGTTCGCGAGGTACTTGCAGAGAATGAAAGGTGAACCAAACCTGCTGAATCAAACACCTTGCAGAAGGCATATTCCTACAGGAACACCCGCCGCCGCCGCGACAGCGAGGATTTTTTAAAGCAAGGGATATTTTAATGCAAATTCCATTTATTTGATTACTATCTTCTTCCACATCAGTCGCTCGCTCCGGCTCCGGCCGAGCACTGCCCGCCCGTCCCTCTCCCTACGGCAGCGCCCGGGGCTCCTCCGTCCCCTCGGCCCGGTCACCACAGCGCCCGGAGGGACGGACCCACCGCAGCCCCGCCGCTGTCCCCTCTCACAGCCGCTGTCCCCCTCAGACCCCCTGTTCCCTCACACAGCCGCTGTCCCCTCTCACAGCCGCTGTCCCCCTCAGACCCCCTGTTCCCTCACACAGCCGCTGTCCCACTCACACCCGCTCCTCCCCCTCACAGCCCCTGTTCCCTCACACAGCCGCTGTCCCCTCTCACAGCCGCTGTCCCACTCACACCCGCTGTTCCNTTCCCTCACACAGCCCCTGTTCCCCCTCACGCTCCCTGTCCCCCACCAACCCAGGCCGGCTCCTGGATCCTCCTTAAGAGGCGGTGGCGGCGCGGGCCCCTCCNGGAGCCGCCCCCGCGGCGGGACAGGACGGGCCGGGCTGGGACCGGCGGAGCCCCCGCGGGGAACGGTCCCTGCGCGAACACCCTCGGCCGCCCCCGCCCCGCTCGCTCCGCGGCGAGGGCTCGTAGAGGTACGGGGGAGGCAGTGAGAGGGAAGCGGGGTGGGAGCGGGACGGCGAGGTCCGTGCACAGGTCCCGCAGCTGCATCCCCAGCCGGGGCGGGGGTGCGTGCCCGACCCCTGTCCCCGCGGCTGGCACCGGCACGAGCACCGGCGGTGAAGCAATCGGCCGTGGGAGCTGTGGGGAAGTGCGGCAGGGCGGCTGCAGAGGGAACATTTCGCAAAATGCCTGCGAAACCAGCTTTTCTTTTGGGTCTGATGTGAGAAATGCCCCTAAGAGTTCCTGGTCACAGCCTTTAGCAGGTTTCTGTTCGCTTACATTGGTGTGATCGCGGACCAAAATCACGGAATGGTTTGAGTTGGAAGGGAACTTAAAGCCCATCCAGTCCCACCTACTACCATGTGTAGGGACACCTTCCACTGTCCCACGTTGCTCCAAGCCCCGTCCAACCTGGCCTGGAACACCCTGGTTTTCATGGGGTTCCTTGTGCTTCTTTGGGACCAGGCTCCCACACTTACAGGTGCAGGGTAATTTGCCCAGTCCGGCCTCTTGCCAGTCCTGCTGCACCAGAGCAGAAGCTGCTGCCTCAGTGGTGGGACCAGTTCCTGTGCTGGTGGTCGTGCTCCCCCCAGCAGCTCAGGGGTTTGCACTAGGGTTTGTCTCCTTCCCTGGGGAGCTGCTGTGAGCTGGAGCTGCTGGGGCTGCCCAGAACTTGTCCACAGGCACCTTGTGCCTTCCCTTTGGGGAAAACCCCTTTGGCTGCCTGAACTGCTGAGTGTGGAAGGTGCCATGTGGATGATGGGATGCAGACTCACGGTTAAAGCTCCAACCCCAAGGGAGGAGCAGTGGGGTGGGTAGGACCTTAACTGCAGTGGAAGTTCCTGGCAGAAGATGCTGTTCTGCCCCTCAGTAGGGTGAGATGCCCATGAAACTACTGATGCATGGGATCAGCTGCTTTGTGGTTGCCAAGAATTGTTCAGCCTGCTAAGGGTTCCTGACAGAAAGCATGAATCTAAAAGTGATGTGCTTATTTTATTTCCTTTTTGTTAGTGAGATGTTTTCAATACACAATGTAGAGATAAATGTTCTTCTAGCACTGTTGTCTCTCCAAAACTCCACATTGTCCCTCTCCACCTTTCTGCACTCTCTTGTTCCCCTGTGGCAGGGATCCATAACAAAAGAGAAATGCAAATACTGATTTATGCTTGAATAGCATAAATGAATCTCCTCCTGCATGGCCAGTCAATCTGCACTGGAAAAACACCAGTTTGACTCTTGGCACCAAGTGCTGTTTATGATTTGTTTTTCTTTTAAAAATTAGAAAAAAAAGCCAAAAAAAAGGGGGGGGGGAAGTTATCCAATGCTTCTGCGTCACTAGGGTTGCATACTTGATTTCGTCTTAACTTGAATATGTTCCATTGAACATTGTTATCATGAGTATAATTTTCATGGCAGTTTGAATAGGTTCCTTTTGCCACTTGGCCTAAACCAGCTAGAATGAGAAATATTTCAGATTTTGCCATAATTTTTCCCTTCAGTTCATGAATTTTCATCCTACAAAGGGGAAAAATAATGAGCATGGGGTGAGCACTGAGTATTTCCCTCAGAGGTATTCCTGCAAAGCCATTGAGCAAACTTCACTGACACTTTGGATAACCTCAGTTCTTCCTGACAATGCCAAGGGCTGAACCCAGTGCTATGCAGCAATGACCTTCCAGGAGCACATTGCTGCAGGAATAATGGGAATGGTTCTGTTGGAGTGTTTGAATCGATGTGCAACATCCAGGGATGTGGCAACTTTGGTGACTTCCATGTAGGTTGGAACAGGACAGCGTTGGCAGTGGAACTGGAGACTTGGGAACTGTGAATTCAAATCACATGAAGTTAATTGAATGGCTTGGGCTGGAAAATACCAGAGGTAGAAGCAAGTAGTATCCAGAGAAGGAGGTGTTTCTCCCTTGTACCCGGAAGTTCAAGTATATGAAAACTGACTGCAAAATACGAGAAAATACTTAGTTTTCCATGGAAAATTTCTAGCTCAAGAGGTAAAAGCTCAGAGTGTGGTATGGCCTGTGGTGAATGTGTGGAGTTGAGAGATTAAATTCCCAATTTACTTTTTACCCGACACATAACACTGCTGTGGAGCAGAGTCTCCCTATCCTTCAGAGCAGTAACTGAGGAAGGGGAGTGGCCTTGAGGGAGCAAAAGTGAATTCTTAACTAATTGTTTAGTTGACACTGATGGACAAGTCCATGTGAAAAATATTGGTGCCTTACAGTCTGGACATGATTTAGGCAATAAAAGAGGGTCCTTCCCTACAGCTCTGGTTCAGCTAGGGATTCAGCTTCCAGTTAAAGCCTGGGGGCCACTCAGGAGGCACTTTTAAACTGAGTTTGCAACTGGTCTGGTTTTATTTCATTTGTCTCTTTCTAAACAGAAGCTCCACATAATTTGTGGAAGGATTTCGCTTTGATTTCATGGGCAGGGGCAGCAGGATCTTGCTGCGAGGTGGTGAACTCTTGTCTGTGTTTTCTGTGGCACTGTGATATAACTGTGTCTTTCTCAGCAGTCTGAAAAACAAATCCCAGAACCTGCCTTGGTAATGGAAATTACCTCATCACTACCCTAGGTTATAATAACGTGATGTAGTAACAGAATACTTTCAAAAGAATTCTTCCTTCTTTAAAAATAAGAAAGAAAGCAGCCCCTCACCACCTTGGTATTCAGACTTTCCTGAGGGTTTTCATTTACTGTTTACCTCAGAGAGATGACCCAAATTTCCTGACTGTACCAATTTCCAGTAGCCTGTGTGTCAACGTCTGGAGCAGAGTTACTCAGCTCATGAGACAGGGATGGGAGGTGGGCTCTAGGACAGGGGAAAGTGGTCCCCAAAGCAGGACCAAACAAAGCATCGAAAAGCTTCCAATATTATTTTCTTTTATTTTTTTAAACAGATTATGGGGAAAGTAAAAGGAACTAGTGAACATCTAAACTTTACTCCAGTTTTTAAAAGTGAAAAATATTGTGGCAATAACTGCAAGTGAGAATTCGTGGACTTTTTTTAGAAATATCAGTTAGTTCTCCAGCTTCAACACATTGTGGAAGTGTCCAAGGCCAGGTTGGATGGGGCTTGGAGCAACCTGAGCTAGTGGAAGGTGTTCCTGCCCATGGCAGAGGTGGGACTGGATGGGCTTTAGGGTGCCTTCTGGGATTCTGTGGTGTTACATAGTATGACACAGTTCCTGTAAAAAATAAGCCCACAGAGTTGGTGAGGGGGAAATATCAGCCATATATTGATAGATGTACAGATTTGATTCATTTTCTCACGGGTTCATTGCGGGCTGTCAGCAGTGGTGCTTCCTCAACCTGTGCTGGTCCTGTCTCAGCTGGTAGCTGTGCCAGGGGACACAGACACTGCAGCTTTTCCCCTAGAACGTTTTCCTTTCCCAGAGAGTGGGTTGTGGGGATGACGCTTCCATCTCAGTTCACGCTTTTGCTGCGTGCTGGGAATTCCAAGACTCTCAGCACATGTAAGGAAGAATGTTTTAGGATCCGGACTGACAGATAGCCGGCGTAGGAGTCAGTGTGGGAGTGTCCCAGACTCTTTAAGTGATCCCTGGAGGAAAAACAGGTGCTTCCATGATAAAATCTATGTGATTCTAAAGAGAGATCCCCCAGAGCACAGGGGTGATGTGCTGGGAATGCCCTTTGCTCTGTGCAAGGGGCAGAGTCCCTGGGGATGGTGTTGGAGCTGGAGTGGATCCTGCCTGTGGTCTCTGAGCTGGGCTGCTGTCCAAGCCCTCTTGAATTGTGATGGTTAATCTCCTTCCAGATGAGTGGTAGCACTGGTAACTTGGAGAGGAGGATACAGAACTGCTTTTTCTCCTGATAACAACATTACTTCAGCTTAGGATGCTGAAAGTGTATTTTTCAAAATACAGCTTAGCCTGCAAACAAAAATCTTTGTCTTTCCATCTTTCCAGCTTCCCTAAATATGCAAATTTAGGAAGGAGACAGAAAATATGGGATCAAAAGCTTCCACATACACAAGTTCTGAACTATTTGAGATGTATCAGTCACATCTGTGTTTCTTTGTGGTTACCTGATAGTAAAGCTCTTGAAGTGACTCATCTTTGATATTCATCTGGTATTTTCCTTAGAATGATTTCAGCATAAATCAGTAAGACTAATTTCTTTTCCTACTTGTATTATCAGTGCTCATATCCTTTGCCAAGATGTGTAGGAATGTGCACTTTTGTAATAAATTATCCTTTTATATTTACTGGGATTATAAAGGCCCTTATTTGTGCACACACAGAGATCTTACAATAAGATCTGTACAAGTGTGTATTTCTTGCAGTAAGTGGCAGTCCCAGCCCCCAAGGGATTGCATTTTATTAAACATGCATGAAGGACAAGACTGGTAAGTGGAATGTTGGACTAGATGGAGCTGATGGAGTAAGAATTAGATGCACATGTCCAGGCTGTCTCATCCCGTCTGCTCCATGGCCTTGGCCAGACTATTAAATAGAAAGATTTGGCCTTACAGGTTCAGTGTGAGGTTACTTTTGATTTGGTGGTGCTTTTTTTCTCTCCCTCCCCATTACCATGTCTGTTTCTCAAGGGTAGAGATTATTAATAGGGTTTAGTTCCTAAAACTGTGTTTCTCATGAATTTAACTTACTGCACTGTCAAATGGATGTTAAAAATAAATGCCCCCAAGCAGAGGTTTCATTCTGTCCCATCTCAGGGGAAAGCAAACAGCACCTGTGGCTGATTGCAGTGAACAGGGAGCAGCTCTAGCTGTGGCATGCTCGATCACTTTGCATGCTCCATCCCAAAAACTGTGCCTTTGGACCCCAGATGCAAAACTGGAGCCTATGCAAAGCCAGCAGCTGCTGCCTGATCTGGCAGTCCTGGGAGAAACAGCATAAAACTACCCTTTGGGGAGGAGGTGGTTGTAGACCTGTGGAATGTAACTAAGTAGAAACTTTCTGATTGATTCCCTTGTGTTCTGTTTTTCAAAACTGGCCTATAATGGAGAATTTTAAAAGACTTTTGAAGCACATCTGTTCTTTAATTTCATAAATACGGGTGTGTGTTTAAGTGAACATTGCAACAGTGGCCATCTCTTGTCCTAGACAATTTCTATAAAATACAGAACTAATTATTCATGTGCTGCTGTTCTGTTTGAATACTTTTCCTCCTTAATCCACGGAGAATGCATAATGAGTTTCTAACCACAGCACTGAGTGTAGCACCCCTTTATCTCCTGATAAAGGCAGGACTCCATAATTTTCACAAATCTGGTGATTTGGGACTGTTGTATTGTGAAGAGAAAGCAGTTTTCCCCATGTAACCAAAGCCCTGCAGCTGTGACTTAAGGACAGTGCTGCTGAAAAACCTGACACAAAAGGGAACAGGAGCTTGTACAGCATCTAAGAGGAGGGTGCTGGGAAGCAGGTCCTGGCTTCCCCTAAATCCAGGGTATTTTTATGGATTTGTGTTTGTTTCAGTGACGATACTCTCAGACTCCCTGCTTTTCCCAGGCACCATAAGGTTCCCGTAGGGAGCTGCTGTGAAGCCTGTGCTGATGGTAATGAGAACCAGCTCTTTGCTAATGGCAAAGCCTGCCAACATCTTGCATTTCTCTGGCATTTTCCACTTGGAATAGGACATGTCCACACAGGCTTTTTTGGTGAGTGATTACATTCACCTGGGACATGCTTCCAAGTGTTATTTTGCTTTTTATACTTAAATTCCTTTTTCCAAGAATCCCAAATTCATTAGCTCAGTGTGCTATTCAATGAGCTCTTCAACTCCCCTGTGGCTTGGAGAATGCAGGTTAAATTTTTATAAGGTTGTTTTTGATAGAAAGAAAATTAGGTTGGATATTAGGAAGAAATCCTTCCCTGTGAGGGTGGGGAGGCCCTGGCACAGGGTGCCCAGAGAAGCTGTGGCTGCCCCTGGATCCCTGGAAGTGTCCAAGGCCAGGTTGGATGGGGCTTGGAGCCACCTGGGCTAGTGGAAGGTGTCCCTGCCCGTGGCAGGGGGGGGCACTGGATGGGCTTTAAGATCACTTCAAATCCAAACCTTCAATGATTCTGTGAAATTAAATGGCTTTTTCCGAGGCATTAAGTCACATCTGAATCAAAATCACCATCTGAAAGGAATGGGTGGGCAGGGGAAGATTGTTCTCCCCCAGCTGAGAGTGACCTTTATTGGCCACTTAGCGTCTGTTTTCATTTAACTGCTGTTTTGAATATAAATGGGGTTAAACTGTCCCGCAAAGAGTTGTATTTAGTTCTCTTCTGACAACTTAGTGCTTTGACAAATTGACATTTTCTTTACAAAAAGTCTTCTTGAAAAGAGCTCGAACACCTGCACTGTGTAATCTCTGCCCTGTATCGTGTCAGTAGTTTCCCTTTCACCACAGAGCAAACACATCCATGGGTGTTTAATATGCTGAGAGAGAGTTTGAGTTGGCAAGGGAGGTAGTAAGCCCTCGGTGTCTTAAGAAATAGTTAAATTAGAAGCTTAGGTAGTTTGGTAAGAGAGTAGTCATAGTTCATTTAAGTTTCCTGAACCAATCCTCTGGGCCTCAGAGAGGAGCATGAAAGTCCCCCTTGTGTCCCTGATTTTGCAAAGCTCTTTTAACAAGGGGATATGTAAATTTGGGGTTTCTTCCTCCCTTTGATTGCTGTCCTTTTACTTTTGAAGTCATTTTTTGTGGCTCCTTAGTAACTGAGAGTTATTGTGTCACACTCCTGAAGGCCATGTTTAAGTTGCTGTGTTTTTATGGGTTTTGTTAGTTCTGTGGTTTTTTTATGCTTTGTGTAACCACTGATGGAATTAACCTCCTGGTACTGGAAGAATCACATTACAGTAAAGAGAAAATTATTTGGTTTTTCCTTATGATGGAGAAAAATTTCCAAGAATTGTATAAAGATGTTATTTTCAGTTTTAATCCATCTCCAAAGCCTTAGTTGGGAATGTCGGGCATTAATTTGTAGTGGCTTCAGTCCTTCCCTTCATCCTCTCAGGGCTTGGCTGTGTGGGTAACAGTTATCTAAAATGAAGTGGCACCTGATTCAAAGCTTTTTTCCTCAATCAGCAGGGATGGCACTGGAGCTTGTGCCACAGCTCAGCGTTTTTGCTGTTGGCACTCTGAATCCATCCAAAATGGTGGGGCAGAAAATTGAAGCCCTTGGAAAAGAGCAGGAGCAGGGCCTTGTCGGCTGGGAACGGCTGGCAGAGCTGCCCAGGGAACAGAGAGCTTGGGGAAGTTGTGAGAGCCATGGCACAGAAAGAGGAAACCCAGGAAGGGGCAGTGAGGTGCTGCTCCCAGTGTGGTCTCTGAGCAGGAAGGTGCCACTGCTCACCCACTCCAACAGGACAGGAGGGTGGAGCAGAGCCCAGCCAAGTCTTGTGGAGAAAGTCAAACCCCCTGGGCAAATGCTTTGCCAAAATGGGGTTGCCTTCAAACACAAGCTGGCAGCTCAGGAGCTGCTTGCTCCTGAGAGGTTGTGGCTGCCCCATCCCCTGGAAATGTCCAAGACCGGTGTGGACGGGGCTTGGAGCAACCTGGGATAGCGAGTGGCATCCCTGTGGGTGGAATGAGATGGTCTTTAAGGCCCATTCCAACCCAAACCAGTCTGGGATTTTGTGTAACAGCTCAGATCCAGGGCTGAAGGTCTGCTTGGCCAGAGGCTTGGCTCTGTGGAGCCAGGTGGGGTTTGCTCCAGCTCTGGCTTTGCTCTGCTGCTAAGGGTTGTATACAAGACAAAGACCACTGTTATGGAAGTACTTAATCTCCCCTCTCAAAAATATAATGTATGTGTTGGACATGTCTGTGTTTGTCTTTGTGTCTGTGTGTAAAACATATATTTATGTTACTACTCAGACTCCAGCTTGTCAATAGCCATAAAATATTTCCATATAAATTTTACTTGCAGCATTTAAAGAGGCTGAAAAATGCCAGCGTCAGAAGTTTGTTCATGACTACTTTTACTAGAAAGTCCAGACAGATTTCCTTGAGTCACTCCAACTTTGTCATGCTGTAAGTGCTGAGACCATAGAGACCAAAGGAAGTGCTGCACAATTGTCCCCTTTGCTTCAGACAGTGACCAGAGCTCGTGTTTGGAGTAGGAGCCCAAAACCAGCAAGCTGAGTCACATCGTGCAGACATGATGGGTGGGAGATGACAAAACACACCTTGTGTATGCAGCCCTTCCTCCAGCCTGGCAGTGCCAGCAGCCTGGGTGTGCTGGCTGGGGCTACAGCCTGTGCCAAAATGCCAGGAAATCCCAAAAATTGATACCAATTGAACTGAAAAAGAATGAAACAGATATTGAAAGGAAATACTGACCTTATGTTCAGCTAAATTTATTTTACATGCGTTACCTGACCAGAAGCCAGCTGTTAATTTTACCAGCTCTTTCCATTTTTAGCTGGTTTTGTTGGTTTTTTGTGTGAAACCACTGCATAACTGTAGTGCAGAAGGACTGTCAGCTGCAGTTGAAGCCTGAGTGCATCAGGTACCTTTGCATGTTGGTTTCTTCCCCAAAAAATCCATAAATACATAAATGAAAGGTAATTCTAATGTTTTCCCTGGAGGTTTTGTTTTTAAACCGTTCCTACTTTACAGCAGGAAAGCAAAAGAAGGGGAATGAAGATGTGGATAAGTTAAAGATATGTAAGAACCAAATTCTCATTATTTTAATAGAATCTTTAAAAGGCGTTGGCCCAGAAATACTTGGAAGTTGGCTGAGCTCGGTGCTGTCCCCAAGGGACAGGGATGGATTTGGAATGAGATTTTTGGAGGCTGATTCTAGAGCTCTAAATCATGCAGCAGCAGTTCTTTCCACGGTACCAGTGAGGCTTCTGGAAGGGGGATCCTGAGCTTTTGGCAGGCAGCAGCTCTTGACCACAGCACAGCAGAGCAAGTGGAAAGTTTTGCCAATGCTCCAGGTAAGAAGGAAATGCAGGGGAGTTTTTTTCCTTCCTTTCCCCCCTTCACGTGAGCTTTAAAGGAACATAGTCAAGAAAAAGCTCTGCCCAGTCAGTTGTTGCAGTTGAGATGTCTATCATTTAATTTTAGGAGTTCTTGCATAAGTGTGTGCATTCCTGGCAAGACTTTGGAAGCTGCCACTGGCAGTGAGTTTTTCCATTTCAGAGAGCCTGGCTCTGGGTACTTGGGGCACCCAGTATCTCTAAATACATGTGTGAGCCTTAAGCTGGACTTCCAAAAGTGAAAATACCTTTAAACAAACAGCTGTCAAACATCTCTGGAAGTGTCCAAAGCCAGGCTGGACGGGGCTTGGAGCAACCTGGGATAGTGGAAGGTGTCCCTGCCCATGGCAAGGGGGGGCAGTGGATGAGCTTTAAGGTTCCTTCCAACCCACATCATTCCAGGATTATATGATGAAAAGTTTTATTGTGGAATAACTAGGTTCCAAATTCCTAATGTACAGAAATTTTGGGCATTTTTCCATCTGATTTTCCTGATTGCACTGTGCTCATAGTAAATCACCTGCTGAGATGATCTTGAAATGACACAAATAATAGGTGGACTTCAGTAGTGCATTCTAATTGTTTTAGGTCTATATCCTCATAATTCTTTTTCATGGAACTTCCGTCAGATTTTTCACATTCTTCTTTGTTTCTTGGCCTTCTTGCTGGAAAACAAGTGAGCTGGTTCCCATATAAGCCTGACCCACGCAGTGGGGATTACTGGTCAGCTGCCTGAGGTTTTTTGACCGGTTTTGAGACTCTGCCATCTAAACTCTGCTTTGTGGCTTTGATTTCCGTAGAAAAGGATAGTGATTGTTGCCATTTTTAAAGAGTATTCTTGGCATCTCTCAGCTGAGCTTGTTTTTTTCCCTCTCAAGGCAGTTTATTTCCAATGCGATTTCAGTTGAAGTAAAATATGACGTTGGATAACTGTCATTTAAAGGTATTAACTCAAGGAGCTCTTTCGTTCCTGGCATAAATGAACTCCTTACTTTGAATTTACTCAGTTCCACTTTGAAATCCTTCTGTAAGTTTGCCATACAGTGAATTCACATATGGCGACATGGGTTTTTCTCATAACCTCACAGGCTGTTGCAGCGAGTGGTTCTTGTTAAGTCTCCTTTGCGTAAGCAGGATAATTGTAACATAAACCATTGTGCCCTGAATCAGTTGACTCTTCCTCAGATCTGCAGATGGTGTCCATGAGGAAACTACAGCACTTGGCTGGGTTTTCTGTTCAGGGAACTTCCATGGCCAACATGACACAGGTGTGGGTATTCAGGCAGAGATGCTTCCAGCCTCTTGAATGTTCCTGTTGGGGAGGCCATTCCTTGCAGAATCTAAGATAGGGAGGATGTTTTTTTCTTTTGGATTGAATCCAGCCTAATTCAAGTTTTTTAAAAGGACCAGGTCTGATGTCCCTGACTCACCAAGCCTTGCCTCCTGTAACATGGAGTGTATCAGTGGCCTGATGATTTCGCAACCTCTGTCTTCCTCACTTTTGGCCTCTAAAGTAGCCTTCAGCCATAGAAAAGGTGATACTTTTAACTGGTGGTGATTGTTGGGACTTTTCCAGAGTTTCAGCCCTGCTAGAGTGTTTACAGCCCTTCTTCCACTGTTGCTATGTAACCTATATTTTCAGTAATTGCTTACAGGCCAAGAGGTCATCTTTAAAAAAAGATTCACTATCTTTTGGTCTATTACCTCCCCTATAGCAGGGAGTCAAATGTGGTTTCCAAATCTTAAAATCTCCTGTCTAGCTATGCTGTGTCAACTTCCTTGACAAGCTTCACCTCACAGTGTCCTCCAAAAATGTGGCACAAAGGTTGAGCTTTTTGCCCTTCTGCTCAGAATCCTTCCTCCCACCCATGCTTCCTTAACAAGGTGTGGGGAGAGCAGTCACAGAACTACAGAATCGTTGGGGTTGGAAAAGGCCTGTGACCGATCCCCACCTTGTCAGTGAGACTAGAGCACTTCCTTGGACACCTCCAGGGATGGGGACTTCACTGCGGGCAGCCCGTTCCAATGTCTGACAACCCTTTCCATGAAGAAATTCTTCCTGATGTCCAACCTCACAGCTTGGGACCATTCCCTCTCATCCTGTCCCTGTTCCCTAGGAGCAGAGCCTGACCCCCCCAGCTGCCCCCTCCTGTCAGGGAGTTGTGCAGAGCCACAAGGTCCCCCCTGAGCCTCCTTTTCTCCAGGCTGAGCCCCTTTCCCAGCTCCCTCAGCCTCTCCTGGGGCTCCAGCCCCTTCCCCAGCTCCGTTCCCTTCCCTGGACACGCTCCAGCCCCTCAAGGTCTCTCTGGCCATGAGGGCCCAGAACTGGACACAGCACTCGAGGGGCCTCAGCAGTGCCAGCACAGGGGACAGCGGAGTGGTGGGTGCTCTACAGGGAGTCAGAGGTAACCCTTCCTCCTTGTGTGGGAAGCCCTAAATTAAGAAATAACATTACAGTGATTTTCCAGGATGCTAGGCAAAGTCATGTAGAAACAGAGTATTTGTTATTTCTGTTATACGATCACAGGATCAATCTAACCAAATAAAATGCTGTAACCTGATTTGATAGAAATGGAGGGTGACATTCATACAAAAAGCCTGAGTCATTACTTAGCTTATTCTCTACCGTTTACTCTTCTCCTAATAGATTGAAAGTTAATGACTGTGCTGGTGAGTCACACTTATTATTTTTTAAATTGTTTGTGTCTTTGATTTTTGAAGAAGAATTGGACAGCTTGATATAAATTACCTCCCTTTAATGATTTTTCTTACACTCTTGAGGATGTATTCTGGTGATGATATTTATATTGTGCTGTGTTTGCTCATTTTCAGAGCTGTTCCACTTGTTGAGACTAACTCTGGGTAAGCTTGTGCTCAGCATGGGAAAAATCTCATTATTCTTCTTATCTTTTGATATATCCTGTACAGTTGAATTATCTGTAGGAATTTACTGAGAATGAAAATGTTCCAGTAATAATCTGTCTGCGTATATGTGTGTGTGTGTGTAGCTTCTGTTCGTGAGTTGCTCTGTTACAGTTGGTCTTCCAAGACAATAATCCCTTCTCCACTTCAGTCTGTCACTTCAAGTGAGAATGAGCTGAGATCACAGAAGACTCTTGACTCAAGGAGGGATCCAGGTGTCCACTGATAGCTTGGTACTGATGGTGTCTGAAACTGTGCCTAGCAATGAAACACCCTTGTCCTGACAGAAGCGGAGTTCACTTTTGGGTGAAAGTGAGATTTAGGCATTTAGGGAAAGGCTGGCTCTCCGTGACAAGGGTGAGATTCATGGCACTTCAAGAAAGGGAAAGGCTGTCTCTCCATGACAGTGCCAGGCTAAACTGTGGTCTGTTTGCTGTGTAATTTGTAAACTTGGCCATTGGCCAATAAAACAATGAGAATCAGAGGGTCATGGAATGGTTTGAGTTGGAAGGGACCTTAATGCCCATCCAGTCCCAACCCCAGCCATGGGCAGGGACAACTTCCACTAGTCCAGGTGGCTCCAAGCCCCGTCCAACCTGGCCTTGGACACTTCCAGGGATCCAGGGGCAGCCACAGCTTCTCTGGGCAACCTGTGCACAGGGAAGAATTTCTTCTATATGTCAAACCTAAATTTCCCCTCAGTCTGTTTGAAGGCATTCCCCCTTGTCCTGTCACTAGAATTCCTGATGCAGAGTCCCCTCTGGCTTCCTTGTAGGCCCCTTCACATCCCGAAAGGCTGCTGGGAGGTCTCCACACAACCCTCTGTTCTCCAATTAACTTAATCTCTTATTTGGTTACCTGTAATATACAGCGAAACAGTCTGGCCAGCTTAGTTAATGTTGGTGGTGCTGTCTGTGAGGTGCTTTTCCTTTAGGAAGGAATGCTGTCTGCCCCAGCAACAGCACAGTCACAGATGGTGTGATACCACCAGATATCAGGGAAACAAGACAGACTGTGTTGGTAATATCAGAGTGTCCTTGAAGGACTTTCCGTTAGGCTTTGTGGGATGGACAGTGTGTAGGGGAAGTGTTAAGCAAGATAATTTTGGGATCACAGCTCTATTTGCTGCAGATGTTTTCAGTAAACATTCTTCAAGACTTTCTTCACGGCTCTTGATGAGCGTAATTGGGATTTCCTGCTAGTGCTGTATTTGGCTCTTCTGCCACACTACAATTTTTAGATCTAGAAATGTCTTCATGTGCTTTACCCAAACTCCATGGATAATCAGAGTCCCCTCTCCAGAGGGTGGAATTAACTGATTTGGTGCAATTAACTGATTTGAATTAAATCCACTGTAAGGGATGTAAGTATTCAAGTCACTTAAACGTCTGCTTTCTCTTGAGATGTCCTGCTGGCTCTGGGAGGAGCGTGGATAGCTGTTCCTCTGCCAGCCCTGGGCCCCTGAAATGGCACTGGGGCCTGTGCTTGGGTACCTGCCTGTGTTTATCACATCCTGAGAGACTCTGATTAACACAGCAACCCAGGAGCTCCCATTTGGAGTCACATGGCATGGGCAGGGCTGGGATGTGCCGTGCTGCTGGTTGGAGCCGTGTGGGAACCTGGGATCCCAGGTTTTGTGTATGGCACGGAGGTCTCCTTTTTCCCTGGCCCTGCTGTCCCTGCTGAGAGCCCTGCCCATGGCCTGTGCTCTGCGCGGGTGTTGGGATGCAGTTGCTGATGACGTGGTCTCATTTTTGTCTGTCTGCATGATCCTTGCCTCATCCAGCATGGAGGGCAGATGGCGCTTGGGGACTCATCCTGGCGCCGTAGCCAAAGAGACTGTTGTCTGCAGCACCACGAGCGCGATTCCTGCAGATGTTGAAACAAATGAGGTGGGGGGTTGTAGGAAGAGAGAGCATGATCTCATGTCTGAACCAGTTGAGGGATCATCTGGGGAACTGGAACTCTGCCTTTAGGATGCAGGACATTAACTCGAACCAGGCTTTTTGTCCTGGGTCTAACCTGTTCTCTTATTTCGCTAGACAGAGCGGTATCCTCGGCTTGCTTTCGTGTATCCTCTCAAAATGAGCGTGGTAGTTGGCTGTGCACTTAGGGGAAATGTGTATTTCTGGTTTTACAAATTTCCTCTCCATTACAGTGATTGGGTAGCTCCTGTTGTTCCCTTTTCTGGATTGCCTTCCAAGTTGGCAGCAGTTCCTCCAAAACTGATATGGCTGGGCACGTTTACCACGATTCTCCAAGGCTGAAGTCTTTCTTATTCACACTTCCTCAGATAAAAATGAATAAATAAAGCCAGGGTGATCCCTAGCCTCAAACTGTTGTTAGGGCTGACAGGAAGGGGTGGTCAGGCATGAGCAGGAAGTGATGGAATCACTGTCCCTGGAAGTGTTCAAAAACGTGTGGGATGTGGTGCTTTGGGACATGGTTTAGTGATGGACCTGGCAGTGCTGGATTAATGGTTGGACTTGATGATCTTGGAGGGCTTATCCAGCCTTAATGATTCAATGATTAAAGAAAGGATATTGTAATGTTCTAGTAATCATAAAGAAACTAAAGTTGTATTGTAATGCCTTCATGTAGCTGCTCAAGAGCAAAAGTTTGGGAGTGACATAAATCATCATTTAGAGCTTATCCTGCCATTTCAGAATTGAGGATTAGGAATCATTCCCTTGAGAAAAAACCCCACATGGTGCTTTGCTTCTTTTCACTTTGAAATTTCTGCTGATGGTTCAGGTCTCACCATGGTCCAGCTGGATCTGAGAACTGATCCCATCCAGCAGTTTGCAGGGTTTTTTAGAGATGCAGAAAGGAGTAACCTCTGTTACTTTGATGGTTGAAAACAATTCTGAAGTTGAAGGCCTCTGGTGACCCCTGATCTTCACAGAGTGCTCAGAAAGCAGTGGCCTGTGGAGAGCCTGTTGAAGTCCTGCCAGCTGGTTTGCAGTTTGCCCCTCCAAGCCTCTGGAGCATCTCCAGACAGCCGGGGTGGCCAGGAGGTTACACACAGCTCCAGCTGGAATTCCCTTCCCGGATTTACAGAGGGCAGCATTGCTGCTCCTGTAGAGCTCACAATCCTAAGTAGGATTGTAATGGGTGGAAGCATAAATACTACAATGTATTTAAGGAATAAATATAATTCCTCTCTTCTTTTGTTTATCTGTAGAGCTGCTAGAAACACTGGGATGACTGGAATTTAAGATACTTGATTTCTGCTCTTACCCCGAGGCAGAGGAAATAAGCACGAGAAATTTCTCCAGCTCAGGCAGGTAAATACCTGTATCTCCATAGCTTATGTGAAATTGATAAACAAACAAATTGTGGAAACCTTCCTAAAGAGCAGGAACTGATCTGCTTTGTAAAATATCGTTTTAAAGGAACAGATTAATTTAATTATATCTTTTTCTTTATTTATTAGTTAAAGGACCTTTCATACTGAACTCTGCTCTGAAAAAAAGGGAAGCCTCTCCTGTGTGGGATTGAAATAGATACTTGGCAGTTGTCTTGAATAAGAACTAAGGCAAAAATGTCTATCATAGATCCTTATCAACACATTGTGGTAAGTAGAACTGAATCTTATATATATCTACACCATCTTCTCTGATATCTACTGTCTTGTATAATGACTTCCCTGCTGGGAGATACTCTAAATAAGCACATAACATTGGAGTTGTTACTATTTCCTTCAAGAAATGGTAGTTGTGTCTAGCTTTCTTCCATACACTGCAGTTTGGGGAGGGGGGTTGTACTATTTTCCTTTTAATTAGTGTGAATGGAGGGATAAGTTGGCAATTTGAGATATTTAGATCTTAAACTGGTGTATATCAGTAATGTTGATTCAAAGAGAATCCTCAAAATACATCGTGCAAACTCTGAGTGAGATGATCTGTGTCGCTCAGCAGCACACTGCACCCCCACTTCCCTTCCTCCTGCTTTATTCCAGTGTTCCTGCTGCATCCTTGTCCCAGCTGTCACACCCTTGGGATGGCAGTGAGCCAATGGACACTCCTGAATGAGCAAAAAACCAGTTCAATACAAAAAAAACCCCAAAAATTTCTTAGGGAGAAATCCTTCCCTGGGAGGGTGGGGAGGCCCTGGCACAGGGTGCCCAGAGAAGCTGTGGCTGCCCCTGGATCCCTGGAAGTGTCCAAGGCCAGGCTGGATGGGTCTTGGAGCAACCTGGGCTAGTGGAAGGTGTCCCTGCCCATGGCAGGGGGTGGGGGGAGATGAGCTTTAAGGTCATTCCAACCCAAACCATTCTGGGATTCCATGGAAGGGTTAGAAAAATCCATTCTGTGCTGTTGGAGCTGGCCCAAGGTGAGCTTAGCCTGTGGAAGTGTAGAAGTAGGGACAAGGGAAGGAGGAGGGAAATGGGAGCAGAAATCTCCCATTTGTGGGGTGAGCCCATGGCTCAGCAGCCACTGAACACTGGGATGTTCACACATAGCTGTGCTGGAAGTGAGCTTCCAAAGCAAACTTTGGAATTCCTGTCCAAGGTGAAATATGGAGCCACTCTGGGCGTGTTCCTATCAGGGGCTTCTCGTTACAGCGCCGTGCTGACTGCAGCACCAGTGAGGTGTCCCCAGAGATAGCTGCCACACACTTGTTGGAGTGTTGTACATGACTAAAAATACTCCCTGTGCTTCCTAGAAGTGATCTCTTATCAACCCTGTGGTTTGTGCCCCGTGCACTCACATCCTCCACACCAGTGTGCAGCCAGCAGATGTCAAACTGGCTTTTACTCCCTCCCCAGTCCTGTGAACTTCTGGGAGGGAGGACAAACCTCAGGATGATGTCTGTGTTAAAACTGACTTAATTCCTTTCAGCATCAGTGCCCTCTCCTGGATGGATTGCTTGGAATGATCTGCACCTTTATGGGAGAGGTCTCTGAGGCGCTCGGTTATATTTTATTCATTCACTCACATAAAAGGACTTTTTGATACCAATAATCAACAAAATGGAGCTGTCCTACATATATAATATAATGAATGAAAACTGTGCGTAGTAAATGTAGTTACAGCTCTCTGGGAATGCTGAGCTGCTGCCGTGGGAATGTTGCTAATTTCAGAACCAGCACTGTTGGTGCAAGAGCTGATCCTATGATTGCTTGGAAAGTGAATGGAAATCTTTGAAGTTTTTTAATTTGAAAACTGAAATCCCTTGGAAAGTTTTACTGAAATTTCAAACAGTCAAGGGCAACAGCTCACATCAATACAAAAATCTTGGATTTAAATTATATTTGGCATTAAGCTACTCAGAAGGATTCTGCATTTTCCAGAAATCCTTGTGCTAACTGTTGCATGTTTTCTGATATTTTTTTTTCTTCTCATTTTATGAAAGACTCTGAGGTATAAATTAAGATGTTCAGAAAGCTGCTGCAGGTGCAGACAGAACTGACTATACCAAAAATGCAAAGAATTCAAGTGTGTAATACATCTTCATTTACTTTGATATGGGGGATAAATATTACAACAATGGAAAAAATCACTTCAAGATAAAATTTGTGTGTGTGCACAGAAGTTTGTCTTAATTGTAATACCCTGTGAAAGAAGAGCATGGACTCCATGAAAATCAATTACTTAAGTAAACAGGCAAATATTTTCATTTGTCCAGCCCTATTGTTAGCTCAAGTGTCCTTAACACGAAGGAAGTAAACCCATTTAATACTTGTGCAGTCTGCGTGTGCCAGAGCCTCCTGATTGCCTGGCACACAGAATGCCAATGTCCTGGTGGAGCTCCGCTCTGTGACTCAACATTCTGGAATATTACAAATGTGGTATTGAACACATGCAAATCCCTGCCTTTCTGGGCACGTCCGGAAGGGCGGCAGGGAAAACTCGCCTGTGTTACCGGAGGCTGTGGGGCTTGTCCCAGCCCCTGGTGGGAAGGGGGTGGTGTTTATGTGCTCACAGATGCAGAGACATCTAAAAGAGAGCAAAGCAGATAATTAGGGAAATTTTACTGGGGGGAAGGAAAGCACTCAGAGGTGAGAGAGGAACAAAGGAGGCAGGAGCAGGAGTTGCAAGAGATGGAGAGCTGAGGTCAGGTGTGAAAACAGGAGGTGCTGAACCGTGGCTGTGCAGTCATGGAAAATCTTGTGGATTGAACAGTGAACACTGTCCACCCGAGTTTCCGTAACTCAGAAAACCCACGTTCAGACAGGGCACAGTGAAAACTTTTTGGTTTTTCTCCTTTCCTCTCTAAATTTATGGAGAAAGAGGAAGTGAAATGAAATATGTGTAAAATGAGGTCACTTCGGACAGTGTGTTTTAGTTTTTTAAATCCACAGAATCCCAGAATGGATTGAGTTGGATGGGACCTTAAAGCCCATCCCACCCCACTGCCATGGGTAGGGACACCTTGCACTGGAGTTAATTGTGAGCTTTTGAAATTTGTAACCTGTCCTAGATTTTTGAAGGAATGTAGATGTTGCTTCTCTCAGTGTTGCAATGTTTAAGTGATTTATTTACCATTGTCTGTTTTTCAGAAGTACTTGAGGAGTTTGTACAGATTTTTATCAAGACTTAAGGTGAACATAAGTCACTTGAGAAAATGCAGCTTACTCATCTAAACTAGCAAGGGCTGGATTTGTTAAGGCATTTATAGTCGATAAATTTATCACGGTATTTTCAGGGGTCTTCTTTAGAACTCCCTATGAAAATCTAATTTTAAAAAATACTTCTGAAATATGGACATTTAGGCCTTTTGACCTCCTTAGAAACAGGGCCCTAAGTGGAAAATTGCCCTGATTTCCACTTGCACTTAATTTGCAAGAAAAACATTTGTTTTGGTGTAAGAAGAGACCTAGACTTTCGAGCTTCCTCTGTGTATCTGTGGGGTTTTTGTTTTGTTTTGTTTCGTTTTTTGCTAAGAGGGAGATTGTTTATTTCAGTAGTGGCAAATTTCCTCCAAGTGTGTGACTATGGCCAGGTATTAATAACTGTGTATAACTTTAATCCTCAGTGTGTTGTTTTGGGTGAGGCACAGGGAAACCAGATACTGCTTTTCTGTTTTGCCAGGCCTCTGTGTTCTCACATGCCTTTCAGAGGATTCCAGTCCTAAACCAGACTTAATTTTCCTGGCAGTACAACAGCTGGAATGATGGGGGTTGCTGCTTGAGTCAATAAAAAGCATTTTTTGTGATGGCATTAGTAAAACAGTTATCAGCTTGTAATAGAAATAGTGATGATCTCTGTGCTGCTGGGAAGAGAAGAAACTGGTAAGTGGTGGCCTGGACTTGCTTTGATGGTAGGCATTTGAATTTAGGCATATGAGTTTAGGCATAGGGGAGATGCAAGCAAATTACTTTACAGAGTGCTTGTTGTCAGGGAGTATCATGTAGTATCCTCCTTTTCCAGCCAGAGCTGTTGGACACCAGAATTGCACGTGAATTTTACCCATTAGCTGAGAACTAAAGCTAGCACACCCCTGTCCCATCCTTGTCACATAATTATAACTCCTCTTCACTGCTAAATGCTCAGTGATCTCTGATTTGTGGTCCCCAGCGAGGACAAGCTCTTTCTTGACAGCTGAGAAAAAGGAGGAGGGTGGTGTGTTTGTACTTTGGGCTGTTTCTTTTAATTACAAGGTTGGATATGACAAAGGAAATGCTTCAGTCTGTATGAAGAAACTGAGGCTGGTTGTGAAACCAACTTCATTGATCTGACATTCTTGGGAGATAATATAATAGGGAGATAATAAAGCAGCTTTGAGCATTTTCAGACAGCAAACTGAAAATAGGGGGCAGCAAGAGCCGGTGGTTTCTGGAGAGTCACAGCTTGTAAAAGTTCTTGGGGCAGGGTAAATGACAGAGCTGGGGTGACTTCACATGGTTGTGTTCCCAGCCCTTCCCAGACACCCACAAAAATCCCCATTTACCCCGCTGTGAGGAAAACTCTGGACTTTTTTCTGCCCTGTGGCAGAGGCAGAAATTTATTCAGGGAGAAGTCGCATCCTCCTTCCGTTCATCCATCCATCTTGGAAGCTGCAGTGCAGAAGGGGATGGATGTCACTCAGTCATTGGGATGTCTTCATGTCAGCCCATGGAAGGCTATTAAATAGGTGTTGCTTCTTAGGAACTTTGGGTTCCCACAGCTGGGTCTAACGCTTTCGAGGTGAGCAATGGCCCACTGCGAGTATCGGGAAGAGTCTGAATTCCCCTCTTCCCGTGCTTGCTGTACCACTTTCTGTGCCATGATGGTTTCAGTGCACCACAGTTGGCATTACCAGTTTCCCTCTGCCTGCTCACTTGGTCTTGGATCCAGATAACTCCTGTGGCTGCCAGGGGAAAATTCCAGAGCCAGGCAGACAGCCCTGGCCAGAGCCTCCAGCAGCTGGCACAGCGTGGGGGTGATTACAGCCAGATAAAACTGATAAACTCGGTGTCTGGGTCAGACTGCAGTGAAGTCACCCCTCTGTCATTTTCTTCTGAAGCTTTTGCCATGGCCATACCTTCACACACCTCAGGCTTCTGCAGGAGTTGTGTTGGTATCACTGGAGGTGCTTTTTAATGAGTCCTGACTCAAGTGCCACTTAAGTACTCACAAGTCACTTTTGCTGTCTTTAGAAGATTAGTTTTGGCTTTCTTTTTTTTTTGGGAAAATGATATGTAACCTATAAGATAGTAATTTTTTTCTTTATTTGTGTGAGAGGGATCCAGTTTGGCTCAAGTCTTTGGGTGGTGAGCTGTAGACACAAAATAAGACACTGAAACAACCAGTTAAAAAAAAAAAAAAAAAAAAAAACTGGACTGTGATTAATGCTATTGTGTATCCAAACCNAAAAAAAAAAAAAAAAAAAAGGAAGTATCCAGATGAAAAAATAGCAAGAAAGCACCAGGCAGAGCCTGAATAAGCATGTCCCATAGCAAGGGTATTGTCTATGATTTTGAATAAATTTCAGTGAATTTCCTGATGGCGGCCCTCTCCCTGGTTGTTTTGGTCCCAGTGACTGATAGGCTGTGTTTATTTTAATGTACTTCACAAGATTGGTGGGTGGTTAGGAAAAGATAGAAAATGTGCAGTTCTGTGAGACCTGATCCTGGATTTAATATCTCACAGTTCCTCCCGATCTCTGTGTCCCTGTAAAGCCACTGTTGGCTGCTTGCAGTCTGCACTGGTGATTCTCAGTGGTATCCAGCAGGTTGGTCAAACTTCAGGCTATGTAGATAAAGCAACAATAGAGCTGAGTTGGTGACCTCTTTTTATTAAGGCTTTTAATTTTTTGTTTCTTAATTTCACATCTTTTCCTACTTCCCTAGTTTGGTGGGGACACACCTACTCCTAGGCAGGCAGCTCCTGCTGTGTGTTTGGGCTTTGCAGGAAATGAGAACCTCCAGAAAGTGCATGAAATGTGCTGGTGACTGTTTTAACAGCTTGGTTTGCACCTTCCTTACATTGTCTTGAGGGTGCTTTCACACTGAATATTGATGTGTACTAGAAGGTGCAGCACTAACTCTACCCCTTGCGTGTGTGCAGTATGCATTTATCTGCTCCAGAACACAGACTTTGAAGTAATTCCTGCCATTCTTCTTAGCAGGGGAAGGCAATTACCAAGACAAGATGTAAAACAGCCCGTTTTTATTTTTCCCTTGCCGTACCCAGTGTTTCCTGCCTGACTAAATGCCTTGGAGCAGGTTCTGTGGTGAGGGGGAGTGTTGTTGGTTGAGATTAGTAGGTGTGGCTGCAGGAAAATCCAGCAGCCCCAGTGCAGGTACCTCTTGGTAAAGCTCCAGGGTGCTGTTCAGCTTTAGGATGCTCTATCCAGTATGAGTTTCCCTTACGTTTTGACTGGGTGATTTCTCTCTCTCTGTTCTTGGACAGAATGAAACCTTATTTTGATAGATGGGAGGGTTTTTTTTGGTTCTGGAGCTTAATCACTTCTCACTCTCTGACTTCCAGGTGGAACATCAGTACTCACACATATTCACTGTGACAGTAAGGAAAGCCACAAATGTCACCAAAGGAGCCATTGGTGACATGCGTGAGTATTTCTCTTTCTCTTTGCCTTTCTTCCATGAGCCTGTTGCCGTGGGCAGGGGGAGATGGTGACACATTGTGCATTAAATGGTTGTTAGTGGGCTGGTGGTGGGTTTCTGTCTGTCTTGTTAAAGCCAGGGCAGTGTCCCCATGTCACTGCTCACTCTCACTCAGAGAGCAGATCTGCCGCTCCTTCTTTCCATTGATCCAGAAAGGCTGAGTGAGTTGTAAACGATTTGCCTCCAAGCCAGCAACACCTACAATTAGCTTTTTGGCTCAGTCAGAAGTGCTGTGTGAGTGCAGTGAAACTGGAAATTGCTGCCGCCTCACAAGGCTGTGGTTTGGTGGGGGAAAGAAAGAGCCCAGAGCTCTGCTGAGTCAGTGCAGAAAGCAGAAAAAATGTAAGGCCATTAAAACAAAACCCACTCAAATGGATCAGCAGATCTTGTGGTAGGGAGATGGATGACACCAGCACTTCTTCCTCTTTCTGGGAGGCTGCTGAGCCTCTGGACTTTGCAGCTGAACAGGAAACCACTAGGAAGAACAGCTCTGCTCTGCTCTTAAGGGGGGAAGAGGGAGAGAATATTGGCTGAATCTGAAAAAAAGAACATTCCTGCTTCCTTGGGCCTGACTGCTTTGCTGCCAGGCCATTTCTCCTTTTGCCCAGTTCTCCCAGCTTGCAGTCTGGGGCAGGGAGGATGAGTGTGACCCTTGGCTCCTGCTCTCCCATCAAGCTGATTGGACATACAAATGTTTCCCAATTCCTGGAAACTGCTTTTGGGTCAAACTACAGCAGCTCCTCCGACCCATGGCTTTGCTTCAGGGGGTTTTCATAACTGAAGTCTACTGTTGATGCTAAAATTGTGGGAGGGATACTTGAAAGGGGGATATTCAACAGCCACAAGTACAAGGGAAGAGAGGGGAGCCCTGGCAAAGGGGAAAAAGGGAATTGGAAATCTATCTGTCATCCCCTGTGGGGTGAGGGGAAGGAGCACGCAGAGAAGACGCAGTGGGGTGTGTGTGTGTATATACATATATATATATATATAATTTCATACGTGTCGTGGTCTTTAGATAAGAAGACCTCAGGAAAAGTGCTGGAAGAGTGGAACAAGGAGCCTGTGAGTTTGTGTGTGTGTGGAATGGAAAGACACAGGTTCCACACGGGTTCTTGGACATAGATGTCTGTCATGAGTGTGGGCAACATGAGAAGGGAAAAAAGGGAGGTTGAGTGGGGATCCCATGATATGATATTAAAGGGAGACAAAAGGGTGACGAAAGCCAGGAGATCACGGCAACTTTGTGCACCAGGGCAAATATGGTCCTATAGTATAAACTTCAAATATTATCCATCAATATAATTGTATTTTTTTTCTAGAAAAAAACCTCTTGTCTTAGCAAGTCATCAAAATCAAGAAGCTGCTCAGGAAGAACTTTTTATTTTGACAAAACCTGCCAGAATGATGCTCTAGGGCCACTGAAACCTGCTTGGCTTCTTGTCTGAGGCAGCTGCCAGAGCTCAGTAGCCTGAGGCACCCCCAGTCTGGGGCATCTCTGGGCGAGCTTCCATGGACCCAGGGCTGGTCCTTGGGGTCCTGGCAAATCACCCAAAGCAGGAAAAACAACTGCTTTTTTTTTTTTTTTGATTTGGGGAAAATTAAAAGTGTTTTTATTCCCTGTTGTTGGAGCCTGGCAGCTACTTGATCGAATGAGTGATTGTGTTAATTACTGTGGGGAGGTGCTTGAAGCTGTGAGTGGGGAAGGGCCTTTACAGTTGATTGCGCCAACCTATATATATATATATATATGTATGTATATGTATTTGTTTTATTTGATTTGCCAAAAATGAAACTTGTTGAGGGAATTGCTGAACTTTTCCATCGGGTTTTTTATCTCAAGGACAGGAAGGTGGCTGTGACAAACCACATGTGAGCCCTGGTTGGGATGGGTGCCTGAGTGTTGCTCTCCCCCCATGGACACTCCCAAGCGGTTGACTCTTCTGGGGGATTGCCCCTAATTTTTCCTGTTGTTGTTGCTCCAGGTTATGAACCACAGATGCTCTGGGAAGAAGAGAGTTAATTTTACATTGTGAGGTGATGGAGGCCTGGGGGAACATGAGGGATTTTGTATGTTTTGCTGTTCTTTTTTCCGTATCAGCCTTTCCAAGACTTTCTGGAACAGCTCTGAGAGATCTGAGCAAATCTAAGTTTATGAAATATGCTGAAGTGCTTTGTGTGATATTTTTCATCCTGAGGCTCTGAACTCTACCTATGCTCAAGGAGTTTTAGCTGGCAGGTCTGGTGTGTGTGGTGCCCCACTCCATGGGCGAAATGGAGGCCCTGACTCCTCTGGCATGGCCATCCACACCTCTGTCTCCTCGAGCCCAGGCTGGGCAGATAACCAGTATTTCTAGAAAGTTTTCCAAGATTTCTTGAGCTCTTCATGAATGGGCAGTGTAAATGGTTGTGTCATCCTCAGGCCATTTTGTCATTCTGTGAATCTGTGTGTGGGGTGGTGGTAAATGAGATTTCCTGTAAGAACTCAGCACCCAGGGTGGTGAGGAGAGGGCAAAAGAAGTTTGAGGACAGACCCTTTCCTTCCCAGCAGTTCATTCAAGTCCCTTCTTATTTCAGGTGTCTGCCCATTTACTGTTGCCTGTATAGAAATCCTTCCTTTACTGGTGTCACTCATTTCAGTTTTAGTGTCCCTGCCAGGGTGACTCCCACACCCTGGATACCATCCTGTCAACATCCAGGTGATGCAGCTGTCGCTTTACAAAGGTTTAAATCCTGGTTTAGAGGCTGCTGCTTTGGTAGGTGTGCTCAGCTCCTTTCCAGGCTGGAAGGTTTGTGAGCTGAGTAAGTGCAGCAGATGTGTGCTGGCTGACCTTGGCTGGCCGCTCTGTCACTCCCTCTGTCAACAGCACAGGGCGAGAACATGACGAAAGGGTCAGCGTGAGGACAGGGACATCTCTCACCTCTTACCCACACAGGCAAACAGGCTCAGTTTGAGGAAATGACTGTCATTTATTGCCAGTTAATTGTAGTAGAGTAGGATAGTCAGAAATAAAGCTAAACCCACCTCCTGCTTTCCTTCTTTCCTGCTGCATCCCTCTACCAGCTATCAATGGGATTGGAGTCAGCTACTAGACCCTGCTGAATTGGCAGAAACACAATTCAATGAAAAAGAAGACAAAAAAAATTTATTAGGAAGGAATTGTTCCCTGTGAGGATGGTGAGGCCCTGGCACAGGGTGCCCAGAGAAGCTGTGGCTGCCCCTGGATCCCTGGAAGTGCCCAAGGCCAGGTTGGATGAGGCTTGGAACAACCCGGGCTAGTGGAAGGTGTTCCTGCCCATGGCAGGGAGTGGTACAAGCTTTACAGTCCCTTTCAACCCAAAGCATTTTAGGGTTCTATGCCCCTGCTGCCCAAAACCTGCCACATAAAGCTATTACAAGGTGAAATATCAGAAAATCTGCATGGCTTTGGTGAGGATTTCATGATCTTAATTGCTTAGCTTGCTGCTGATTGCCGACCTTGTAAAATCACTTCTCTGACTGGACCTCTTGAAAAAGACCTTGCATCTGGCCCAGTCAGTTCTTATATAGTAGATGTGTAGTTTTGGGTCTACTCAGATGCCACCCAAACTGTAGAGCCTTTCCTTACTTCCATGACAGTACAAGAACTTGTAGGAAAAAAGGCCAGAGGCCCAAACTGCAGCATTGTGGAAGAGAAATGCTTGCAAACTGGGTCAGAGAAGCACTGTAAAATTTTTCCTCTGTCTTTAAAGGCCTGTTTAAGTGTACTGGCTTTCACAACAAATGGTGGCATCTACAAAAGAAACCAGTTGTGTGACTCTGCTCTTAATGATCACTCATCTTGCTTAACCTGTTGGGGATTTGCAGCTTTTCCTTGCTTCATCTTCTTTTGATTCTGTGGTAATGAACAGTGTCATTCCATGTATTTTTAGGAAAAAATTCCCTTCTTAAAAATGTTGAAAGTTTGATAGCTCACAGGTCTGGTACTTCTATCCTAGCTGCTGTCCACCCCGTTGGAATCAAGGATGCATTTCCACTGCAGTCAAGCTGCTCAGATAAACAAGTGCTGGGAGCAGTGCAGTCACCAGAGCTCAACTCTGGTTTCAAAACTTGCCCAAATAGAGCTGGGAAGCACCTCCTGAGTGGCTCTTGGCGTGGTCAGCCCATGTCACTGCAGCCAGCTGTGGACATCCCCCTAAGTCCAAGAGATGCCCTTCCTCATTGTTTCCTGCATCTCCAAAGGAAACTGGGATGGGAGCACACCTTTACCTGTCCGGCCCTGGCTCTGGGATCTGGGAATGAGGAAGGGATATCCAGCGTGTGCTGTTTGTCCCTCACAGCCCCGTTCCCCATGAGCCAGAGCTCCTGGGATTGAAGCTGGCTTGGTCAAACACAAGTCACGGCAGTCTGGGCAGGTGTGAGCAGGGTTTTAAACCTGGCCTAGCTGAAGAGGAGAAACTGGAGATTTGCCTGCTTGTATTATGGTTTGTGTTATTGAGCAGCTCATGCTTATGGGCAGGTCATTCAGGACTCATCCAGCTGTTCTCTGGACCACAGCTGGCCAGTCCTGCACCCTGAATCAGCTACAGTGCACTTACCTGTCGGAGTGCCATCAGATAAGGCCTGCAAGGCCCTGGAGCAGGTCCTGATTTTTGCAAGGGGAAAACAAGCCAAACTGCTCCCCTTTTTCAGCCTGGGAAAAGTAGGTCAGAGTTGGTCAGTCCTCCACATCCTACAACCTGCATGTGCAGGTCTTCATGTGGCTGAAATATGGATCCATAAAAGATGGATAAAAGAAAAAATCTTAAATTAACAGGGCTGCTAACAACTGCTCAAGATGTCTACTGTAGATCACAGTCTAACACACTGAGGCAACCAAGTGCTAGATTTCAGTTTCCTTGGCACAGCCAGTATCCTTTCCCTTTGATAGCTACTGCTGGGAGGTGGAAATCATGTTGGAAACTGGCTTGTGTGTTCCACAGTGAAACTGATCCATATAGTGCTGCTCTTCCCAGCTGCAAAAATATTGTTTTGATGAGAAATTCTGTCTCTGAGTTACTCTCTGGAGTTACTGAGGGGGGACCTGTTTCTGTGGGAGGTTGGTGAAAACTTGTTCCCTTCCTACAGGAAGCTCTCCCATGACTCTGTTGTGCCGTGATGGTGACATGGAGCAGTGCTGGCTCAGGCCCAGGATCCATCTTGTGTGGCTGGAAAACCCCCCTGTCCCTGCTCCAGGTCCTGCCAGATTGTGACCCACCACCCCTTCGTGGTAGCTGGGAGCTGCTCCTGTTCCATGTGCTGTCCTATCTCCAGGCAGAGCTTCCTAGTGGGGCTCCCCTCCAGCACATGGGGACACCACTGTTCCTCCAGTTTGAGCCTTTCACTCCTTCCATTTAGGAGGAGGCTCCCTCTATTTATGCTATTTGTCCCCTGTCATAATTTGACTTTTTCTTGGTTTCGATTCTTTTCCTTCTCGTCCTCTTTCCCAGGAGTGCTTTGAAGTTGTCTTACGGTTGGGCTAATGCCTGATCCAAGGGAGAATTGGGAAGAACATCAGTCATAGTGAGATGTAAAGGAAAAATATGAACAGGGTAAGAATGTGACACTTCCCACTGATCCTATCCTCTCCTTGGCTGCCTTCAGTGAGACTCCCTGAGCTGGATGTGTCTTTGGGGTAATCAGCTGTCAGAGTTTCTGTTGCAGAAAATTCGCTGCTTTTCCTTGAATGCACATAGGTCTTCTCATCCACAGCTCCTTGGGTAAGGAGTTCTGCAGGTTGGTGCTTGAAGAAGACTTTTAATTAGTTTTGAAAATGTTTTTTTTTAAAGCATGAGCTGAAGAATTGAACTGGGATCAGTTTGAGGCCCTTCACAACAAGAAAGATACTAAGAGGCTGGAGCCAGGGAAGGGAACAGACCTGGGGAAGGGTCTGGAGCTCCAGGAGAGGCTGAGGGAGCTGGGAAAGGGGCTCAGGCTGGAGAAGAGGAGGCTCAGGGGGGACCTTGTGGCTCTGCACAACTCCCTGACAGGAGGGGGCAGCCGGGGGGGGTCGGGCTCTGCTCCCAGGGAACAGGGACAGGAGGAGAGGAAACGGCCTCCGGCTGGGCCAGGGGAGGCTCAGGTTGGACATCAGGAGGAATTTCTTCACAGAAAGAGGGGTCAGGCCTTGTCAGGGGCTGCCCAGGGAGGTGTTGGAATCCCCATCCCTGGAGGTGTTCAAAACCATGTGCATGTGGCACCTGGGGACAAGGTTGGTGGTGGTGCTGGGCTGATGGTTGAGCTTGATGATCTTGGGAGATCTTCTCCAACCTTACCCATTCTGTGATTCATCATCTGGTACTGCCTTGCAGTTCATAGGATTCCAAGTGTCCCACAGATCCATCTGTACCAAGCAAAAGCTCTTACAACTCAAGAGTGTTCATTTATATATTTCTGACTGCATGTGTTCTGAAAGGGAGGGAGAAAATCATCAGCCTTTCTCACATTTGTCACCACAGGAAGGAACACTTTTGTGGAGGATGGGTTTTAGTGACAGGCTTTATCAAAGCATCCAGCCAAGAGTGTTACAGGGCAGTTGAAATCCAGGGAATGTGTGCTCAGTGCTTTTTAAAGCATTCCTGACAGCTGTCTGAATTAAAAAGTCAGGGGAAGAGACTCTTCTCCCTTGCAGGCCCTGAGGCTGCACTTCAGCAGTATGGGAAATCAAGCTCTGGGCCTGCTGGGAGAGTCCCAAAACCTCTAAAGCCTCCTGATACCAAACGTAGACCCAGTGTAAACTTGTTCTGCAGATTCAGAAAATGCTGCCAGTGTAAATTTGTATTAGTAGAGTTTATGCCAGACTGGGAATAATCTGTACTCCATCAGATAACATAGAAGTGGACTAAAAATCATTGGAGTAATTCAGCAGGAATGTGATGATATGCCTGTATGTACTGCAGACCAAATTACCCTGTCCAGGTCTGGCATTCCATGGACCCACAGTTAGAGCTGAGCCAGGCCTCCTTCTGTCCTGCCTGTGTCTTTGGTGGTGGAGTGTCATGGTTTTACACCAGCCAAACTCCAGGCACCCACAAAAGTCACTCACTCACCCTCCCCTGCCACACCTGGGCAGAGGAGAGAAAAATTTAATGAAGGTTTCATGAGCTGACATAAGAACCAGGAGAAAACACTCCAAGGGCAAAACAAGCTCAGCTTAGAGGTACAAAGTGAATTTATTACTAAATCAGATCAAATATATAACAAAATCAGAGGAGGATAATGCGAATTAAAATAAGCCCTTAAAACACCTTTTCTTTGCCCAACCCCTCCCTCCTTCCCACCGACAGCGTAGGGGAAAGGGCCTGGGGGTTTAGTCAGTTCTTCACCCGACGTTTTTTTTGCTGCNAAGTCCCAGAAAAACAAAGTTTAACTCTCCGTCTCTCTCTGAAGAAACAGAGCTGAAAAAGCTGCCTGAAAAAGCAGGAAGGGTGCTTCCTCCGCTCTTCTCCCCGCAGCAGAGAGACGCAGAGGAGTAGTGACCTTGGAGAACAGACTGCTTTGAAAAAGTTTGTCTGACCTTTTTTTTCTTTCTCTCCCCTCTCTTGGGCTTAGGTTAAAGGCACAGAAAGGCACAAGATTCATTTCTGGGCATTGAGCAATGATAGGGGATACACATCAAAAAGTCACCCCAAGACACTAGGAAAAAACTGCGCGTGCCCACTTTGTTTTGATTTTCTTCTTCAATCTGTTATCCCAGAGGTGTTAGCAGCCTCTCTCACTGGCCCAGCCTTGGCCAGCGGCGTGTCCGTCATCAGAGCCATGAGAGATTGGCTCTGTCGGACATGGTGAAAGCTTCCAGCAGCTTCTCACAGCAGCCACCTCTGTGCCCCCCTCCGCTACCAAAAACCAGGCCCTGCAAAACCAACACATGGAGTGAGTTGTTTCACTGGTTTAACAGTGAGAACTAGGCATTTAAATTCATTAAAAAAACCTAAGCCCCTTAGACTCTGGCACAATACTGGAAAAATTATTTTGCTTAATGCTTCAGTCACTTTTCAGTCAGTGTCTGCAAAGGGGCCTGTACAGATAGCGTAGAGAAGGCAGTGTTTCTTTGCTCTTGGCAGTTCTACAAATGTGGTTTGACCAAAGGCTGACTTGTTTGGGGTGTTTTTGCCCTTTCAAGGCTGGATCAGTGGAAGCAGTGGTGTCCTGCAGTAGTGAACTGGGTGATAGTGCAGTGCCTGTGCTGGAAGCTGGTTCTTCCCTCCACTGAAGTAACGCCAGAGATGAAAAGCACTGTCATAAAAGGCACAAATAATTTTTAATGAAGGTGTTACCTAATCCCAGTATTTCTCAAAGCATAGCTGCTGCTTCAGAGCTGCCTTACTTCCCTTGGAGTCACCTTCCGCTCATGAAATCTGGCACTGCATCACCCCTTTGCAAAATCCCCAAAGCCACCAGCCCTGGCATTCCCTGTGGTGCCTTAAACACAAAGCAGCAGTGAGTACTCCTGGGGTTTTTAGGTTGCTGTGGCCTTCTGGCAGGTCTCCTGGCATCTGCATTACTGGCAGACTATGGATTTGTCTGTAGCATCTCAAGTATCTGTTCCATGGTTGGAGGGACAGTTATTGATAAGTACAGTTTTTAAGAATTCCCTTTTTAAAAACTGAAAAATCACATGAAACTGGGAAAACCCACGAATTTAAAATTCATTACTTTTTCTCCTGACCACGGCAGAGACACCAACTCATAGTTCCATGCCACTGTGAGGCCCCACAAAATTCACAATTTTGAATAGAAATTCTGTTGTTATTTAGCTTCCTTCCCTGTGGACAAAAGAGAGGTCATCCAGCAATTCCCATTATTGGCTTGACCTCAGCCAGGCTGCTCAGCTGCATGTGCTAAACAAGTTGTACTGTAGTGCAGCAAGCCAAAAAAAGGTGGGAAATACACAAAGATGGTCATTTGGGACCTAGTAGGTTTTTATCAATGGGATTGTACTTAGTGGTGGATAAATTAAGGGTTATTGCCACTTTTTATTTTGAGATAGATATGTATGTATATACCAGTATTATATTTGAACAGGCTTTCTATAGTTTCTTTATGGTAATTCTGCTGTTGAAGTAATTGAAATTGGCATGACTGAAATATAAATCATATATTTGAAATATTAATCATATTAATATGGAGGCCTGATGACAGCCATCTCACTAGACTAACAATATAAGATCAAATGGTTTCCAGTCATTGCAGAAAATTTTACAGGTTTCCTTAATAGCCAGATTGCTTAAAGCATTACTCATTTTTCACTGTGAAAATGTTTGACCCTAATTACTGTCCACTGTTTCACTTGGTGATTCATAATGTAATTTAAAGGGAGAATCCTAATAGCCATGACTTAACCAGGAGATAAATCAAATGAGGAAAAGGCAGTGAATCCTTACTTTTACCTCTCAGCCATTCCTAAGGCAGCAGTTTAAAAACAACAGTGGAGATGCTGACTCTGTTCTTGTTATTGGATGTGTATCTTCAGCCCCTGGAGCTTTGGTGGGGGCTGTAAATCTGAATTATCACCAACATTTTGTTAATTACCCTGAGACTTCATCGAGCTCCAAGCTGCTAATTGCAAGACCCTCATTGGCATCAGTGCTGAAAGCCTTAATTGTGTTTTTTAGTGTGCAGGTAGAATTTGAGATACTTGTGCTTAATTGTTAGCTCAGCCTGCCTTGTTCCTGAGAAATGGTGATGGAGCGGCAGCGCTTGCGTAAGGAACAGCCCGAGCAGGGCTGAGCTGCACAGAAACTCTGCTTTCCTCACAAGTGTCCTGGGAACAAGTGCAAATTCGCCCAGGTGCTGCTGCTCAGGAGGCTGTGCTTGGTGTCTTGGGCAGCTGCTGCAACAAAAGAGCGATTCCCTGACAGTGCTGCCTCTACACAGAATCCTTAAGGCTGGAAAAGACCTTTAAGGTCATCAGGCCCAGATAGAGATAATTCTAAGACATAGGTAAGTCTCTTGTCGTGATTAAACATCAGCTTTTGACCCATACCCCATAATGATTCTTCCTTTTAGAATCTAAATATAGATGGCAGCCTTCCAGTGCCTTAAGGGGCTCCAGGAGAGCTGGAGAGGGACTTGGGATAAGGGATGGAGGGACAGGACACAGGGAATGGCTTCCCACTGCCAGAGGTCAGGGTTAGATGGGATACTGGGGAGAAAGCCTTCCCTGTGAGGGTGGGGAGGCCCTGGCACAGGGTGCCCAGAGAAGCTGTGACTGCCCCTGGATGCCTGAAAGTGTCCAAGGCCAGGCTGGCTGGGGCTTGGAGCAAGCTGGGCTAGTGGAAGGTGTCCCTGCCCATGGCAGGGGGTGGCACTGGATGGGGGTTAAGGTCCCTCCCAACCCAAACCACTCCCATGATTCTGTGATAACAGTGTTGATCAAGCTATTTGTACTTACATTTTCAGCTTAGTTTTTTCAACATCACTTGGCAAATCAATTATCAGAAGCCCAGGCAGGAATGAAAACATCCATGCCAAGGGTGCACACTGGCTGTTTAATCTGCATTTGATAATTTGAATGTTTTGAAATACATTAAGTGAATACTTCTGTGTTATTTGCCAGGTTGTTAGTAGTTTTTGGTTTCCATCCAAGGAGTGAGGTTTTAATTAATATAGTATAGCTTTAAAAAGTATTTAGTATAGCTTATAGCAATATCTTAATCAGAGCAAACAGTCTTCCAGTATATTTTCTCCTCATCTGAAGAAGGAAGTTAAAAAAGAATAGGTTTTCATTTTCTTAACTGAAAATAGCTCCAAATAAAGTTTCAGACATGAAAGGGCAGGTGATTAAATCTTTGCCTTGGGTTAAAAAGCTGGTGAAGGCATGGAGTGAGGTGACTTGGCAATACTGAACTACCAAGACTGATTTTTCCAAGTTCAGTTGATCCGTACCTTGGGTTTAGTTTCTGTTTCAACAATTATCAGGGTTTGCCTGATAGGAAGTTAGTAATGGGTCTGCACGTCAGAAGTCTGGGGTTTCCATGTGCTTTGGAGTCTTAAATACGGATAGGAAACCATTTGCTGTTTGTGTTGATAAGAACATTTAGATTTTTGTAACAGAGTTGGGGTTGATCACATAATCATGTGAAAAACTGAATGGAGAGGGAGGCATTGATGTTTTGCCCAGAACTCTGCTCAGCCATCAGGATTTTGGCTAAAATCCAGGTTTTTGTAGGCAAATTTAGTCTCTTGGCAGAGCAAGCCTGGGTGTTTATTGCCAAAGTCATGCTGCATATCAAGGCTTAGCAAATGAGACCTTGTCACTTAATGGATTTTTAGTTTCAAAGGGCCTTGTTTCTCTTGATCCTTGATTCTTTTCTTCATGGCAGAGCTTTGTGTAGTAGTTGAAAGGAACTAATGGAAAAGTTGGCAAGTTGGAACATCTACTCGATGAGGAAAGACTTGGGGCTTGATCCCCCAGTTCCCCTGCCCATAAAGAAGAGACAAGATCAGACATAATTCCTCAGGAGCTAATAAAGGTTGCTATTTAAAGGCTTTCCATACTGATCCCCAGCTTTAAATAGCTGCTTGTTCATTATTCAGGGAGCACTGAGACCACCTCAATGTAGCAATTAGCTGAGCCCCACAGGTATGGAGCACAGTGGAAAACTCCTGAGAAGTTGCATTAGAGTAAAATTGAATAGGATTTGCCTGGGGACACATTCAGAACCTCCTGAGTGATTTCCAGAAGTCCTTTTTTTGGTTGTTTGGTCAGGTTGGGTCTTTTCCCATAAAAGACAGTTATTTGATTTTAAATTACCCAACTCTTTTGTTTTCCTCTGTTCCTTCTTCTCCCAGCAGGAGGGAGAAGTGTCTCTGGGCCTCAGGAATTAAATGGATAAGGTCTTATTGAACTCCAAGAGTTTTGAAAATTTGGCTTTGTTGAAAAAAGGTATCTTTAGATTTAAAGTGTGTACAAGGAGGAATGTTCAGACTTGCTTTTCCTAGTAATAGGATTTAATCTCTTTCAAAAGGAAGTCTGTAAGAAATAGGTTTGTGTTGTGGTTGGCATTGGTTTGCTTGGTAACATTTTGCTAAAGCAGAGGACAAACTTGGAAGAGAGGATTCAGCTTCCTCCTGAGGGACAGCTCTGATCTCTGCTCCCTGTGACAGGGACAGGACCCAGGGAATGGCTGGAGCTGGGCCAGGGGAGGGTCAGGCTGGAGATCACGGTAAGGTTCTTCCCCCAGAGGGTGCTGGGCACTGCCCAGGCTCCCCAGGGAATGGGCACGGCCCCGAGGCTGCCAGAGCTCCAGGAGTGTTTGGACACCGCTCCCAGGGATGCACAGGGTGGGATTGTTGGGGTGTCTGTGCAGGGCCAGGGGTTGGATCCATGATCCTTGTGGGTTCTTTACAGCTCAGGATATTCTGTGATTCTGTGCTGGAAAGATGTGGGTGTTTTACCACAGCAGAGTAGGAGGCTTTTAGTGATCCACCACAACCACAGAAATAACTTCCCCTGCTCTCCTGGGAGGCATTGGAGCCCTGGCCCAATCTGACACAAAAAAAAGTCTCATTGTACAGAAAACCCCTGCATGCTTTAACTTGTTAGAAAGTGGATTTTTTAGGGCTGCATTCTGTTCTCTCAGGAATGGCTATTTTTAGACACATCGATGGGATTTGCCAATGTTTCCTTTTCCCCCGCTGGTAATTCCTATCAGCTGCAGTTGCCATATCTCTGTTTCCAGTCGAGGTTCTGGTGCACTTGTTGTCCAAACATACTGTGTAAATACGGTCCTGATCCTGTGCTGACTCCCCAGAGCTGTGGTGATGGCAGTGTTTCAGAGCTGAGCACTCCTTATGCTGTGTGCAGCACTGCAGTACTGGGACTGATTTCCTCCGTCACTCCCAAACCAGCAAAGGTGAAAGAGGATCCAAAACCCACAGCAAACTGCTTGTTTTCATTGTTTTGTGGGATACTTGCTGCTGTGACATGAGCCAAAGCCATTAAAGGCTAGAAAGAGAGGAAGAAGTAAAAGCTTTTTAAAACACTTGCCACTGCCTGGCAGATGTTTGCATATTCCCAATAAACTTGACTCAGTCCCTATGCTGTTCTGTTTGCTCAAGGCTTTTCCCCTCTCCTCCTAAAAGCCTAATGTTTCTTCTGGGGAGATTGTTGATATCATTATATCAATTGCTGTCATTACATTTATGTAACTTACAGAGTTGCATATCCTTCTGTCCTTGACGGTGAGGGGATCTGTGGTTTCACACAATTGTATCTATTACTCCAGCCCAGGCTGGTGTTTTCCTTTGCCTGACCTGTGTTCTGCTCCACAGTTGACACTCCAGATCCCTACGTGGAGCTGTTCATCCCCACTGCCCCCGACTGCAGGAAGAGAACCAAACATTTCAACAATGAGGTCAACCCCATGTGGAACGAGACCTTCGAGTTCATTCTGGACCCCAACCTGGAGAATGTTCTGGAGGTAAATCCCATGCCTGAGCTGGGAAGATGAAGGGTAAAATAACAGTGGCTTACACACGTGTGGCATCTGATGTCTCAAGATTACCCCTTTGTTTAAAATGTTAAACTTGGATTTAGCTGTGGTGCTAAGCAAGAGGTGTTGGATAAATTGAATTATTCAAGGAGTAGCCTGGAGAGGCATTACAAGATATGCCTGTGAGTCATATCTTGGACAGCTCCTGAGGGACAGTAGCTTGTTGTTCCTCACATCAGCTGTGGAGTATTTACTCCCTGCTTCCTACCCTGATTCAGCTCTTACAGACAGGGAATAGGTGGGGCTTAAGTCAAATGTCTGCCCAGGAAGACAAAGCAAAAGGCTAGTTCTACTGTGTCCTTCTTGCCTGGAGCCCACCCAGGGCTCTTTTGGGGACCACTCCATGTGCAGCCTTGTTGACCAAGCCACTGTTCAAGTGTGTTAAACTTCTTCAGGCTGTGCACAAGAGCTGAATGTTAGGTGTAAGTGTTTTCTAAGTGGGCATGGCAAGGATTTAAGGATTGCTCTGGTCCTTTGTTAGCTCTGTTCTTCATAGAGGATGGCCCTGACACCTGCTCTCTTCTGACCCAAGCTTACAGAGTTCAGTCTAAATTGGCCAACTGGGACTGAGGCTGCAGACTGTGAAGGTTTTCCTTGAGCTTGTGACCATCAGACCTTGGGTCTGAAAGGGAACTATGCTTCCTACAAGCACCCTGTGTTTCTGGGAAAGGCTCTACAGGTTGGGCGTTACACCCGTGGTCAGCTTGGTGGATCATGAAGAGCTATCACCTGCATCCTGCACTAGAGACAAAAGATATTAGGGAATTCACAATGATTTCCTGGGCATCAGTGTTCCTCTGGTGCCATTGCTGGGCCCCCAGGAGGTGAGCCTGGGCCCTGCTCTGAGCCCTCCCTTACACTTAGGCAGCTTCCCTAGGAATGTTTGAATTATGTTGAGGACAAAGTTTGGTTCAAGGGTTTTGAAAGGATAAAATTACTAAAGTCACAAACACAGCAAGATGGATTATGGGTAGAAATTGGAAATGTGTCTTTACAATAACTACAGGCTGTTGCTGGTTCTGAGACAGTGCAGTAAAATTCCATTAAAATTGCCTGCAAGTATAGATGATAACGTTTAATAAGGGCTAATTGTGGACCTGGTAATGTAGACAAGAGCCTTTGGATTCTGCAATGGAGTGCAGTGTCAAAAATCTGTGAAGTCACCTCTTCACCCAAACCCTCTGTGAATTCCGAAGCTCAGACTCCATAATCCTTGTGACTCCTTGGATTGTTTTAATCTGCCTCTTTATCCCAAGTGCATTTTCCCTCTGAAGTGTAAACGGCTCTTCAAAATCCCGCTAAGAAATTTTTGCTTTTGGTTTTAAGAGACAGCGCTCAGAGATTGCAGGAACGGGCATAAAGCTCTGCAAGGAAACAGAACAATGTAAATACCATTAAAATAATGAGCTCTGTCCTAAAATAAAAAGAATTCATAATTTCAAAGGGTTGCTTGTGGCACAGGATGAAGAAGATTCTTTATAGCTGAGAAGAGGCTGATTTCAGATGTAGCAACTAATTATTCAAGTGATTGTATCTTGATTCCTTTTGTTTTATACAAAAGATAGAGTCCAAGCCATGAACATGTGATATTTTAGAAGATATAATGCCACAAAGTGGAAAAAACCCCATAAGTCAAATGAGTCTGGAGATCTCATTTAATAAAAACCGTGTAAATGATAATTTGAAATTCTTTCTGAATATCTTACTTGAGGACTTGAAAGGCAGCCACTGGGGAAAAAAGTCTGCTAGACCCAGAGCCACATGGATTAGAGCAAAAGCATGGGATGGTGTTCTGCCGTATCCACACCATCTTTGCATATTATCGCATTTTGGAAAAGTCTGTGCTCCAACATGGAGGGTATGAGAAGAGACTTGAAGGTCTGGCTGGATACAGAGAGAAGCTTTGTGTACATTGGAATGCTGCACTCTTTGCCAAATCACTGCTATAACAATCTCGGTCTGTAGAGTCAAGGCTGGGGTGTGTGGGTTCCATCTTCTCTGAAAAGTTGCTGGATGTTTTTTTTGGCCTATCACAGTTAAAACTATACAAGTTTCTCCATAGCGAAATTTTACGGACTGGAAATTTGAAGGTACCGTGCTTTATATGTAGAATTTGAAGGTATTAGAAAGATAGTGAGATTTGCTGCCAGGAAGGTGCTGGGATGAAAATCCCTTCGTGAATAATCCTGGTGCACTCCTGCAATTCAGTTCCTCGAAGTGCCACCTCCACTGTCCATGAGCTTATCCTGCTTTAAAAGAAATGTTTGTTGGCACTGGGCATTGACTGGGTTAGGTCAGGCCCATTCTTTTTCCATATATGGTTTTTTTTTTACTTCAGGCATAGGCTTGATGGAATTAGAAAGGGATTTCTTGCAGTAGAATTGAATACCCAGGTGTCTCTTCCAGGTTACTCTCATGGATGCCAACTATGTTATGGACGAGACTCTTGGCACATCCACGTTTCCCATCTCTTCTCTGAAACTGGGAGAGAAGAAGGAGGTCCAGTTAACTTTCAATGACGTAAGTTGGACATTCATGACTTTGCCCTGGTCAGAAGTTTTCTGAGCTTTCACTGTTGCCCATGGATAAACACAGAGCCTAAAGACACTGTTAAACCTTAATTATTTATCTTCTTGCAGCCCTGCTGAGAGGATAATTAAGCAAAACAGTGCCACTGAATGCCTTGGTGTCCGTGCTGAAAGAATCCTCTCTAGAAGTCTAGTATGGAACTTTCTCTGCCTAGGCAAAGCAGTTTCTTCCCCACTCAATATAGTTTACTTTCATGGCCTGAGTGTGAGGTTACTCAGAGTTTGCTGGTCAGTGCATTGCCCCTCCTGCTGCTGCCTTTGGCTTCCAGAAAGCTGAAGGAATTCTTTTATTATTACATGTTTCACTTTCTGTAAGTGGCTTGTTGTGACACAGCCCTGGTTAACATGCAATGATGCAGTAATTAGATTATTGCCTTTAAACAAGTCTGCAAACAAGATGGAGTCATTTGAACAGGGCTTTTCTGCCTGCACAGTAACTCCTGGAAACTGTTGTTAAATCTGGGTGGAATTGAGCTTGTTCTGCATATATTTAAATGTATAAATACCATCTGCATCTCTGCTTTGGGCTCTAGTTTATTGTATGATCAGAGACCTTGATTTGTTTCCACTCTGCTGTTTTCCATGTGGTACAACTTTAAAAGCGTAGTTACAGCAAATAAATGGTTAAAGGCCTATTTATTGGAAACCAGAGAGTTTCATATGTCAGGTTTAGCATTTAATTTGGCATAGCCCTAGGGCAGTTGGAATTTTGATACCCTCCATTATTCTTCCTTTTTAAAATTACTGCATTATTTGAAGTTTCTGCATTTTTATTTCAGTAAGTGTTTCAGTAACTCTTGGACTTCCAGAGCGTGGGCTGAGTGCAGGTCCTGGTTCTGCCAGGCATGAGGTGGGGCAGTGAGAAAGAACTGATGAATACATTTTGCAAACACAGTGCACAAAGCTCATTCCATTAATGCAAGGCCTTGTTCAGCATTATTAATCAGCGTTCAGCAAAGCTTGGTAGGGAGTCACAGGGGAGAAAAACAGTGCAAAAAAGGCAAATACACTCTGAAATTTACAAGCAAGTATTGAAGGGGAGATGAAGTCAGGTTGAGCCCGATGTAGACAGTGTATATATAGCATGTATTGCTGAGATGTCTGTGGCAGTCTGTGTAAGGTGTAGAACATGCCATGATATCTCCCTGTTGGAATGCTTCCCTCCAAGGGTTTGTTTCATGTGCATACATTTTTGTAAGCATTGGATCACTGCATGGTTTCAGGAGTGCTTTCTAAATTAGTAATACCAGGTGGGGAATAATGTAATTGCTTCCCTGCCTTTGAAGTCCTTCCTTGGTGACTCTTCACTCTGTTTGTTCATGTCCTCCCTTTGTTGTTTCTCTGCCTCTTTTTCCCCCCACCTTGCTCATGACCTGCCTCATTTGCAATTCCAGCAAATTGCAGTTGTTTCAGGAATTGGGCATGGATGTGCAAGTCAGAGGCAGCTTTGCATCCCAGATCCTTCACCGTTGTCTGAGGGTCAAGCAGATGTTCAGTCTGGAGTGTAGTAGCTCCATCCCTGGTGCTCACAAGCCCCAGGTGAGGAGGGGAGTCTGGTTTTAGGTGGAGGACACACTGAGTCTCTCACGCTCCTCTAGGGCTGCACCAACCCGGCCGTTGCACAGGAGAGAGCTTGGGGAGCTGAAAATACCTCTCCCTTCTGTCTTAGTTCCCCAGCCTTGTACTCCTGGATTGTGCCTGACAGAGAATTGGTGCTTTAATCATAATTTTTTGCCTTCTTGCCTGCAGGCAACCCTTTCAGTGCTCTGTGAAAGGCAGAGGAGGCCAGCCCATAGCTCGTGGCCAGGGAGTTCAGTGTGGCTGGCAAGTGAAGCCATTGTGCAGTGACATTTATTGCATCTTCCAGCAAGTTGTAAGCAATCACCCTTCCTGACTGCTAATTAAGGCCTGTTTAGCTATGGAGAGACGCTTGGTGGCTCTTGTAGAACATAGAGTAGTGATTCCCTCACACGGATGTGATCCCCTGGTTCTCCTGCCAGCCACAGGTGGGAGAAGAGAATCAGATCCCCTCAGGACAGAGATGAGTAGCACTGTCAGAAAGGGATTAGCAGTGCAAGAAAGGCAAGACAGTGGGATCTGAGGAATGGAAGTCAGCACTTACCAACATTTTCCACTGTATTCAGTGCTAGTGTGGTGTATTTTGGAATCACACTGTGTGCTTTAAAAAAAAAAAATCCATAGAAAATAATCTCATTCACATGTGCCAAAAATATCCTCCTTTTTAAAAAAACTGAAGAAGAAAGAAAGAATAATTCTGACAGTAGTAGTAATGTTCCAGGTGTGTTTGTAGGTTTTCCCTCTCTAAGTGCTGTAACCATATTTAAATATTCCTTGTTTAGGTCACAGAAATGACTTTGGAATTGTCTCTGGAAGTATGGTGAGTATCTCATATTTCAAAAAAAAAAGGGTGAAAATATACCAGCAGCAAATGAAATTTTTTATTTTAAACTGTTCATTGAAATTTTCATGGAATCACAGAATATCCTGAATTGGAAGGGACCCACAAGGATCATCAAAGTCCAACTCCTGGCCCTTCACAGGACACCCCAAGAGTCCCATCCTGTTGGGATTTTCTTAAAAACATGTGAGGTAGAGTGCAAAAATTCCTTGTTGTAACATAGAAATACCAGGTACCGTAAAAGTGAGGAAATTTTGAAACTGAGGTTCATTCTCGTGTTATAATTCTGTCACTGACTAAACACCCTTACTGGGACTAAGAGGTGTGACCCTTCCAAATGTTTGCAGGAATGAGGCCATCCCATGTGAATCTCTCAGCCTGATTTATGTGAAGGGCTTTCCTTCTCAAGGGCTTTGTCCCTAAAAAACCCACCGACCTCACTCAGGTGCAGCTTCATCCTCTCTGTTTTACCTTTTCTGGGAACTTGGCCTCTCACATTAACTTCCAGCATCTATGGCTGCTGTTACAGAGCCCTTAAAATGTATTTAAATGTAAATACCACACAGTGCTGAAGGCAGAGGTGAAGATGTAGGGCCAGGAATTCTCCATGTAAAAGCTGAGCAGATGCCTGCCTTTATTTGTCCCTTTTTTCTGCTTCTAGCTGTCTTTCTCCCTCATTCTTCACCTATCACAGAAAAAGACCAAAAATCACATTAAGGCATAATTAGAAAAATCTATTTTAAGTCTAAAAATGGTTTTCTGAGAGCAAGGCATTTAAGGAGTCATCCTTTGTCTGTAACTATAAATAGCAGCACTGAGCAGTGTAAAAGTCAAAGTCTTTCCTGATTATTCCAGAGACTGACAAACATCCCCCAGGGATAATTTCTGCTCATCATGTTGTATTAGGAAAATGCATTTGTGGGTGGTCCTTGAGACCACCCTGAACCAGCCAGGCTTTGTACATTACAAGGATTTCTTATCTCTGACATTAAATAAACAGAAGATGCTCGATTGTGTCTTCTTCTAAGGCTTTGAAATGTAAAGGATCTTACCAAGTTCTGCTGCTGTTCCCTGCTAGCCATGCAGATTGTGGATATCTTCATGGAACATTGCTTCTAGGGAGTCTTTTCCCCCTTTTCTTAATCCTATTATTTTATTACATAATTGGTTTTTTTTAAAACCTGGGGAATTATTATCTGAGCCTAAATGGATCTATTTCACCATTGTGTGCTTTTCAGTAGGTACCAGGGTGGATTTGTCCACTCCTCTTCTCTGCTGTCCATGAGAAGTGGCAGCTGAAGTTGTACAGCATTCGTTTATGTACAGCACTGAGATCCTTACACAGCCTTGTGTACATTTTTTATCCCACAATGTGGGGAAAAATACAGAGAAAAGGGCTTAGATTTTCCTGTGGTGTGCCAGTATGATCTGTGCTGTAAGATTTATGATTGTATGTGAGTGAAGAACTCTCTTGCTGTATTTAATTATTTGCTTTTAATGAGTTCTATATAAAATGCGTGTCTTAAAGACACGTTGTACTTTGCCTCCATCACTCCAGAGCTGATGAATGGCGTCACATGAAAAATACAATTTTGCTTTATCTTATGTAAGTGAATGAGGAATTTCTGCTCTTATCTGCTCATTTCCCATGGTGATGTTTGTGATCCTGTTTGGAACTGAGCCTTTAGTGCCACCCGTCCCTTTTCCAAACAGCTCCTCGACGGACCTGCGGTTCAGCATGGCCCTGTGCGATGAGGAGAAGAGGTTCCGGCAGCAGCGCAGAGACAACATCATGCACAGCATCAAATCATTTCTAGGGGAGGAGAACAGCCAGAACCTGACCACTTCTCGTGATGTAAGTTTGGAGAGTTCCCATCAGGATTAGCATCCCCTTTGGAATCCTTCATTTGCCTGTGAGAGGAAGGAATGAGGTGTGCGAGGTGGAAGAGTTCGATGTAGAAAGATTATAGATTATAAAAATTCTTTTCCTCTATGAACATACAATGTTTAGCCTGGAGAGTAATTTTTCTTGGCTCTAAAGTTAGAGATTAAAGTTTATGACCAGGGGGAACAGTTTTAAACTATAAAAGGGGAGATTTAGATTAGATATTAGGAAGAAATTGTTCCCTGTGAGGAGGTAAGGCCCTGGCACAGGGTGCCCAGAGAAGCTGTGGCTGCCCCTGGATCCGTGGAAGTGTCCAAGGCCAGGTTGGATGGGGCTTGGGACAACCTGGGCTAGTGGAAGGTGTCCCTGGGGTGGCACTGGATGGGCTTTAATGTCCCTTCCAACCAAATCATTCTGGGTTTCTGTGATTCACTGGCCCCTTAAACAAACTGCTCCATCTTTTCCCATTTGAATCCCAGGCTTTGTTAAGGTGTTGGCTCTGAGGGGAGATTGCATTTGAAAAGTGCCTCCAGGTGTGTGAAATATCTGCTGAATCCTGCAGTGCCTCTGGGCACTCACCCAGCACAGAATGTGCCCCTGCATGCCCAGTACCCATCTCATGCTCTGTGACCTTTGTCTCTGAAAGAGTAGGCAGGAAATGAGCTGGTTTAAATTTAGAGTCAGCTTGAAAATTAGCTTATTTCTTTCCTTCCTTCTTTTCCTTGAGCCAGTTTTACTGGATTAGGGTTCTGAAGTTTTATTTCTTTGAAACATGAGAAACTGCAGCTTTCCTTGACTTGCTGGTGCTTTGAACCAAGCCAAGAGGAAGGGAAGCCAACAGATCTCAGTGGGCTGATGGTGGCTTGGGTCATACCACAGGATCAGGAAATGGTTTGGGTGGGAAGGGGCTGTAAGGATCATCCAGTTGCACCCCTGCCATGGGCAGGGACACCTTCCACTAGCCCAGGTTGCTCCAAGACCTGGCCTTGGGCACTTCCAGGGATCCAGGGGCAGCCACAGCTTCTCTGGGCAACCTGTGCCAGTGCCTCACACCACAGTGAGGAGGGGGGCCAGATCCTACTGAGCTCCTCAGTGATTTCATAAAACACTGCATTATTTAGAGTTAATAAGGTACAGATCTACTTATTTTCTTGTAGCTTTTCCATCGTCTTCCTTCCTTGCCCATTCCCTCTCCTGTGCTGCTCCCAGAATTGTGACAGGAACACTTTGTGCCTGTGGGGGTGTCAAGCAATGAACAGAGTCCATTAATTAATCTGGGTTGATTCCTTCATTGGCATTGATTCCTTTTGTGCATTTTTGGTATAAGCAGAATGTGACAGTCTTTTGCAACCAACACTGAAGAGTATCTTTTAAATTTCCATGAAGTTTTGAGCAGGTGGTAAATGTTTTATTGTTGTGTACTTTTGAACTCTTGTCTTGCTTCATGAAATGTTCTTACGTGAACTTTCTGAGGAACATGAAAGAATTTAACAAGTGTTGTACATATTTTAATTGGAGTGAGATAAATTGTGTATATTGTGGAGGATCATTTTCAAGGTTTCTTAATTTTCAGTTCAGTTATTTTAATCTTAACACATGCAGATCTTATCAGAGTAGGAATCTGTCAATGGGACATTGGTGTGTCCTAGAGCAGAATAGGATCTTCCTCAGAAAGGATGTGGATATTCTGCCAAGCTCCATTTGGAACTGGAGTGATACTCAGTGCCTTAGGTCTTAGTTCCATGCAGGTGGTATCTGTGCATGAATTATTGCAAAGGACAGGTAAGATCTCTTATTCTTCATGTCATCATCTTCCCTTGGTATCCCTCACTGTCTCAAATACTGAAATTTTATCAGTTCAATTGCATCTTCCCAGACAGTGACTGTAGCTATCCTCCCATTTTTCATATGCCAAGTGTGTATTTCTAAGCTGTCTTGTCAGAATTTTTATCTGTTTCTAGCAATGAAAAAACCCTTTTTGTTCAAATTAAACTGCAGTTTTACTTTTACTGCTACAGATGGAAGATAGCAGGAGGATTTATCGGATGTTTGGAGTCTTAACATGAAGTTGGGAGACATTGAGTAGTCTTACCTGCCTGTGGGCCTTGTTTAATCTTGGACAAGTCACTTATTCAAAGTTCACCCAAGTTGCTTCATCTCTGAGTAGCTTGTGCTTTGCAGGGATGCTGAGAGACTTTAATATCTCTGAACTCGTTATACATATCTGGATGGGGAAGTGAGTAGTTCCAAATTTCCTAATTTAATCCTGAGGCACATTCTGAAACACAGAGGTAGAGGTTTCTCATACTTCTATTATTGCCCAGTTTATTTTTATAATTATTGCTGCTTCAAGCAATTTTCTAAAAATACCATGATCTTCTAAAGAAAGCATATAGTTCCCTATGACTGGATTTGCAGAACAATTTTTTAATAATCATTTGTGTGCCCTATGGCCTTTTTTTTCCGCCACAGGTATTCAGATTTTGTGCACCGTGTTTCCAGGGCATTTGGATAAAAACATCTGCGCCACCCGTTCCCAAAACAAGATTTAGTACAGTTTAGCTTTGTCTTGCCTGATTACTGGAAGATATGATTAAGAACCTTTTGGTTTGAGTGATTTCATGTGCTGGGTGTTCTGTACAAAGGATTTAGGGTTCAGTAGAGGAGTGTGCAGCCTTTGATATCCTCTTTTCTCTGTTCTTCATCAGGCCATGGTTTCCAGGTTCTTGGCCCTGGGTGCTCTGGCTGCAGCTCCTTCCCCCCTCCCTGCCTCTGCCCTATTTATCCCAGAGGGCAACTTGTAAGATGGGTGTATTTCATTTCAGTTTTTGCTGTCTTGTGCCTTTAAACACTTTGGAAACTGAATTGGAGCCAAAAAGCTGGTTTAACAAACCTGCCTGCTTCCTCTGCAGAGCAGGAGAGGACTCTGAATCTGCCTCACTTAATTTATGCTGCAGCTCAGCTTGTATTGAAATAAATGAATGGAAATGTGCAGTAGGTGCTTCTCTTCTGGTGTTTTTTGTCATCATTTTAAAGCTTTATTTACTGTGCAATGCCCACAGGTGCTGGGGAGGCTCAGCCTGGAGAAAAGGAGGCTCAGGGGGGACCTTGTGGCTCTGCACAACTCCCTGACAGGAGGGGGCAGCCAGAGGGAATTGGGCTCTGCTCCCAGGGAACAGGGACAGGAGGAGAGGGAATGGCCTCAAGATGTGCCAGGGCAGGTTCAGGTTGGATATTAGGGAAAGTTTCTTCACTGAAAGGGCTGTAAAGCATTGGAAGGGGCTGCCCAGGGCAGTGGTGGTATCATCATCCCTGGAGGTGTTAAAAAAATGTGGGGATGTGGCACTTGGGGACAAGGCTTAGTGGTGAACGTGGTGGTGGTGCTGGGCTGATGGTTGGACTTGATGATCTTGGAGGTCTTTTCCAACCTGGACAATTTTGTGGTTCCATAATCCACTTTCCCCTCGCTGTATCCACCCTTCCCATTGCAGGAATCTGGGATGCCCAGAGTGCCTGTGGATCCAGGAAGCGTTTGCAGTCAGGATGTTGGTGACTCTCCTGGACATTCCCAGCCTGTCTCCACAGTGGATTCCTCAGCCTCCTGAGGAACACTCCCATTTTCCCTGGTGCCAGTGCACTGATGAGTGGAGCAGTGGTGCTCTGGAAGTGTTCTCACATACTTTCTCCAGGCTCACACCTGCAGGTGACATCTCCACCCTGTTGGGATGTGTCTGCTCAGGCTGAGTGGGCAGTGCTCCGGAGGAGCTTTCAAAGCCTCCCCACGTTATTAAAGAAGTGACTACTGACATGGCTCTTCCATCAAAGCAGCTGCTCCGTTATTGGGGCGTTGGCTTAACAAAACACATCCCAAATCCTTCCCTGGGCTGTGTCATTTTTGGGATAGATCCCTATCTCTGGAGCTGCACGATGAATGCAGAGCCAGGGAATACCTGTGGTTTCTATTACTAAAGGTGAACACTTATGAAGGAGGTAGCAAAATAATTTCACTGCATCAAGAATAAGCAGTTTTGGGGAGTGGAAGCCTCAAGAAACGTCTTGAGTGCCTTGGTCATTGTTCACGGGCATTTCCTTGTGACAGTCAGTCCTCAGGGGAGTTTCATGGCTTGGAGCATGGAGTCTGCAGAAAGAACAGGACTCTGTAGTCACATGGATCCTTTTATCACTAATCCCATCTATTGGCACCTGAAATTGCCTTTCAGGGAGATTTTTGACAGATTAGCAGTTTGATCAGATAGGGGCTCTCTGCACAGCTGTGCGATTCTCTTTATGCTCAGTAACAACCAAGAGGTGGTTCCTTTGTCACTGCTGAAGAATGTAAAATCCTCCTGGGTTTTAGAAACTGGGAACCAGATGGGCCCTTTGCTTAGGCCAAAACATGTGATGGTGGGAGCAAGTGGATTTTTATTTTATTTTGTCTTCTTTTTAGATACCTGGGGAAGCTGTGCAGTTGAGGGGAACAGCCTGGATGTCAGGGCTGGGCAATAAGAAGGAGAGAAGTGTAAAATAAACCCCTGTGGACACAGTTTTAACCTGGTGTCACAATAACCATGCCTGGTTTTGCTCACGCCTCTCTTGGTGGCTGAGTAGTTGTCCAGATCCACATAGATTCCCTCTACCTCTCTGGAAGTTTTTGCAAAGTGTTGGTAAAATTGAGACTGTCTTCATACTGGATGTTTTTGATATAAAACCTGTTTTTAAACTCCCAGTCAAAATATTATTTGTCTCTGTTCTCTTTCTCATTAGTAACTTTTACTGCCTTTGGCTCTGTCACAATGATATGAATTGGGTTAAAGCTGGTGTTTAGGTTGCTTTAAAAATATCCGTGGTCTTGTAACTGAATAGTTCATTTAATAACTAAATTTAATATCTCCTCTATTTTGGATCATGGGTAAGAAGGACAGTTCTAAAGAAATTCTGAGTATACTTTTGTTCAGAAATCTTGCTACAAGTGGTTACTTCTTCAAATAATTTCTAATTCTTCTTGGGGTGTCTGGGGGTTGGACTGGGTGCTCCTGGTGTGTCCTGTGTCACTGATGTGGTCGTTGTGTTGCTCTCATCCCTGCAGGTGCCAGTGATTGCCGTGCTGGGCTCAGGAGGGGGGTTCCGGGCCATGGTGGGCTTTGCTGGAGTCGTGAAAGCACTTTTTGAGTCAGGAGTCCTGGACTGTGCCACGTACATTGCTGGGCTCTCTGGATCCACCTGGTAAGGCCTTCCTCTTTGTTATCCTCAGCTATTCTGCAGCAAGTTCTGAAGGAATTGGCACGAGAGCTGACTTACTTCCGTGGTTATAATTCACAGCACATTTTACACATCCAAGTCTGCTGGGGAAGGCGTTTTGGATGCCCCAAAGGCCAGGACAGCTCAGGCTCCAGGTGCTCTTCCAGGAGCTTTGAGAGCAGGAATGGATGGAAAGAGGTGCCACACATATGCACCCGTATTTCTGTATCAATGCCCAATGTGTGTTGTTTTATTTTCCTGATGAAATGTGAAAAACCAGAAAAATCCCTTGTAATTTGAAGCTGATGACCCAAAATATGTTGTATGCTTTGGGAGGGCTTTTAGAGCTCCCCAAAAGCATTGAAAGATCTTTTGCTCCATTTTTCACCCGCTGTAAAATCCTGGTGGATTTACTAGGGATGTCTAGGGCCTGGCTGCCACTCTGCAGGGCATCCCACTGTGGATTACCCTGTCTCTGTCCCACTGGCACTGTTTAATTTAGAAAATGCATCAGGTTTTAAAATAGTTCGTATAGCCTTGAGGAGCAGGCACAGGTATTGATGGGGGAGGTCTTACTGTTGTTTTCAGTTCCTGGTAAGTAGCTGTGAAGAAAACAGACTCTTTTTGGAGATGCCCAGAGAAAGGAGAAGGAATAATTGGATTAACTCTTAGGGAAGCTCTGTTGCAGTGAGAGTGGCCAAGCACTGGAATGTGTTGAGCCATCCTCACCTGAGTAGGCTGGGGACAACGTCATCCTCCCAGTCTGACTCAGGCAGTGCTCATGTGAGAACTGAACTTGACTGAGCACAGCCCTGAGCAGCCTCATCTCACTTAGGCTGGCTCTGCATCGAGCAGGAGGCTGGAGCAGAGACTTTGAGGGTCCTTTCAGACTCAATGATGAGATTATACAAATGTCTCATTTTTGTGAGGGGAAAAGACTTGTTGGAATATAAATGAGCAAGGAGTCTGCATGGGATGAGTTTTATCACCTGGTTTAGCTCTGAGGAAGCACATGAATTTTAATTCCACACAAATACTCTAACCCCAAAGTTGACTCTTGAAGGACATAATGATCAGTTCTATTCCTTGGATGGGTTTTTTTGTCAATTATTTTTCATTGTATGCAGCTTGCTTCCCCCCTTCCAGACTAGAGGGAAGCTTTCAGAATGCCAGGAGATTTTGAAATGCCAAAAGTGTTTGTGAACTAGAATAAGTTTCTCCTTTTGATTGGACTACAAAAGGTTGGAACCTGTGTTTTCTATCACTGGTGGTGGGGGCAGATTTATCACTGTCCATTGAGAGATGGATGGACTTTGGTCACAGTTGTGAAAAGCAGAAGGTGGATGAAGAGCAATGGAATAGTGCAATGTGGTGTTAAAACATTCCCTATGTTTCTGGGGAAGGATTTGCAGTCCCTGCTCAGGACTCTGCTGGCTATGAGCTCTCTTTTGGGGAAAACCCAGGGGTGAATACATAGTTGATCTAATGTAAAGCTATAAAATCTGAGTTAAAATAGTGAGATTATCTGAACTGCTGCAGTCAGAAACAGATTGGAGACCGTTGTGTTTGAACAAATTTGCTTTTGCTCTCTGATGTCACCTTTCAGTCTTTCCTTGCTTGTTGAATAAATAAATTGGCACTTTGGCACTCCCTTTCTTTTCTTTCTTTTCCATGCAGTCTATCACTTGGGAATAATTCTCTTTTCTTTTTTTCCTGAAGGGTGGAGAATTCCTTTCCTGGCGGGAGAGGCAGGTTTTTGCTTGTCCCCTCAGCTGCATGCCTAACCTTGGAGCAATGCTTTTCTGCCATCTTGCTTCAACTTTGTGCTGACTTCTCCAGCTGCATTTCCCTTTCCCTGCACCCAGGAGCTGACGTGGAGCCCGTGGATCAAGTCCTGGCAGCCCATGTGGGACAGGGTTGGTTGTGCTGTCATAGAAATGGCTGGGCATGACCTCGGGGCCAGGCTGATGCCGTGTGTGTCTCAGAGCTGTGCCTGGAGTAAGGGATATGTACCTGAGCCAGGTCACTGGGTAAATAATAATAAATGAGCCTCTCTTAGAGCCTGTCTTGAGTTTTGGTTTGGCCTAACCCGACCAAGTAGAAGCCAGGGCTGCCTGCACATGTGTCTGAGCTTTGTTTGCAGTAAAACTAAACTTGTTTCTAAGTAACAAACTCCTGATTTGCCTCTTCCACATCCTCAGAGTCAATTAACTCTCTGCACAGGTTGTAGTTACTGTGCTTCAGTTTATTATGGAAGCATCATCTCCTGGAAAGTGGGGCCATATCCAGCCCAGAACCCCCTGTGCCCTGGGCTGAGCCCCCAGTGTGGGCAGCAGGGGAGGGATGGGGATTCTGCCCCTGTGCCCTGCTCAGGTGAGACCCCACCTGCAGAGCTGCTCCAGCCCTGGGGCACAGCACAGGAAGGGCCTGGAGCTGCTGGAGAGAGTCCAGGGGAGGCACCAGGATGGTCAGAGGGATGGAGCAGCTCTGCTGGGAGGAGAGGCTGGGAGAGCTGGGATTGTTCAGCCTGGAGAGGAGAAGCTTTGGGGTGACCTCACTGTGGCCTTGCAGGGCCTGAAGGAGCCAACAGGAAACACGGAGAGAGACAATTTACAAGGAATGGAGTGAGAGGACAAGGGGGAATGGCTTCCCACTGCCAGAGGGCAGGGTTAGATGGGCTACTGAGAAGAAATCCTTTCCTGTGAGGGTGGGGAGGCCCTGGCACAGGGTGCCCAGAGAAGCTGTGGCTGCCCCTGGATCCCTGGGAGTGTCCAAGGCCAGGTTGGATGGGGCTTGGAGCACCCTGGGCTAGTGGAAGGTGTCCCTGCCCATGGCAGGGGATGAGACTGGGTGGGCTTTAAAGTCCCTTCCAACCCAAACCATTCTGGGATTCTGTGATACACTGAGATATTTTAGGAATTTTTCAGTAGTGATAATGAACTGGAGGGCAGAGAGGTGCACCTTACAGGGAGAGAACTGCATGTGTCCTTCTAGGACCTCCAGTCTGCCAAACTGAGCTATGCCAACTGGGGGAGCTCCTTTCAGCTTAGGATGTTCTGTTATCCCTTAAACAGAAAAATGAGGACACTTTAATCATTTACTTCATACACATTAGGGAAATGCATGTTGAGTGTTTGATCCTATGCTTATATTTAGAACAAATTGCTCAGCTTTCTGCGCTCTGAGAAAAAGGAAATGAAAATTTCCTGTATGAATGGAGAGTTAATTAACTGATTTAATCAGTAATTGTATCAAATCATTTATGAGCTTTTTGGGCAGCTGACTCTGCATCAGGTTTGATGCTCACAGAGCCTGTTCGCCATTGCAGGTACATGTCAACTCTGTATTCCCACCCGGATTTCCCAGCCAAGGGCCCAAAGGAGATCAACGAGGAGCTGATGAACTCCGTGAGCCACAACCCCCTGCTGCTGCTCACCCCGCAGAAGGTCAAGCGCTACATCGAGGCTCTGTGGAACAAGAAGAGCTCGGGGCAGCCCGTCACCTTCACAGACATCTTCGGGATGCTCATAGGGGAAACGCTGATCCATGATGTGAGTGCTCGCTTTTGCTGCTGCTGTTAAAGCTGTGCAACTCTTCCATAATTCCCACTGTTACTATTTTTTTGACATGATCTTAGCACCATTTAACGAAGGGTGCACATTTTGCTATAAGAAAAACAGCATTTGCTTTAAAAGGTACTTGACAGATCCCCTTGGTTTTTTGAGAAAAGGGACAACAGGATACCTTCGTGCTGTTGTATTCCATTGTTGAAAATTCCTGATTGGCTGAATCAGGCACACAAGACTTCCAGTTCAATTGAGTCAGGTGAGCAGTAGCTAAATTTGGTCTTGTGGCAAGATTGAAATGTGTTAATAGATTTGCAGATGTGTTTTATACACTTCTGTCTCTCATGAGTGTACACTGATAGTGGCTTTTAAACAATTTAAAACACTGAAAAAGAGGCAACACAGCTTTTAGTGGCAGATGTACAGAATTCTGATGCTGAAGGGCTGTTAATGATTGTATGAGGTTGGTTAAAAGTCCCTGTTTGCCAAGGGATGAAACAAATGCACAGATGTTTAGTTTAAATCAGAACCTGACACATCAGTGAAAAATGGAACTCAGGCTGGTGGTTATTTACAGATAACACATCTCAGTGCTATTGCATCATAATGACTTCAGCCTTTCTTTGACTGCAGACTCCAGAATGTTTTCCAGGGAAGATGCAGGTGGTTAGCAAATAGAAAAGCCTCCTCACAGTGCATTTGGTTTTCTTAGTTATCTTGTGGCTGACTCTTCAGAAACAAGCCAGATTGAAAAACATTACCTAATTCTACTTACAGGATTTTTCCTTGCTTTCATCTTTCACAGTAAGAAAAGGAAAGCACTGGCTTTGTCCAGCAGTGCTGTTGGCTTTTTGGCCATGTCCCTTTGGCTTGTGGAACATGAGCTTATTTCCTCTTCCTGCCTCCCACTCCTTCCTTCCTGAATTGTGCAGATAAAAGGCATCCAGGCAGATTACTTCCTTTTACCAATTCTTCTGTTTTTCATAGAAGTAACTGAGTTTGTCCACTTCTCAAATTTCAGAGATGGGAGGAGTCTCCCAGATCTTTATATAAAATAAAAATATGTGAGATTCTTATTTTTTTTTTATATATATATATATCAGCAGGCCTTTACAGGATGTGTTTGGGACCAATGTCTTTCTTTCCCTGCAGAGGATGGACACCACTCTGAGCAACATGAAAGAGAAGATCAATAATGCCCAGTGTGCTCTGCCACTCTTCACCTGTCTGCACGTCAAACCAGATGTCTCAGAGCTGATGTTTGCAGGTGTGTTCCCAATCTGTGTTGAGTCACTTGTGCCAAGGAGAGGTGTGTGGCTGACTAAAAAACCCTTTTTTTAAATGCACCTGGGACTAATTGCATCTGACTTCTGGGAATCTGACAGAGTGATAAGAAGAAGTTACTCAGGGATAGGTGATCACATACTCACGTAGGAGTTCCAAGCCAAAGAGGAACCTGGTGACTCCAACAGGGAAAAGATGTTTAAATTAGTGTATCAGACAGGGAAAGGAAAATGTCCTCAGTCACCTTCTCTTTCAGAGAAGGGTGAAATCAACAGTTAGACTCGATGATCTTAGAGGTCTTTACCAACTTTAATGATTCTATGGTTAAAACTGGACAAACAAATTAGATATAATGCCTCTTTTTCGCTTCTCGCCCAGTGTAAAGTGCTGTTGGTAACACAGAAAAACCCTTTTTCTTGTATTTATTCCATAGGTTTTTATCCCCTCTGGAAACTTCAGTTGAGAGTGGGTCCAGTTGTGAAAGATGCCACACAAAGATAAGGATGTGTGCATCTATATATAGGTATATACAGGACTGAAAAGGGAAGTGCCAGGTGGTTTGCCCTGGGTTTATACGTCATTGTATTTCCTAAAATAGTTATTTGGAGAAGTTGCTGTCAAAGCTTTGGTTGGAAATGAAAATGAGGTTGTAAATTAGGCTAAATTCTTCATGGGAAAATGTGTCTTTAACTTTGCTACTTAGGAAACTGATACCTTTTTGTTTGAAAATAGTAGTATTTTGGGGTTTAGATGAACTTCTGTTTTTCAGTAAATTTTATTTGGGTTACTGTTTTAAGACCAAAGTGATCTTTAGTTAATAATATCTTTCTCTAAGCAAGATCAGAAGCACCTGAATTTACTTTGCTCTAAAAGGCTTTACTTTGCTCTAAAGAAAGGTATTCTCTGTGCCAGTGGATCTTGGGTTTGCCTTTTGAGGCTGACGTCTCTGTCATTATAGAGGGTGCTGGATCCTGATTGCTTCTTATTTTAAGCTCTATGCCTCCTTTTAGCTATTCCTGATGTGAGAGATACAGTAAATTTTGAACAGAAATATTTACACTTCTTAATTTGCATTGATTTTAAGGCAGAAATTTTGTTTCCTGGGGCAGGCTTTGTGATTTGAGAAACCTTCTTCAGTGCAAATGCAAGCTGGAAGTGGACTAACACAAACTAATTCTAATTCTCAGTTCAGCTTTGCTATCACCCTGATTCTGAATACATATCTGCCAGTTCATGTTTATACGGCTAAAAGGGAATATGAAATTCCTGGACTGGGTCTTCAAAGGAATTTCCTTCTGCCCCAGTGAATGTGAAGATTTGTGGGTGATTTATTTGGAAAATAGGATGTTGTATTTGACTTAGCTCAGATAAGCATTACCCTGTGAAATGAAACTCCCAACAGTCGTGATTAAATCTTTCCTTTTCAGGACAAGTGTTCACCTTCTGCTCCACACGTCAGCAGCAATATCCTGAGGGTGGATGGCATTCCATGACATATGGGGATTTTTCAAAGCTGTCTCTTTTGCCTTTCATTTTCAGAATTACTTCTGATTTTTTTAGAGTCAAATCAATCCCTGCTAAAGATAGGGAAGGTGAAATAGATGAATGGGTGAAATGCTAAAAAGAGAAGATATGTTTTGTTTGTTACTTGCTCTCTTTTTGAACTGAATTCTCTGATGGAAGCAACTCCACTGGTATCAAAGAAAGTGTTTCCAAGTCAGCTAAGATCCATTTTCAAAGGCCCACATCAGTGGAATGTAAATAATTTCTGAAAATTTCTGCTCAGATCAGAAAATGCATTTGAACATTTTATTCCATATTTTTCTTGAGCTCTCTGTTCAATAAAATGGACTTTTAAAGATATCTTTAACAATGTTTGAATTGATAAGTTTATCAGCTGCCTCTCAGCTTTGCCTTTTGATACTGGATTTTCCCAGAAACCTTAGGTTTGGGTGGAATACAAATGCCGTGCCTAGAATATTTCCCAACCCTTGGGATATTCAATGATTATTGTGCCACCTCTGTCACTGCTCTCCATATTTTTGGTGGAATTGCAGTGAAGGAAAAGCAGCTTGGAGCTTAGACCCACATGTGGCAGGGAATCATGTTGAAGCAGGGGATGAAAACCAGATGTCATTGTGTGTTCCTCATTTGTGATCTCTCCTTTTATACCTCTGGTTTTCCAGCATCATTCTTTTCACCAAAGTTTATTGTCGTAAGAGAGAATGAGGATTCGTTCCCTGCTGAGACATCACTGACCTTGATTTGATATTCTTGATGGTTATTTGGCTTCCCATTTCACTAAAATTGCTTTGCTTGGAGAAAGGTTTCATTCATTTCTGTGTTTTCCTCTTCTGTTTCAATTCAGGGTGAGATTTCTGACTGAGCACAATTTTGTTTCTGACTTTCAGACTGGGTGGAATTCAGCCCATATGAGATTGGAATGGCCAAGTATGGCACTTTTATGTCTCCTGATTTGTTTGGAAGCAAGTTTTTTATGGGCACAGTGGTGAAGAAATATACCGAAAATCCCTTGCATTTCCTGATGGGTGAGTATGTGATAGAGGCTTAGAAATAGAAGGAATTTTAGTGGACTTTTAAATGCAGTCACACAAAGTATGAGACGAGTGGAGCTCTCAGTTTGCTGGAAGACATTAATTTGAAAGATTTCACAGATATGGATAGGCATTGTTTATTTGTTTCTTATTTCCTTGGTTTTTTGTTCTGATTTGGACATCTGAGCTTATGACTTGGCCTGCTCCAATCTGAGAGGTGTATTCAGAGAGCAACCAACTGCTTAAATAGTGCTTTTTAAGCTATGTAGGGTTTATTTTCCTTCTGCTGAGCACCATTCATTGTTTATTTTTTTCTCTTTTAGGTGTCTGGGGCAGTGCATTTTCAATATTATTTAACAGAGTCCTTGGTGTCTCCAATTCTCAGAATAAAGGGCCCACCATGGAAGAAGAATTAGGTAATATTAGTAAATAATTCCAGTATGCAGAGCAATTACTAGCAAGATTCTCCCTCTGTGGAAGGATGGCACTGCTGGTGGTCATTTAAGAAGGTGGAATTAATTACCTTTAATTGCTGGCACTGCTGGATGCTGCTGAGGTGGAGAAAGAACATTGGGAATGTTCTTTCCTTTCTTTCACTTTTGTTTTTGATCAGTCAGAGCTGCTGAAAGTCACATGCATATACCCAGCTCTTTTCTGGAAGGTAATAGAATCCTCTCTTTATGTTCCTACGCTGATTTTTGGAGAGCAGAAGCTGACAAATATTTGATAGTTACTTGTGTAGTCTCTCAACAGTGGTCTGTGTTACTGAAGGGATTAGCAAAATGCACCTAAACTCTCTCATCTCTGGGTTGTTAGAGTGCTCCATTCTAACCACGGCCTGTTGGTATCTGGTCCTTTGCTTGCAAATTGAATGGTTTTGGTTTCACTCCTGGCACACAAGTGGCAAGATGACTGTAAAGAAAGAGTCGTGGCTTGGTTTGAATGGACCTTACTGAGTTTTACCTGAGAATGTAGTTAATGATGAAAGGTTTCTTACACTTTGTTTCCTGTTCAGAAGGCAGCATTACAGGGGAAGATCTGACCAATAAATAAATAGTCCTAGACAGCCAGATCTTTCCGAAGAGCAGGAAGAGAAAATGTAGATTGAGATAGCTTCTAAATAATAACCTCTGTCTGACTCTGCCTCCTAATGGATGGAATTCAGCTGTTTGATAATCTCTTATTTATGGATGAAAAGGAGACCTCCCGGTTCCTATTTCTGAGGCCCCTCAGGAGCGTTAACGCCTCCTCATGGAGGATCCCTGTCAGTAAATGTGATCATGGAAAAGTCTGCTTTTGAAAGATAGTGAGAGACAGAATGTTATCTGTCATCTGTGACTCATTTCGCATATCATTTAAAAACTATTTTTTGAAGTGGGATCAGATGTGAAAATATTCATGTGGCTTGAACCACAGTCTGGACCAGAGCTGGAGGTGTCCCAGTGGCACCTTGGCACCAAAGTAACATTTTTGTAGGAGTTGTTGAGAGGACAGAAGCTAAACATCTACATTTTAATGAAGGTGAATAAAGTGTGTCAGGCGTGTGGTGCAGAGGGGAGTAGGAGGTACTACTTTAGGGTTACATTTTCTTTTCCAGCCCAAAAATTTCAGGCTAAAGCTGATACCTGCTGCTCACATTCTAATGTCCACAGCAGATGCAGTCTCTTCAGCTGTATTTTCTATTACAAAGACTATGAGAATTTTATGACTCAGATTGTTTTGAAATTCTTAACTGTTCTGTCAGTTAAACCCTGTCAGTTTAAAGGAGTTTCTCTTTCTTTCAACAGAAAATATTAGGCTAAAGCACCTTGTAAGCAACGACAGCTCAGACAGTGAAGATGAATCACAGCATCCGAAAGGTAAGGAAATGCTCAGATTTCATTTCATCATTTCCTTTTTCCATCAGCTTTTGTGTGGCTCAGCAAAATAGAGAACAAGAGACCCTAGGAGGTTGTGGGCTTGACTTCATGTCTCCTGCTCAAGCTGATCATCAGGCGTTTCTCTCACATGTCTGGAATTCCACATACACCCAAAAATGTTGTTTGCTGGGCCAGAGCTCTCCAGAAGTATGTTTCCAGCAAGCTGCTGAGCTCAGAGGTACCTTGGAATTGCTGCCCGCCCCCCAAACCAACACTACCCATTGTTTTCAAGGGTTTCCTGATCAAATATTTACCTGAGAATGGTTTAATGTTAGTTTCCATTATTCACAGGTGTCTTCTAGCACCTTTACAAATGACATCTGATACAGGAAATTCCTCGTGCTTGGCACAGTGTTTGTAACAAAGCCCAAATCCAGGTTTCCAGAAGAGGCGCAACCACAAAGGGAATGTTGGGCAGTGGGAAGAAAAGTTCCTACTGACAATTATCTCTAAGTACCTAAAGTACCTGGAGATTTCTGAGGTCTTAGTTTTCTGTACTTGATGATATTTTTGGGGACAAGAGTGGTTTTCACCTGCAAAAACCTGGTTTTATTTTTAACAAGTGGAGCAAAGATGGGAACGCAGCTGTCTGTCATTTCAGGATCTACAGAAGAAAAGAAAATCCTCTATGGTAGGACAGGGAATTGTGTCACTAGCTCAGCTCAGTGATTGCTTCTTCAACTCCCCTTATGTGTAAAATCATAGGTGGTACCAGGTTTTGTGTTTGTTTGTGGATTTCCTGTTTAAACACAACAGCCAGCACCAAACACATTTCTCTCCTAGTTTGTAGCCATAGTGAACAACCAACAAATCTGGGATTGTAAACACTTGGAAATCCCTCTCGCTTCCATAGAGTATTATTGGACAGATGTTGGACTTCTTTGATGCTCGTTTTCTCTCTACTTATATAAAACTCAGCTCCTTTAAAGCCTGGGTTAAAGAGGCAAGTTTTAAAGCTGGATTTAAAGTATCAAGCTTGAGCCTGAAGTATTTTCTTATCCAAAACATCCCAAAAAGTCGAGTTTTGACAGGTGAATGAATGCAGGGTGGTGCCAGTCCAGGTCATTCTTACTGCAAGCTCCAACTGCAGACATCTAAGTCTGGATCTTTGATTGTACTCTTTAGTTAATGAAAGACAGATATTAATTGTAGATTACTGTAAGGATATTTTCAGGTATTTTAGAATTCCCATGCTATAGCATTATCCTTTATGCAGACTAAGTCTGCTTTCCCGAGGAAACCTGGATTTCTAACAGACAGGAAAGATGGAGAAGGCTGTCAGTGCACATCCAGATGTATTTATGAATTTATGTCTACATCAAGTATGGATCTTATCAGCTCAGGTCTGTCCCTGAGCCCAGCAGAGCTTACAGAGAAAGCCCTCAGACTAATTAAGTCTTGCTCAGGTCATCTAAGACATTCCCAGTCTATTTTCCTGATGGACACATCCACACTATTGTGGTGCAGGTTGAAGGTTTCACTGGCTGATGAAGTTGCAAGGATGGATTCTCTGCACTCCTCTGAAATCATTGCAGCAAAGCTCCATCATCCTGCCCCTGGCTTGTTGAAAGAAGTGTTTTATTTTCATAGGTCCTTTATTTTATGGCCCCTGAAATGCTGGGGTTACACTTGCTATGTTTAAATACCACTGCTGGGTGTTTGAATTTTTGTATGCAGGCACTGAGAGCACTGAGGCCAAGCAGGAGTGCCAGGAGAGGCTGCAGGAGAGCAGCCAGGAGAGCTGGGTGCAGCGCATGCTGATGGCCCTGGTGGGGGACAGCGCCCTGTTCAACACCCGTGAGGGCCGCGCTGGCAAGGTGCACAACTTCATGCTGGGGCTGAACCTCAACAGCTGCTACCCCCTGTCCCCTCTGGCAGAGCTGCTCACCCAGGAGTCCCTGGAGGAGGAGGAGCCGGCAGCAGTCGCAGGTCAGTTCCCAGAACACTGGTGCTGTGTGTGTTTGTTAATGAAGCCAGAGGCAGCGACTTCCGGGCATGGTAACATCACACCAGGAGGGTCACAAGAGCACCATGGGGATTGTTGAGCAGCAGAGCTTGTGAGGGGACTGGGAGGATCAAAGGGCACCACACAGTGACTTCTGTCTGCTCCCTGCCCTGTCCCCTGGCACAGGCTGTAGCACAGCCACTGAAGGGACAGTGGTCCTTGGTTTGGCAGAGGGGACCAAACTGCTTTTGTGTATGGTACCCTTTGTTACATCCACTTTCTCACTTTCTTGGCCTTCTCCAAAGAGTGTCCAGATTGTTTCTTGGCTCTTATTGATGCTAAGCCTGCTGGTGGAAATGAAGCCTTTCCTTATTCTCCTGCAGGTCTTCCCTGTTGCAAAACCTTTGTAGCTCATGTGCTGTCTTTGTCTTTTGAAAAATTCCTGGGGGCAACACACTTCTTCACTTGAAGGATCACAGAATCAGTGAATGTTGGAAGAGACCCACAGGAACCATCCAGTCCAACCCCTGGCCCTGCACAGACACCCCAACAATCCCACCCTGTGCATCCCTGGGAGCGGTGTCCAAACACTCCTGGAGCTCTGGCAGCCTCAGGGCCGTGCCCATTCCCTGGGGAGCCTGGGCAGTGCCCAGCACCCTCTGGGGGAAGAACCTTTCCCTGGTCTCCAGCCTGAGCCTCCCTGGCACAGCTCATAGATCCTTACTTTGCTGACACTGTGTTCTTCCCAGTGTGGATGCACCTGACAAACCACTCCCATTCCAGGGTGCTGATGTGCAGGTGCATCCACGTTTCATGTTGGCTTAAGCAAGAATGTGGATGGAGGATAAGAATTTCAAAAAAATTTAAATTTGCAAAAGAAGTTCAAAATCTTTCCCCATTCCATGAGGGATGTGGTGTGTGGGACAGTAGCTGGGAAGAATAATTGTGTTTGATTAGGATTTTGAAGCCATGGACGGTGTTCACTGCAATCTGCTCAGTGAAAGGCAATTAATTTCTTGGTGTTCTTCTGGCACTGGAAGTGTCCAAAGCCAGGTTGGACGGGGCTTGGAGCAACCTGGGCTAGTGGAAGGTGTCCCTGCCCATGGCAGGGGGTGGCACTGGATGATCTTCCAACCCAACCCATTCCGTGATTCTGTGATCCATCAAGCAAAGAACAACTGCAGCTCTCTGAAGGGGGTGTTCCTTCCATGCTCTTCCTCCCAGCACAGCCCTATGAACCATCCCTGGTGACAGCAACATTCCCTTCAGCCCTCATTCCCTATTTCGAGGAAGAAGATTGTCCCAAGTGCTCATTAAGCAAGAGTAAATACCAGATGTCATTTAAAAGCTTAAGAAGCAGCCGTGCTCTAATGTGTATTTGTTAATGTAACAAATCCCTTGCAGGGCTTGAAGAGTAATTTCCATCTGGTCTCCACTTTCTAAATATTTCTGTCATCTCAGAGGTGTTTACAACTGGGTAGTCTTAATATTTATAGTACTTGGAAAAGAGGCAGGAAAGTGGGTAGGAAATTTATGGTTGGAAAAAATGACAGTTGATGAGAATTTTGCATAATTAAGACACGTGGATAGTCTTCAGAATCAACTATCAATTTCCTGGGATTTGATTTCAATGGAAATAAAATGCTTGTTTGACAGAACTCTGCACCTCTGACACAAGTACTTTGGAGTGCCTGAAACTTCTTTGAGTTAAAATCGGAAAAGTTTGACATGACTGCAGTTTTTTGCTGTTAGCTGAAGTCCACACTCATAAACCTGCAGTAACAACTCAGATCTGACAGCTGTGAGTGGTTGCAATATTATAGTCAAGAATAGTTAAAAACCCCTTGAAACATCAGCAATTAATGTAAAATTTAATCATTCGGTAGTGTGATGAGTGTATCCACATTTTAATGCTGTGAGTTTTCCCAATATATGGAAGAGCTGAGGAGCCCAGAGGCACAGATAGAAAGGAGACTTCGGTGTAAAATTTAAATCCTTCGATTACCGTGGCACTGGATGCATTTAAGCTGTGCATATTTATTCCTAGCACTGGCAGTTTACCTGTCAGCTTGAGTGCAGAGAGAAGTCTGTATTGCTTTAAGACTTACCCTCCTTTATTGCCAGACACTCCGAAGGAGAAATAAGTGAGTAAAAAAGGATATCAATAATACTTTCCATCTCCAGTTCTCCCAAGCCCTCTGCAGAGGATGAACTGTGGCTGACCTAGGCCAATCTTACAGTCGTTACTGAGGATTGAATTTAGGGTCTGCAATGCCTGCAGCAGAGATCCCAGCTGCTTGGTCTGGAAATAAAACCCCTGGCTTTGCTTTTCTGCAGGCTCTATTTGTGGAGATAATGCTGAGCATTTTCTTATTTCATCAGGAATGATTTAATTGTGAATTCAGAGTTGTTCTGTTTCTTTTCTTGATGTTACAACACACCAGAATGATTTGAAAAAATGCCAGCTGCATAACAATGGGAAAAATAACCCCTAATCTCTGCTTCCTTATTTCAGTATTTATAGAAACTGTTGTAGTAGATGGACATCAGTAGCAAATGCCCTTCTCATCTCCCCTCCTTCCACTGGAGCTGCCATCTGTGACAGATTTGGTCTCTAGGACGTGCTCTCTTTATGATTTCCAAACAAATATCTGTCTGTGTATCCCATTGCTGGGAAGCTGACAGGGCTGGCCTGGCTAAACATTGAACTGGGCTGGTAAGCACAGACCCACAGAGTTGTTAAGGCTGGAAAAGACCTTTAAGATCATCAAATCCACCCATTAACGCAGCACCGCCCCTAAACCCTGTCCCCAAGTGCCACATCCTCACATTTTCTCCCAGTTTGCTGTTTGATGGACTGGAAGGTGCTGGTAATAGGGATGCATCTTTCCCAAAAGGCTGAAAATTCATGTCCCAGGCTCTGGGAGTCTGGGATTCTATGAAGACCATGATTACTGAAACCCATTTGTATGGTTGTTACAAATTTATTGACAACATTAAGATGTTTTCTCCTTTAAAATATAATCAGATTATTTTGATAAATTTGATTTTAGTGTCATGAGGGCTGTAAGTAATAGGATCCATCTCGTTCTTCAGTGTTGGGAGGAAGTTTCTGTGGCAGAAATACACTCCCATCACAAACGCTATAGCTGATGCTGTCCTTGGTTAAAGGATCTTTCAAATTCAATTTTTGTAACATAAGAAAAGATGAAACAAAAATATTTTTGCAATTCCGTAGAAGTTCTAGTGAGAACAAGGATTAAGGTATGTTTGACATGTCTTTAAACAAGAAGGGGAAAACCAAGTTGGTCTACTTGTGCTAAAGGGAACTATAGTCAGTGTGGGTTTTATACCAGTTTTTTTTAAATTGTGGTGAATTTGATAAATACCAATATATTTTCATTGATTTATGCTAATTCATTATTATGAAATATACCTGGTTCTAAAATAGGTTTATAAACACACTTAGCCCTCTAGCAATAGGCAATGATTTAAAAGTCTTCTCTCCTTAGAAATCAAGGCAAATAGTGGGAAAATGGTCCCTCGTTACTTAGAAAAGGGTCCTCTAATAAATAACAACAGAAACAAAAAGTGAAATCATCTGTTTTAAGATTTTGTTTGGTGCTCACAACATGCTGCTTCTGAAATGACAGGGACAAGAGTTAGAATTATTTTTGATGGATTTTCTTTGCTTCAAAAATACCCTTTTTTTCAGATTACTACCATTGTCAATAAGTAGGTGCCAGGAAATTCAATTATAGCAGAAATAATTGTATTTTTCTATCCAGTATTCCTTACATTACACTGCCCTCTACAGATATGAGCATTAGATTTTTGTTAAAAAGCAAAACCACGCACTGGAAGTATTTGTAAGGTCTAGAACAAGAAAAGACTGTCAAGGGAAAAGCTTTAAGTACAGCAGGGGTAGTTTAGTAGTGTCCAGAGACTTTCATTTTCTAGTATCCAAAGACCTGGATAAGTGTGAAGACACCCAGGAGAAATGGATTGTTTTCTCCTGAGCTGCACCTGAGGGAATGTTGGGATTAGAGGGAAACATCCTCAGGTTGGGCTTAGAGAGAAGAGTGGTGGTACCACACTGGGACAGCACCAGCAGCGAGTGGCTGACAGGAAATTCTGTCCAGTGCCTAAATTATGAATATGGATATGGGTCACTATTTCTCTTTGTTCCTGGTGGAGTGGTGAGTGTGAGGTTGTCAGCTCTGGTGCAGTTTGGAAAACAAGACCGGATAGTCCCAATTGGATGAGCAGAAACAGACACAGACAAGTGTCACAGGAGGGCAGAGCCACACTGAGGCTTTTTGGGCAAGTTTGGGAGAGCTGGGAAGGACGTGGGGTTGGGAGGGAACCTGGGGGAATAGGTTTGGGTAGGGACTGTAGGACACTGAGGGGATCACAGAATATTAGGGTTGGAAGATCTCTGGGGATCACCCAGTCCAACCCTCGGCCCAGAGCAGGTAACACAGGGACACTTCCAGGGGGTTTGGGATGGCTCCAGAGAGGGAGGCTCCACGCCCTCCCCAGGCAGCTGTTCCAGGGCTCTGCACCCTCCGAGGAAAGAAGTTCTTCCTCATGTTGAGGTGGAACTTGTGTTTCAGTTTATGGCCATTTCTCCTCATCCTGTCACTGGCACCACTGAACAGAGTCTGGGACCATCCTCTGACACCCCGAGATGTCTCTTAACATCCTATAAACTTTTTCCTTTGTGTATGGATTGTTTGGATGATGGAGTGAAGGTGGGAGGGTGGGAATCAAACCTGGGCATTTGTCCCCTTTGGTTTTGCCTGAAGCCACCTCTGGGTCTGCCTTGTGCACTTGGCCTCCTGAGGGCCCTTCCAGTTCTGGCTTTTCACCTCATTCTCCAGTTTTTAAGAGTTTTAGTTACACTTGAGTTCATGGTGTGTTCAACTGGGATACACTGTGCAGTTCAAATTCCATGCTCTCCCCAGAACTTAGGGAGACACTGGAAAATCCATCAGAACCTCAGTTCTTAACTCAGGTGTCCCTGCTTGTTTTGGTTTTCCCGTGTTCCGTGCAGATCCTGATGAGTTTGAGAGGATCTATGAGCCCCTGGATGTGAAGAGCAAGAAGATCCACATTGTGGACAGTGGGCTGACCTTCAACCTGCCCTACCCACTCATCCTAAGGCCCCAAAGAGGTGTGGATCTCATCATCTCCTTTGATTTCTCAGCCAGGCCAAGTGATTCCAGCCCTCCTTTCAAAGTAAGTGACACAGGCCCTTCTCTTCCTGGGTTCAGGAGTTTAAGGTGACTCAGTTCTATTCCACATGGTCCCAGAAGGCCTTGGTGCTATTGTATCTACAGCTTCAGAATATTTCTTTCCACATCAAGGCATAATATTGCCCTGTGCCTCAGTTCCTGTTTACATGCCTTCCATGAGGCAATGGCACAAAGAGGGATAATGAAATTCCTTTGAAGCAGGAGCTCAGTTGTTTTTATGGAAGTTTTGCTTTGGCACTGGTTGCAAAGTTCTATTTTCTGTCAGAATTAAACAATTAAGTCATTTTCCCTGCCATACTCGCCCAGCTGCTGTCCTCTGTGTGCTGTGATGTAAATGGATGGTTTCATGTCATCATCTTGCAGAAATGCATCATCTCAGGATTGCTAAATAAATAACCTTTGGAAGCAGGGCTAACTGTTCATTTACATCTCACTAGGATAATCCCAGCACTGGTTTAAGTGGGACTCAAATCCATCCAGGCCAGAGCAAAACAGCAACAGGAAAACAGGGATTAAGTGCCATGGCTGTTTTCTACAGCAGGTGTGGAAAGCACAGCTGTCAGTCTGTAAAACCTGCACGTCCACACAGCTCCAGCTGATCCCAAACCCTTTACATGGATCATTTTGGTAACTGCTACAGAAAAACCAGCACTTCAGAGATGATTGTGAGGTCCTTTGTGCTGTGGTTTAGTGGGCATGGTGGGATTTGGTTGATCTGTGTGATCTTGGAGGTATTTTCCAACATTAATGATTCCACCATCCTCAAGAAAGAGGCATTATTTATTTCAAACCCAAATGGATTTTTAAGATCATCTTTAAGGGAATTCAGAAAGCATTCCTGTTTGAGAAACAACTGGCATTCCTTGTTGCTTTGCAGACAAATTTCAGTTAGAACAGAGAATTCCTTTCCTTCAGCTGCTATGGAGTGACAAAACCCCCAAACAACCTTAGAAAATAACAGCACTAGCAAAATGAACTTGAGATCAATGCTGCCACCTGCAAAGACAAATTTCAGGAGAATAAAAAGGAGACATTCCTGTAATCTCTAGGTCTCTTGGGGCTACTGGGGAGAATAGAGCACTGAGAAGACTTCCTAGTGCTTGAGATCCTTTGTTTTTCCTTAAATGACTGAATCCCAGAGTCTGTTTCTTCCTTTAATATTCTATTTGCATAAGAATATATGTCCTTTTTTTGTCATGAGTTTGCCCCAGCAGCTAAATTTGCTGACACAGCACTGCCATTGCCTCTGAAACATCTTTTTCCTCCCTTTTTTAACATTCTACATTTTAACATTCTACATGTGGAGTCCATGCAAAAGGCTGTGTATGGTCACCCCTGCTACTCTTAGCATTCTGTCTTTGTCAGCTGCAATTTTCTGGATTGTTTTGGGGAACATGGAGAGATTATTTAGCACTCAAGTGGCATCCTGAAGGTTTTTCTCTAAACTGTCATTTTCAAAAGGCAAAAAATTCCTTGACACAATAAAAAGTGGTGGGAAAATTAGATGGTGCCTCAGGTTTTCCCGAAGGCTCTGTTGAAGGGAATGGTTCATTGTTTCTGAAGCACGAATAGGTGTGTGCTGAGGCAGACACTGGTGTGTTCCTGAGGCAGAGGACAGGAACAGGAACCAGTTCTGTCCCACTGGGGCATTGCAAAGAGCAAATGCCACTTTGGGAGTGGGCCTGTATCTATGGTAGCACTCTAATATTTTACTCCAGTGGGGAAATCAGCCAGCTGAACTCAATGACTCGAGCCTTGGTTTATCATTTTACACCCACTATCTCTTAATCTCTTGCGTATCCAAAACAGTCGCCCAAGGAAGGGTCCTATTTCATTGAAAACCAAGATTAAAGATGTTGACCTTCCCTCTCCTCCCTCTCACACACCCTCATTACATGCTTTTGAGTCATTATTTACAAATTATCTTGTTTACTGAGTTGTCATGAGGAGAAAGAAGCCTGTTCTCCAGAGCTCTTCACTCGATGTGCTTTGAGAGGCCACTCTGTGTGGGTATCAACTCTTGAGTACAACAATGTGTGGCCCAGTGTTTAGGAGCTCTCAGTGGTTTCCACAGCACTGGTTCTCCTTTGCAAAGTAACATTATGGATGGCTTTTCCCTCGCTGTCAGCTCTGTAAATTCACCCCCAGGTTTCTGGGGCAGACCAGATTCCTTCCTGTGACTCATGGCAGGTGGTGGAGCCTGGGCAGGGTGAGTGAGGTGCTTATTTTGTCCTCTTGGGTCATCTGTGCTGAGATGGACTTGATTAGTCCTGGGAACCACAGGGTGGTTTGGGCTGGAAGGGACATTAACCTCATCCCACCCCTGCCATGGGCAGGGACACCTTCTATTAGCCCAGGTTGCTCCAAGCCCCATCCAGCCTGGCCTTGGGCACTTCCAGGGATCCAGGGGCAGCCACAGCTTCTCTGGGCACCCTGTGCCAGGGCCTCACCACCCTCACAGGAAAGCATTTCTTCCCAATAGCCCATCTAAGTCTGCCCTCTGGCAGTGGGAACTGTCCCTCCATCCCTTGTAAATTGTCTCTCTCCATGTTTCCTGTTGGCTCCTTCAGGCCCTGCAAGGCCACAGTGAGGTCACCCCAAAGCTTCTCTTCTCCAGGCTGAACAATCCCAGCTCTCCCAGCCTTTCCTCCCAGCAGAGCTGCTCCATCCCTCTGACCGTCTTGGTACCTCCTCTGGGCTCCTTCCATGCCCTTCCTGTGTTGGAGATTTAATAATTTATGGATTGCTTTAACCACCCCACATGATCCCTGTCTCTGCAAACCTCACTTTGCAGTGGAGGCTTTTATGTACCTGAGTCTTTCTGCTCTTTCCAGGAAATCCTGCTGGCTGAAAAATGGGCCAAGATGAACAAGCTTCCTTTCCCCAAGATAGACCCCAACGTGTTTGACCGGGAGGGCATGAAGGAGTGCTATGTGTTCAAACCAAAGGACACCTCCTCAGAGAAAGACTGTCCAACCATCATCCACTTTGTGCTGGCCAACATCGACTTCAGGAAGTACAAAGCTCCAGGTGAGCTCACAATTCCTGATGCTGAATCCTCCTGTTCCTCTGGAATCTCTTGGTGGTTATGTACTAGGAATGTTTTGTCTCTGAAACAGCTCTTGAGCGCTGTCTGTAGTCCTTAGAGAATTCAGAAGAGCCGTTAAAAATAAGGTAATAAATCCTCAGCCCTAATGTTTAGATGGAATTTTTGTATTTGTCCTGTGCAGGTGTTCCCAGAGAAACACAGGAAGAGAAGGATTTTGCAGACTTTGATATTTTTGATGATCCAGATACACCTTTCTCTACCTTCAACTTCCAGTATCCCAATGAGGCTTTCAAGAGGCTCCACGACCTCATGGAGTTCAACACCCTCAATAACATGGATGTAAGTATGGGGGTTAAAGGGGCTGGGTTGTTAAAGGGGGAAGTGGGTGATGTGAGTAAAGCCCTAAATCTGCCCTACAGAAGGTACAGGGCTTTGCCTCAGTGTTTGTCTGATTTTCTCATTCGGTTCTTGCCTTGGTTTTGCCACTTTACCATCGCAAGCCATTCAGGATAACTGAGCAAAGGGGACTGTGGTGGATATAAACATGAGGTACAGGATTTTACACTCTTTTTTATTTTTTTTGGCTAATCGGACAAAAAGGGCGCTGGAAATTTTCTCTGAAGGAACTTTCTTTATCAGCTAACTCAGTAATAATTATTTGTAATTGATAGTTGGCGTAGCATGACATCATGATCCCAACATTTGTGGAGTGACAAGTGTAATGATCATCCCAGATAAAGATGTGGGGGTTTTAATCAATATGGTGAAGAAAACTTGTTACATCAGCACAAAAGAAATAAAAGTGAAGATTTAATCTTTCTCAATATAATAATTACTTTCTACATCCTTGAAATATGGATTTTCTCAGTGTTTGGATTTACCCTTCTGAGTTTCACTGGGGCTGTTTAAATACTTTATATTTTTGTGTAGCTTCTTTGGTGTTGGTGGCCTCCCTCATATTTTTACTAACCACATTAAAATCAGTGTTTTATACACCCAAGTAATACTATTTGTAATAGAACTCATCAATCCCTTTGTTCCGTGTTGGAGCAGAGCTAAAAGTGAGAGCAGCAGCTGTTAACAGCAGAAGGGGCTGTTTCTGTCCATTTCATAGTGGCTCAAATGTGAGTTTTCCTGCTGGCTGTGTTGTTCCTGCAGGTGATCAGGGAGGCGATGATGGAAAGCATCGAGTACAGGAAGCAGAACCCCTCGCGCTGCTCCGTGTCCCTCAGCAGTGTGGAGGCCAGGAGGTTCTTCAACAAGAGCAACCTCAACAACAACCACACGTAGAGGCTGTGCCCTCCCAGAAACTGCTTCTGCCTTTGGAACTGGAGTCAAAAGGACTTTTCTGGAGCATCCCTGCTCCTCAAAGGGCTGTGCAACGCTCCTGAACACATCTTCTTCTGAGCGTTCACGTTCCAATAGCATTTTGTACTGCTTTTTTAAAAACTAAAAACATTTCAGTAGGCTGAGATCCTCATTTTCAAAATTGTGGAATTAGTTGGAGATCACTGGGTTCAGTGTCTTTTTGTTTTCCTATAAAATTGTAAACACTGGTTTCTTTTGGGGGGTAATTGATTTGTAATTGATGTAAACTGGGCATGGCTTGAAGGGTAAGATGGAATTAGAAAAAATAAATTGAAATCCACTTTACTGCTGTTGGAGGATGTCTGTACCACTCAGCAAAAAACTAAACCTCTGATATCTTCTTTTTCTTATTTAATCCTCAAAATTACATTGCTTGAACTCTTGAGCTGCTGGCAACCATGTGTTAAATTATTGTCAGTTTGTGTATTTCTAACCAGAATGTTTCTTCATAAATTGACAATGATTTTTCATTTGAGCATGATTAAAACAACACATTTCTGCAAAGCAACAGTGGCAATGTTTACAGGGGACTGGTAAAACGTGCCCAGGTAAGAATGTGAAGCCTTAAAGGCTATTTTAAAAATAAATTCTTAGTACATTGAGTAATGAAAGACTGTGCATAGACAGAGATTATTTTAGTGCCATCTCAACCAGTATTGCTGTAACTCTGCAAATGCACAGAAAATGCAGCTGTGCCTCTGAAAAGTCTAATTGCTAAAATCAGTAGATCCCTGGGAAGGGACATAATTACAATGCATTTCTTTTAACAGCCACTGCACCAAAGAATCATGGAATGCTTGGGGGTGGAAGGGACCTTAAAATTGATCTCATTCCCTTCCACTAGCCCAGGTTGGTCCAAGTCAACATGCAAAGTTCTGTGGTTAAATAACATTTCCTGTATTGATCTATAGGTTTTATTTCTGTTTGAATTAGTGCATGTTTAAAATCAAGAGAGAAAATAAAAGTAACTTATCTTAGTGCTGCATAATTTAAACTTTTTCCATAAATTCTGGAATACAGAAAGGAACTGGTACCATTATATTACTGTAATATTTTCTTTTAAATGTCGTATTTCCTTTTGGTAATGTAATATTTGTATTTTTTATTTTATAATATGTACCTACTCTGTTTCATGGAAGAGTTTTATCATGCTTTATACAGTTTATATTATCACAGTGTTACCAAATGATAAAAAATAAAACTATATTTGGCACCTGCTGTTTTCAGACAGTTTTCTTTTGATAATTTATGGGCTATTTTCATTTTTTTTGTGAAGAGATGTGGAGGAGCTGAATGGTGTGGGGCAGCTCACAAGACTGACAGTGCACGGGATGGGTCTTTGCTGCCTTTAATCTTGGATTCCCTATAAAGCAGGGAAGTTTCTTAGACATTATTAAAAATAATGTTGAAGGAGAATAATAATGCAGGAAAAACTCTCTTCTGACACACAGTGTGACACCAACCACACAGAGTTTTCCCATACCTAGAAATGGAATCCTTTGTTTCTCATTTTCCCTCTCTTTAATCCTGGTTCTTCTGCTTTGTGTGCACAGTATTTTTTCCCAACCCAGCGTGTGATTCCTAGGAGGCAGACAAAGGTGGATTTAGAGAATCAATTATTTTGGACTTCAGACATTACTGTAGGGGCAGTACATGGAAAATCCTTCATGCCTGAAGGACATGGAAGTGCTGCCCGGCAGGTTTGGTGGTGAGGCCTTAGGGGTGAGCTCAATTCCTGGAGAACAGCTCTGGTGGGCCCTGGAAAACAGCTCTGATGGGCTCTGGAGAACAGCTCTGGTGGGCTCTGGAGAACAGCTCTGGTGGGCTCCGGAAACCAGCTCTGGTGGGCTCTGGGACACAGAGCACTGAGCCTGGCCCTGAGCTTCTCTTCCTTGGGACCTCGGGGCAGGCTCCAGTGCTGGGATGGCACTGGAAATCTCTGCCTGTCTTCTCCTTTACCAGCAGAAGTGAATGCTCAGACTAAATCCCACTAAGCCGGGAAGCATTGGAAGCTCTGGAGCAGTGACCTCGGCATGTGTGTGTTGGTGAGAAGGAAATCCCTTTGGCAGGGAATGGGGCTGCAGCCACTGCCCTTTCCCATTCCCCTGGGCATGTTTTGTCTGTGGGATCAAACCTGAGCACTCAGTGTGAGCAGTCACCTGCAGAGCTGTTCCTGCAGAGCTGATTTTCCAGGATAGCCACTCGTGCACAGGAGTGGATGTGGGATCAAATGCCAGAGCCACTTGTGCAACCGCTTATGTTGACATAACAGGGTTTGCTCTGGTGCTCACTGGAAGCAAAGCTGAGCAGACGTTTCCTAGAGCTGTAAATTCACCCCTCGCTGGCTGCTGGCACCTGGGATGGACAGATTTGTGTAGGGATGTGACTCACCCAGGAGGTTACACAGGGCCCTTCTCACACGGGGTGGAAGGCAGGGGCTGTGAGGGTTCCCAGGAATTTCCCATGGCAACACAAACACGGCACTGCTGTGCATGCGAGGAGCAGGCACTGGGGTAAGGCAAGGACACGACAACTCCTTAACCTTTAGACAAACCAAACTCCACAGGACTGGGTCCAACAGGAACAGGAATTCCTTATGTGGCTGTTTAACCCATGAGTGCCGAGCCCCACAAATTTCAAGCCCCCTTGAAATTTGGCCTTAATTGAAGGCCAAACCAAAAGACTCCTGGTTTCATTAGGTTTGGTCGGGAGATGTTTGGGAACAGACCTCCCAAAGCAGGCAGCCATGAGCTTGGAGAGACCCATATGGTAGGATGGACCTGGATCTCAGGGGTGCCAAAAACACAGCCAGGTCTGAGAAATAGGTGAGGGCAAATGAGACACTGAAAGGGGAACCCCAGCTGTGACAGGGTCACTGGTGCTGGGCTGGGAGCGGGTCTGGTGTCTGCAGAGGGGACTGTTCTGCAGCACCTGGGGCTTCCCTGCCACTCCATCTTCACCTGGAGCCAGCAGCCCATTTGTGAGGCCTTCCCAAGACCTGTCAGAAGAACCTTGGGGAATTTAACATCAAACCAACTTTATACTTAAATATTTTGTCTTTCCAGTGAGTTCTCCTCGAAGGCTATGGCCAAACTGGCCACAGACACCCGGGAACTTTGAGGTGGTTTTGGCCTTTGTGTCTCTTTCAAAGTCTGACCCAGGTATACTGTTTTAGGCAAGTCAAAAGTGAGCAGGGATTAATAGGCAGCTCTGGGCTTATTTGGGAGTGAAACTGTAACTTCTGCCATCGAAGAATAAACTACACTGGTAAAGCTACACCTCCCATCCCTGGAAGTGTCCAGGGCCAGGTTGGATGGGGCTCAGAGCAAACCTGGGATAGTGGAAGGTGTCCCTGCCCATGGCAGGGGGTGGCACTGGATGAGCTTTAAGGTCTCTTTCAACTCAAACCATTCCACGATTTTATGATTCTAAACTTTTATCATTTGTTTGGTACCATTTTGTAACGTAGCTGCATTTCTGCTCCTCACCCAGCCTTTTGGATGGCCTGAGGGGGATGGATGGCTGGGCCAGCACGGGACACGGGACTTGTGCCAGGCAGGTCTGTAAATTCTGGGATGAGAAGGAGAACGGAGGAGGCACTCTCCACATCCCGCTGGTGCTTAACACCTTCCAGAAGTTTTCTCACAGCTAATTTAGGGCGTGTGCTGGAAAACACACACCGGAATTAACGCCATGGCTTTAAAAGGGATTGAGGGAAGTGTTTCGCCAGCGTGTTTGGGAAGCAGAGACACTGATGCTTTGCAGCTGTGGATTCAATGCGAATCTGTCTGGTCGGGTTTTACCAAACCCCAGGGATTTGCCTGAGGACATTTTTGTGTGACGGTCAGCCCCTGCTTCCGGCACTAATTAATCCCTGAATGCTGCCAGCACGGAGAGAGACAGCCTGGAGGGCTGGGGTCGGCTCTAGGAGGGGAAGGTCCCTCTGCCCCTCCGTGGGGCTCTCGCTGTTGGCTGTGGGTTGTGGGATGGGATGAGGGACAGGAGCAGAGGCTGAAACCAGGGAGGTTTGAATCCAAACGTGTGCCGTGGGCAGTCCCAGAGGTTGTTTAGAATGTCCCTTTGTAAGGCTGGGAGGAAGCTGTTTTGAATTTATGCTTTTTTGACCTTGCAGAAGTCCAGAAGCTAGTAATGCTGTTTAACTCTCATTTGCTGTTCCTTCCTCAGCTTCAAGCCTCTTTTAACACCTTGTTTAAAAACACGTTTTAAACCCATTTTTAGGTAAAGAAATTTACTCCAAGGTGATATGGAGCAGGTTTCAATATCCCACCAGGCTGCAGGCCTCTTTCTGGTGTTGCCTCTGTGTCTTTTCTGTCTCTTTTTCAAGGGCTGCCAGAAAACAAATGAGAGAATAATTTGACATCTGAAATCCGCTGTGTTTTTATTGCTCACTTCCTTTTATTTTGGAATCTTACGATCATGGAATCATTAAGGTTGGGAAAGACCTAACAGATCATCCAGTCCAACCATCAGCCCAGCACCGCCACCACCCACCACCAAGTTCAGCACTAAACCTTGTCCCCAAGTGCCACATCCACGTGGTTTTTGAACACCTCCAGGGATGGGGACTCCACCGTGCTCCGTGACACGGCTGTGAGCTGGGATAGCTGGAAGATCCAGCAGCAGGTGTGGGGTGCTGGGAGGGAGCAGTGTTTCAGTGTAAACTGTTTGAAATACAGGAAATCCCATCTTCTAGATGAAGAACACAGGTGTTTACACAGTTAAATATATGTATTTAAAATTTATGTTCAACTTAGGAACTGTTATTGCTCAAGACCAAACCCACCCCACATTTCTTCTCACCCTTGGGGGCCAGTGCACGTTTCCAGCTAAAGGAAGTATTTAAAGTCCCAAAAATCATTGCCCTGCTGTTTAGTCCCTGTGTCAGGAAAGGGCAGCAGAGGGTTGGTGTTAGGACTGGTTGTTTTGCTTGTAAATGATTTGGTACCAGTGGCAAGGAGGATGAATTGTGCAAGCAGCAAAATGTAATAAGAGAGACCTAAATTTAACAAAATGGCTAAAAACAGTGGGGATGTGAGAAGCAGGTGAACACTGAGGGGCATTGAGTTGCCTGCTGTGGGCTTTACACACTCCCAGAGGCAGAAAGCCTCTCTCTGTCTTGAAGGCTGCAGCCTCAGGTGTTTTGTACAGCACACACTTTAATATAGATGTTTTTCTTCCAGGCAGTGACAACTGCTCACAATATCAGCCAGATTCCCATCAATCTGAGTGAAAATTTGAAGACACAGACTTTGGTGTAACACTGTGTTTTACACTAAACCCAACCATCCTTCTGCTGTGAGTTCAAACGTTTCACACTAATGTAAAATTCCAACATTTGTGTTCTGCAGTGTGACCAAAGCCAGCTCTTCTGCTCTGTTGTGCAATGTAATAAATGTCAGACTGACAAATTCAGCTCCATTGAAATGGTTTTTTATAACTGCCTGTGGTGTTGTAAGATGCACTTAACAAATATTTGTTGGCTTAAAGGATGCAACTGAATCACTGTTCTCTGATGGCAAATCCTCGCAGTGGAAAACAGCCCTTGCTCATACTTTCCCAGTTCCCTGTGTGGTGGGACACTGAGGAAAGCTGTTGCAAAACAGAGAACTCGGTGTTATGAATCCACAGGTAATGGCCAAGCAACGGTATTTTGGCATCTAAATCAACACAGGGTGTTTAGGAAAAATAAAAAGAATGTGAAGATTCAGATTCAGCCTTTGCCTCCTGGCAGGAGGAGGACACAGTGCTCCAGTTTGGTTCCTTGGTGTCCCCATGTCCCCAGCCCCCCTCGCTGCTGGGGGCTGAAGGTCTTGGGCAGAGCGATGTAACCCTGAGTGGGAAGGGCAGTCCCGGGAGCCAGGGGCTGCTCCCTGCAAAACCTGGCCAGTCCCAGCCTCCCCAAGCCCGCAGAGGTGAGAAAGCCTTTTCCCAGGCCAGCATCAGGTCCTAAATGCTGTGATGGAGGAGGCCAGCAAATGGGGATTTAATGACTCCTGACATTCCTCCTGGATGCACAAACAGCCTTTTGCAGGACATTAACACCAGGTGCCTCTGAGCAACCCGGCTGTCGATCAGGGAACCTCTGTAACCGAATGAGTGGCTCAGGGACACCATAGTCAGTCCTTCAAGCTGCAAAAAAAGGTGATTAACCTTGGAACAGAAATAATTTCAGAGGAAAACTGGACAGTTTTCAGTCATCCCTTACAGGAAGGCCTGGCTGCCCATTTGTCATCAGGTTTTCTTCAGCAGTCTTACCCCAAAACTTGATTTCCTCTTTCTCTACCTCTCAGTTGTAATGCAGGAAAAATGATTGGAAATCTTCTGTTTTCTTTTTGCAGCAGAATTCTGCACATGGATAGAAGACATTCATGACTGAATAGCTGAGCAGCTTTGCGGTTTCGGGATTCTCTAGGTAAGTTTAAGGAAGACCTGGAGAAGACACTCTCAGTGCCTCTGTGCACTGAGCCCCCGAGCTTAACCCGGCCCCCACCACCTGTGAGTGCTGTTCGAGGCTCTAAGATTAGTTAGTTAATGCACGGTTAATTGGCAAAGGATTTACATATCAATCCATCCACTTCATAGGGGCTGTGGCTATGAAACCTCTGCCAGCCCACAGCTCACGTTATGAACATGGACAACTGTGTGTAAAAATAAAAAAGAAAATAAACCTCTGCATCTAAAAGTAGAAAAATCGAGATTTCCAATGATTTTGTGGTGCTGACAAACCAAGGGAGAGCTGCTGGCCCTTTCTCTCACCCAGCAGGAATTGCAGGAGTCAGTGAGTGCCCTGCAGACACCTTGGCACTGTGGCTGGGAATTGCAGCGCAGGATCCTCACGTGTCTCTCATATTTTGGTCTGTGCCTTATTGTTTTTATTGCCCCTAGGTATTTTCAGCTGTAAAGACCTAACAGATAAGTAGCTCATAAATTATTATGTATCACTCTGAGAAGGCAAGAAAGAAAACGAGACTCTTTACTTGGGCTTAATTTTAAACTGTAAGAATTTTAGATGCAGATAAACACATTTATTTATAGCAGTTATTCTTTAGAAGCGACAGAGCCAACATAGTATTCAAGATGTGTCAGATTTAACAGCAAATTTTGGAAGAACCCCTGGCTTTTTGTGAGCTTTGGGTTGTGTCTTGGGTAATGCTTTCTGGGTGTGCTCTACTGCAGTCCTTCAACTGCTGTGGTTGACATTCCATACATTCATCCGTAAAAATCCCAGAATGGTTTGGGTGGGAGGGAACTTTAGGCTCATCTTGTTCCAGCCCTCTGCCATGGGCAGGGACATCTTCCAGTGGATAAGATCTGTTGGTTTGCTGGTTTATGAGGAGGACTCAGATGTAGTGTAGATCATTTATTTAGCTGTGCTGATAGTATGATGGGAGGTTTGATCTCAAGCCCTTTTTTTTTTTAATCAGGAGCAAAAATTCCTGCCACTATTTTCTAAACTTGTTTACTCTTCTCTCCCATCTTTATTTCCCCTGCTTTGAGTCCTCTGAGGGTCCTGAGGGTCACACATCCCACCACAGAGTGGCCTCTGGCACTTGGTGCATTTTGTAAGCAGCAAGGGGAAATCTCAGATTAAACATTTTCTGTGTCAGAATTCCATAGTGAGGGGACTCACACAGAGGCAGGGATGGGGGAAGAGCACTGGCACAGGGTGCTCAGAGAAGCTGTGGCTGCCCCTGGATCCCTAGAAGTGTCCAAGGCCAGGCTGGAAGAGGCTTGGAGCAACCTGGGCTAGTGGAAGGTGTCCCTGGCCATGGCAGGGCTGGAATGGGATGAGCTTTACCATCCCTTCCAACCCAGACCATTCTGGGATTCCATGAAGAGCAGGAGGAATGGAGGCCAACCAAGAAAAAAGAAATTTCAGCATCTCTTCCCCACATTGCCATGGACATGCCTAACAGCCTAACATCCATCAAAATGCCACTGGAAGTCATCCAGCCTTTTTCCATAGCCTCTGGCTGGCAGCACCTCCAAGCTCCCCAACCCTTCAGCCAAGCAGGAGCACTAATGAGCCATCAGGTTTTTCCCAGGCATGCACAGCATTGTTTTAAGTCTCCAGCCCCGAACTAAACAAACTTTTCATTCCTTCTCAGTTAATATTTACCTGCTCAAATGAGGCTGAATTATTTCACAGGTTGGTTTGTAATCGTTACCGGCTTTATTTTGTCTTCCTGACAACGAATCATGGAATCCTGAGGCTGGAAGACACTCAAATATTGTATCAAAGTGTGGCTCAGATCCATCAGGATTCTGATTAAGGACACTTGTGCAGGATCTGTATTTTCATCCAGTGCAACCTCTCTCCATTTAGTGTCTAAATTTGTTTTGGAATTCAGCAAATAACTCCACAATGCGAGTTGTTTTGGAACTCAAGGAACTTTTCAGAATAGTGTAAAATCTACTAGAAATATCTCTTTGGAAATCAAGGATCCTTTCAGAATTGTGTAAAAACTACAAGAAATATCTCCAAAAGTCATGAATTTCTAATGGTGAGAAATATTAACAATTAACTTAACACTTCCTTGGTTTAGAATTAATACAGGTTCTTTTTCTTTGATGTAAGAAGAGAAAAAAGATTCTTAAGAACATTTCGTTGCTGCTCTGGAATAGACATGAATGTAGATTTTCAATGACAGCTCCTTCCACCACTAAGCCAAACACTGATTAGTGGCACTGCAGAAATGGGATGGTTTCAGTGGGCACAAAATCTGTGGAGTGGCCCAGAAGTCAAACATTTTTCCCCTGTTCCCCCTTTGTAAGTCCAGTTAGATCCTGTGTTTGCAGCAATGCTCCTGTTTTGCTGCCTGTCCCCTAAACAAAATGTTTACCTGTAGGTCTGCCCAGGTGACTCTCCCGAAAGTGTTCAGCTGTCCCCTGTACGTTGTCCCTGAATCAGAATAATTATTAGGCAGATCCAGCAACTCAGGGAGGGAAAGGTGGCATTCCAGACACTGTACAGACTTTTCTTTCTACCGGGAGAAGTGTTTAAATTCGATTGTCAATTTTTGGGGAGTGTTTTGAAGAAACTCGTTTATCTGTTGCTCTGCTTGGCACTGACAAGAAATGGTGTAAATAAACACAGAGCATGCACTGGGCTGGGTAAGAGGTTCATTTTCCATAAAAGTCTGATGGAGGAGACAGAGAGTTCTCTTCTGCAGGGACTTTTGCTACAGATTGAAACGTGGAAGACACAAAAGGCAGTAGCATTTCCCACTGATTGCCTGCAGATCAAGCAAGTTGCAAAGGCAGCTGGAGGTGACTTCAGACATCAGTCAAATGAAAGTGTGCTGGAAGGAATGGGGAAGGTAATGGGCTTTCGGTGTATGAATATGCATGAAAGACTCCCTTTCAGTGAAATAATTCAGGCATATTGTGAAGCCTCACGGGGAGGATAAAGACATTCTCTGTTTGCAGGATTGCTGGGGGAATCAGCCCCTTGCTGGCAGAGGGGCTCCTGTGCCCCTGCTGCTGTCACTGGCGCAGGGAATGGGCCCGTGGTGCTTTGGAGGCTGCTGCCATCCTGCTGCTCCCTGGAGAGCAATCCAAGGGGGAAAAGAGGGAGAATGTGTGGAAAAGCCTGAGCCAGAGATGGAAACAACGCCTGGGCTTTGTGGGAATTCCATGTGAGGGAAGGGCCAGGTTGAATCCAGTGCTGTGCTGCCCTGCTGCTGTGCCGTGGAAATGGTTTCATTTGAACACCTGCAGCACTCCTCATGGAACCAGGGCTTGGAAGAGGTGGATCCAGCCTGCAATGTGGCACCTCCAGGGCTCTTCGTCCTTCAAGAGGCAGAAGAGGTTCCACTGGGTTCAGCACAGAACAGAACTTCGGAGTTTTCTCAAAAGCACCTTGAAATGTTGATAGTGCCCTCCACAGTTCTGTTGGTTTGGTTTTGGGTGGGGTTTTTTGGTTTTGGTTTTTTTTTTTTTTTGTGGAGAGAGCTATGAGGAATCATGGAATCCCAGACTGCTTCAGATTGGAAGGGACCTGAAAGCTCATTTAATTCCACCCTCCTGCCAGGGGCAGGGACACCTTCTTCTGGACCAGGTTGCATAGGGTACAGATCCAGACAAACACCTTTTACTGAAGTGGTTACAAGATTGCTTAACTTCAGCTTCTTTCCCTTGATAAAACCATGGGGTGGGTTTACAGGATGTTTTCCTTGCTGCTAATTGTTATGTCCTTCGCTAATGTTCAGAAAGGCTTTAATACATCAGCAACAGAAAACTCAGCCCATAAGTTATAGCTCTCAGCCAGTGACTGGGTACTCTGAAGTACTGGCTTATCAACTTCTCAAAATAGAAATATTTTAAGAAGTTGAGGGTTTTTTTGTAAAAAAATCTATTTTTAAAATGCTTATAATGTCTTGCCTCAGCGTCTTGTTTTCAAAGACAGGTGTCTGCTAAGGAAGGCAGGAACCTCCCTTGGAACGGAAGATGCAACCCCCTTCTCTCTGAATTATTATAATTTTTAAATTA